>CM070582.1:14221637-14621637 GCA_036346355.1 Rhipidocladum racemiflorum
AATAGGAACGGAGGTCCAAAAATCCGGGGAATGATTCATAAAATCATTTAGGAATATTTGGAACATTTTAGAAGTGGTGTGGAGATTTTTAGAGCACTTTTGGACTCGGGTGAATTTTCGGGTACCAGCGGGACTGGAAAATCCGATTTTTCGAACGGAAGGGATTTAAATCCCGATTTTGGATAGGAATGGATGCCAGGTTAACATAAACACCAAATAACTCCAAGTTTTCGAATTTAATTTATTTAAATTAGGTTTTTCTCCAGAAAGCGAAAACTAGGGTGTTACAAACCTACCCCCCTTAGAAAGAATCTCATCCCCGAGATTCGGACGGAGAAAGAAAAAGATCGGGAAACTCTGCTCTGAGATCTTCTTCTCGCTCCCAGGTAACTTTCTTCTCTGCCTGATTGCTCCACTGACCCTTGCAGAACTTGACCACCCGACTTCTGGTTCGACGCTCGGCTTCATCCACAATTTTGGCGGGATACTCCAGATATGACAGGTCTCTTTCTCGTTCCATATCTTTAAACAGCATCTGAAGCTCAGGCACGGCGCTATACTTGATTCCTGACGGCAGTTACCAACATAGCTCTTCTATCTCGACTGGCTAGTCTTCGGATCTGCACGGATCTGTCTGACTTGCTCTGCGGCTTCTTTCAGAATATCAGGCCTACTGATTTGTCCATTATCGGTCTCTTTCCAATACAAGGGTATTCCGCCTTTTCTTGCATAAAGAGCTTCAAAAGGCGCCGTCTTCAGCTTCGTCGGAGACTGTTGTTGTTATGATCCCACGAACCTTGACTCGCCAGCGCATATGCTCTCAACGCATCTTCTAAGATCTGATTGATTCTTCCCGTCTGGCCATCGGTCGGGGATGGTAAGCAACACTGGAATTCCCATTCGTACTCCAAAACTTTATACCACTTCTGTCAAAACCTCGAGGGGAACTGAGAACCTCGATCTGACACGATCTCCTTGAGCACACAATGAAAATACACTATTTTAGCCACGCCAAGTTCCACAAGTTCATCACCAACTAGGGGTTTATCCTCCACGGAACAAAGTGTGCAACTTTTGTCAACCTGTCCACACTACCCCCCTTAGAAAAAAAAATCATACTCGGACTTAGTTCCAAGGAGTTCAATGGTGCCATTCCTTTTTTTTCTTTCTTCCCATGGTTCGGACGAGAATTATGGCTCTTCAGCCATCCTTTAATTATCTCATGACGGGTGCCCAAATACAATTATGTTTCAAGAACTATCAACAGAAATCCACTTCCACCACTATAATTCTTCCAACCCTTTATTGATAACAAAACTGACGATTACATCTTACAGACTGGATCAGTACATAAACTCTTTTATTTTATTCCTTAGAAGAGGTATGGTGCTACTAGATGTATCATACATTATCCTTTACTGACAACATCAAGTTTCAGGTGTCTCTTCTTCATCTCCAGGGATCATCGGCAGACCCGACGTCCTATATCGCAGAACCTATGACAGAAGTTTCTGATTGCGCCTCCCACCTGCTTCTGGGGTTATGGTCAGAAGAAGAACAACATCCGGGATGTGGGGATTTGAAGTAGATGCCTGGTGTCCTTGCGGGCAACGACTGGCAATATGCCCCAAAGCAAGACAATGGAAACACCAACGATCCGTCTCTGAAGACTCGTTCCGTCGAGGTTGATCAGTCTTGTTATGACATCCTTGCAACACTGGTGGTCCTTCTGATCCTGGGGTCTTGATTAAGGCTACTTCTGGTGCTTGGTTGAGTTGAAATTGGTTCACCCGAAGCCGAGAACTACTGGCTACATGCTGCTCTTGACTTACCATCTTCCTTTTGCGGAAATACGGTTGATGACAGTTGTCGTCCAGGGACAGTGCACTGCCTTTGCTAGCGCGAGTAATCTGCGTTACTTGGTACCGCTCAGGAGGTACTTCTATACTGACTTCTGATGCTGGAACTGGTTGTGGTGATGAGAATTTTGGTTTTCCCAAGGGACATTGTTTCACATAATGCCCTTCCTGGCCACAAAGGTTGCAGACCTTGTACTGAATCTCCTTCCTTCGAGGGCACTTGCGGAATTGGTGTCCAGTTTTGTCGCAGTGATTACAATGGTTATCCTCTTTTGCCTTACCCCTTTGGGGACATTCATAAGCAACATGTCCTTTCCCACCACATTGATAGCAAATGACATATCTCCAGGGGTGAAGGTTTACAGGAGGGGTAGTGCTAGCGCCAACATCACACAGTACTTCAAAAGACTTGGTCTTTAGTAACTCATCAAAAGAATATTGCTGCGGAGTTGTAGGTGGAATGACCGTAGAGGCTTGATTGTTCATGTGTTGTATCATCAGTTGCATGAGCTGCGTCTGAGTCACCATGAACTGATTCATATTCTGAAGAAATGTTGTTATCACCTCGGATGGTTGCTGGTTGAGCTCGGTAGCAGCCCTGACGTTGATAACCGGAACTTCACTGGGGTTGCCATTGACGTTGACCGAAGGATTGGAACTTAATGTATCAGCTTCTTTGTTGAGGTTAGCACTGCAATTCTTCTCCATCTAACGGCAGAACAAGGCTTCCAGATGAGAGGGAACCGCACAGACGAGCGAGAGAGGGGAGGTTCTAACAACACCAGAAACAAACTACCCCGGCAAAGGACAACACCACACACGAAAATCAAAACATTTTTAACACCAAGCAAATCCACTCGTCTACTCGATCACACTACTAACTCTAACAGAACAAGGCGACTCAACCACGGAACGAAACTTGGCCACTTAACCTATAGGGTTAGTCTAAGATCAACCTTGCTTCCTTGATCTTCATCGGTCAACGGTTGGATCCTCACCATGAAGACGCACACTTCAATAGAACTTGCAGAATTACTCCTCTGGAGTCATCAAGCCTTGAAATTGAAAGCGGTAACTCGATTACCCTAGTATAGAAGTTGTTAAGGGAGGTAGGGTCCAATTTACTTTTCAAAACGGTGCAGAAGCAATCGAAAGGGGGAAGAAAGGAATGGAAAGAGAGAGAGAGAAGACGAGAATAGCACATCATTTGATTTTTCTTTTTATAACATAAGTTTTGAAGCTTCCTAAAACGACCATTCTAACTAAGGGCACGTCCTACAATCGATATGGCTCTGATACCACCTTTGTAGGCCCCCAGATCGGCTATCTGGAGTCCTCTGTGTATTTCTGTACTAGTCCCAGATCAGTAGCTAGTACACACAGTCAAAAGTGATGAATCAACGACCATATCACGAATACATATAACTAAATCAGAATAATACCAAATAAAAGCAAAGACCTTATGGTCAAGGTTTACCATTACGGCCCGAACAGGCTGAACAACTTGAACAACTGCAGCGGAAGACGAAAACGCCAATGCGACCCATCCAATTGCCCACAGGCAATCGAGTGGAGAGCGCACCCTAGTCGTTGGAAATCTTGAACAGCTTCTTTCACTTCTGAGAGAGGATTAGAATGTAGCACGTGAGTACATAAAGTACTCAGCAAGTCTGGGAAATTATGCACAATGTAGGCTATCCAAGGATGGCTTAATATGGTTCTTTTGCATAAAGCCAAGTTTCATCAAATCATACTTGATAATAATTTTCACAAAGCATAATTGAGCAATTCTTTTTAATAATTGAATTATGTAATATTGTAGTGAAGGTTCTAACCACCACTCACTAATATACAGGCTCTATCCGCCACATCTCAACAAAATCAGGGTTCCATCCAATCACATGGCTCTTTCCGCCATGGTTCACAAAATCAGGTTCCTTCCACCTACCTGGCTTTAGCCGCCAGAAGCACACCCGAGAGTTCTAACCGCTCCCGGATCCCAAAACGAAACATTGTTTAGTTTGAAGCCAAAAACCAAAGTCTACCAGTATGAAAGCATTCTTCGCTTTGCCTTTGACCGTAGGCACGGCTATTCGAATAGTTTTAACTCTGTAGAGGTGTACAACTTTACCCACAAGACACGGTCATCTCTTAATGCCAAGCTATTAGCACACTTCCTTTGGTGTGCCGGCAGAGAGATCGTGACAAGGCCGTTACAATGTATCTACCTAGCTAGACCCACCCGCTGAGGTTTCATTTTATTTTTAATTTGGTAAACCATTGGCAATACTCCTTGCCTATAACTTCCAATACAAGTTTTCAAGAGATAATTGAAAGTCCCACCCATAGGTGAATATTGACCGTTTGCGGGTCTAAGCATTTCTACCGTACTATTCTATTCCACCAATAGTTTATTTTTATAAAATACAAATCCCCGGGTTTGATTATAATCCTTATAATCAACTGCGTATTCTCCAATAATCCCTCTATTGCCATAACTCTACAATCATAAGCATAATCCAATTCGATATAGTATCCACCAAGTAGGAAGTACATCATGGTACTATTATAACTCCAAAATCTTATGGAACTACAATCATATTTGTATAGGAAATCTTTCCCTTGAACTCTAACTTGTATTATTGATTTATCCACCAATCATACAACGATCAATCTCATCATCCACTAAGAATATTTCACAAGGTCATCTACTAAACCACCGAAAATACTTCACGATATCACCCCTCTAAACATCTAGAATACAATCCACCGATATTACTTCATAATAGCATATGACTAATCCTTCACATCATCACCTCTAGATCATCGACTTTAATCCTTCAAGAATACGGAATATTATCATTTACTAAACCACCAAATATTCTGAATCATTCACTATTCTCCATAAATGATTAGTACATATCTATATCTTCATAATCATCTGTTTCTTAATCAATCTGTTAAGAATAAACCCCAACAAACACTAATAATCCAACTAACTCTGATTCTCACCTCCTACTAGTTTATCAACCCAAGAATCCAAGTCGACATATTATTTACTTGCAATGATCTGTTTAATCCACCCCGAATACTTTACAATCCCATACATCTTCCAACATTCCCCAAATCCACCGAAACATATGGACTACCATTCATAGATCAATGTTATGATTGCAAGCCCCATATCAACTCTAATATTCATCTATCTCCAATTTGCATTTCACCCCAATCCATACTCATCATGTTGTGAACTACTATCACAATCCAACTCCTCCATATTTAAATGATCACCACCATAACTCAATTTCATAATAACAATCCTCACATTATCACTTATATTCATTCGTCTCCAAATCACATTGCTCCCGATTTACTCTATTCAAACTATCTTCCAAATAGTCATTTTCCCCATCAAAAGGTATTTTAGTAAAAATACTTATTATGGTGGATCCCTGTTCTAGGTCGACAAAGGGTCATGGATAGCAAATCTCAAGGAGGTATAAACAACAGGTATAACTAACAACTTAACGTTTAACATCATCATTTTATGTAAATAGCAATTTAATTTGTAAAACATGGTAAAACATTTATAAATTGTAGGATCAACATGCGTCAAGGAGACTTGCCTTCGGTCACAGCGAGAAGGTTGAACTCTCTGAAGTCCGGCGGCGGGGTCGGCGGACTCGGCGGAAGCGTCGACTACGCGCAAAACGAGGCAATAAATAAATAAAAGAAAATAAATAAAATCCAAAAATTACAAAATTAGTACTGGCAGGTCGATCTTGATTTTAGATGAATTTAGAAATTTGAATGGAGTCAAACGGAGTTCGGATGAGAAAGTTATGAGCTTCCGAAGTTTGAATTTCAAATAAATCGGAAAACCGAGAATATTCCCGGAATATTCTCTCTCGAGTTGACTGGTCAAACGTGGCTTTAACTGGACTTTGACTAGGCTTGACTTGGTCTTGAGGGTATGGCAAGTGGGCCAACTTGTCATAGAGATGAGTATCATCTCCTAGCTTTGTTCACGGCAACCATGGATGAAGTGAGGTGGAGCTTGGGAAGGAAGGGCAAAGGGGGGCTCGCGAGGAGGGCGGCCCGGCGGCGGCGGCCGGCCGGGCGGCAAAGAAGGGCACGGCCCAAGCTCCCCAAACATGCACGCACAGGAGCACTTCCAAAAGAACAGAGAAGACAACCAAAATAACAGAGGCTTCAACTTCATCCAAAAACCCGATTTTTGCATCATTTTCGCATGGATTTGGATCAAACAAAAGCCTAGAATCAATAGATAACATCCTTAGGGACATCTAGGAGGAAGGGATTGAACCAAAACTCACCAGAATCGGAGAAATCGACGAAGAACGGAGGTTCGGCCGAATGCACAAAAGCTCCAAATTCGTCGCCCACGGTTGAGAAATCCTAAAATTGATGATTGGGTTAGAAGCTAGACTCATCCATGGTCACAAAGAACCAAGTGGCATGAAGAATGGCTCACCGGAGACGAAGCTACAAGCATGAACTTGAAGAACACCGAAAAAATGTGACACGGCTTCGGTTTCTTCGATATCCCGGGCTAAAGATTTGGAGAGGCCAAGGAAGAAGAGGTGCACTGGAAAGAGGACTCTCCCACGGATATTTGAGAGGTGGAATCGTGCGAAACGGATTAGAAACGGTCGAGTTATGAGCAATCAAAGCCATTAATGGTGATTTTGGTTTTTGGCGAACTGTGCAAATTTCGGCGAGAGTTAGGCTGGGAGACCACTGGGGATGGAAAGGTATCGTCGCTACGGACTCAACGGATCCGGCCGTTCGCAATTTGGGTGATTAATGAGGAAGTTATGGAGGTTTGAATCCATGGAAGCAAGAATGGAGGTGTTCTATTCTTTCCCTGGGAAAAAGATCGATCGGGAAGATGAACAGTACTACGTGCTACTGTAGCACGACGCCTTCTGATACCCCATGCTACGATTACGCCAGCGTGGCAAGCTCTGGTTGGTTCTCTTTTACGCGAATGATCCGCCCTAGAGAAAAATAAGGAAAATTGGTCTAAAAATTCCGGAAAAATTCCTAGAGCCATTTTAGAATATTTGGGACCCAATAAAATTGGTTCCACTGAATTTGGACGATTTTTGTGGAATTGAATATTCGGGCGCGGATCGCAGGCATTAAACAAAAGCCGCGCGAGATAAAATAGGAACGGAGGTCCAAAAATCTGGAGAATGATTCCTAAAATCATTTAGGAATATTTGGAACATTTTAGAAGTGGTGTGGAGATTTTTGGAGCACTTTTGGACTCGGGTGAATTTTCGGGTACCGGCGGGACTGGAAAATCTGATTTTTCGAACGGAAGGGATTTAAATCCCGATTTTGGATAGGAATGGATGCCAGGTTAACATAAACACCAAATAACTCCAAGTTTTCAAATTTAATTTATTTAAATTAGGTTTTTCTCCAGAAAGCGAAAACTAGGGTGTTACAGCATGATAGTCCAATGCACAAGCGCGCAACATATCTTCCAATATCTGATTCACACGCTCGGTTTGTCCATCTGTTTGAGGATGGTAAGCTGTACTGAAATTCAGTCGGGTTCCCATGGCTTCATGTAAACTTTTCCAAAAGCGTGAGGTAAACTGACTACCTCGATCTGAGAATATCTTCTTGGGAATTCCATGCAAACACACAATCTTGGTTATATAAAGTTCTACCAGTTTATTTCCTCTATACCTAGTGTTCACCGGTATAAAATGGGCTACCTTGGTGAGACGGTCCACAATTACCCAAATGGAGTCATAGTTTGTTTGGGTTTTAGGGAGTCTGGTGATGAAATCCATTCCAATTTCTTCCCATTTCCACTCTGGGACTGCTAATGGCTGTAGCAAGCCTGCTGGTCTCTGATGTTCTGCTTTAACCCTATGACAAACATCACAACGAGCTATGTACTCTGCAATTTCTCTCTTCATGCTAACCCACCAGTACTTTTCCTTCAAATCTTGATACATTTTTGTACTGCCGGGATGAATAGAGAATGGCGACTCATGTGCTTCCTGAAGAAGTACCTCCTTTATCTCTTTATGGTCCGGCACACACAACCTATTCCCGAACCATATAACTCCTTGTTCATCTTCTGAAAATCCTGGGGATTTTCCTCTTCTCATATTCTTTTTAATCTCTTGGATATCTGCATCCTCTTTCTGAGCTTCTCTGGTTTGATCTCGAAGTGTGGGTTGCACCTCGAGTGCATTCACTGATCCATGAGCGACAATCTCCAGATTCAGCCTCTGCATTTCCTGACACAGCTCCGACACACCTTCTCTGGCATTGATCATGTTGACATGGCTTTTTCTGCTCAATGCATCAGCTACTACATTTGCTTTCCCCGGATGATAATGTATACCAATATCATTGTCCTTAATCAACTCTAGCCATCTTCTTTGCCTCAAATTGAGTTTGGTCTAAGTGAATATATACTTCAAGCTCTTATGATCCGTGTATATTTCGCAACGATTACCGATGAGGTAATGTCGCCAAATCTTCAAAGCATGCACAATCGCGGCTAGCTCTAAGTCATGAGTAGGATAGTTGCTCTCATGAGGCTTTAGCTGCCGGGATGCATATGCTACAACTTTTCCTTCTTGCATCAGCACGCAACCCAAACCTTGCCGTGAGGCATCACAATAAATCACAAAATCCTTGTGAATATCGGGTAGGATCAGAACTGGTGCTGAGACAAGTCTTTTCTTTAGCTCTGCAAAGCTTTTCTCACATGATTGTGTCCATTCAAACTTCTTTTCCTTCTTCAGGAGTTGATTCATTGGACGTGCAACCTTGGAGAAACTTTCTATAAACCTCCGGTAATATCCAGCTAATCACAGAAAACTTCTAACTTCAGAGACAGACTTGGGCTGTTCCCATCCCATCACTGCTTCTACTTTGGCTGGATCCACTTTGCTACTCGCTATGGATACAATATGTCCAATAAATCCTACTTCCTTCAACCAAAACTCGCACTTGCTGAACTTGGCGTACAGCTGATGATCCTTGAGTTTTTCCAATATTAATCTCAGGTTTGTAACACCCCAAATTTTTGCTTTTCATGAATTTAAAGGAAATTTGGCACTTTGGTGAATTTTTGGAATTTTCTGGAATTTATTTTGATTTATTTGGAATTTATTTGAATGTATTCCCTTTTGAAATAATGAAAGAATTTGATTCTACAAATAAAATTTTGTTGGAAATATTTTATTTGAGTCCAAAATGTTCTGAAATATTTTCTAGAATTTTTCTGGGATTTTTCTGAGTGTTTTGCTATTTTTTTAATGAATTAAATGAATTTCTGGGAATTAATTGGATTATTTAATCGCTGTAAAAACCTAATCGGTTTCACTGTTCATCCGATCGGACCCGAGTCCAACTCAGACTCGAGTCCGACCCGAGCCCGACCGAGCCAGCCGTTTCGGTTGAACCCAATCACCAAACCCTAACGCGTGTGACCGTTGGATCGAGATCCAATGGCCACGATCGCGCCACGTCGTCGAACCCGAGCCCGACCGGACCAGCTAGGTCGCCCGAGCCAGACCCGAGCCCAAACCCCCGACCGTTGGATCTTGATCCAACGGCTCACGTGGAGCCACGTCACCCCAATCCGAATCCAATCGGATTCCGCCGCCGCAGTCGTGTAGGCCTCGGTTTCCACGGTTTTCACGGACGCCGAGGGGCCTATTTAATGCGCCACCGCCAACGTGTTGCCGACTTCCGTGCGCACCCGTAGCCCTAGACAACGTCGCCTGAGCCGCCGCCGTTTGCCTGCGCGAGCTCGCCGTAGTTGGTTTGGTGTTCCGCCGCGGTTAATCACCGTTTCCGCCGCCGTCCGCCGTCCTCCGCCGCCGTTGAGCTCAGATCCGGAACCGCAAGGACCAGCCGCGTCGGAGGGGACCTTTCACTTCGCCGGAATCGCACCCAAACGCCGTCGAGCGTGTCGCCGTCCCCGTCTCCGGTGAACCAACTCCGCCGCGCGCCACCGCCGTTGCTCGAGCTCCCTCCACCGTCCGATCCAGATCCAAGGGCCCAGATTCATCCACGTCATCCCCGGTAAAGATCTCACGTGCCAATCTCCAGATCTATTTCCAACCGTTGGATTTAGATCCAACGGTTTAGATCGCGCCACGTAGCCTTAACCGCACCGTGCTAGATCCAATCTCAACCATTAGATCTAGATCGTATGGCTAGCAGTAACCCACGTTTTAGCGTTAGATTGGATCTTGACCATCCGATCAAGATCGAACGGTCCAAATGGACCGAGCCGTTTCCAACGCGTGAACTCCAGATCTGATCTGGGCCATTGATTTTCAAATCAACGGCCGAGATCTTGCCACGTGGTTGGGAGGCTGACCGTCGCGGTCACGCCGGTCGCCGCTGACGTCAGCGCTGACGTCACGTGGGGCCCGCGTGTTAGTGACACACGCACCGTGGACCGGGTCCACGGTGGACCAAGCCAAACCGTGCGCCGTGTCCATGGACCCGAGGCGACGTGGCGTCCTCTGATTGGTCCACGTGTCATGCTTACACAATAAATCATTTTCCGAAAATGAAATTATTTATTTAATTCGGTTTATTGATTTTAAATTTAGATTCAAACTTCAAACGCTTATAACTTTTGCTTTTCAACTCCGATTTGGGTGATTCAAATTTCTAAATTTTCATAAAAATGAGGCCTACTCAAATATGAATTTAATTAATTTTTGATTATGAATGTTTCTCTGTTTATATTTAATTAATTTTTTCTTTAAACTTTAAACAATTATAACTTTTGCATTTTAACTCCGATTTGAACGATTCCAGTTTCTAAAAATTTATAAAATTATCATCTATCTGTTTATGTACTTTATTTGGAAGTTTGGACACTTTTGTCTACTGTTTATTTATTTATTGCTATTTGCACGCTTTACGAGTAGACGTTGAAGTGCCCGAAGGCTTCGAAGGTGAAGTGTTGACCCAGGAGCCAGCCCAGGACCAAGAACAAGTACTCTTTGAAGGCAAGTTATGCTTTGATAATATTGACCCCATTTTTGAAATTAATTTGATTTAAATTATCGCATGCTAGTTTATATAGAAAATGCTTTACTTAATTTTGGGAAATTAGTTAAATGCCAAATTGCTGTATGACACCTTGGTTAGTTAAATATGTGCCATGACCCTTGTCACCCTAGTTGTGGATTATTAGTTGGACATTATTAAATTACCAACATGGGTAGTTAGACCGATGTAGTATGCTTAGCCTTGCCACGTGAAATGCTTTGGACAATCAAATGCTAATATTGACTTAATGAGATATTGAACCTGTTTTGAAGAAGTATCATGTGTTGTGATTGTCGATGGCACGTGGTGCATGGTAATCAACTTGGGTTTGATAAATAGTTTTCGGCCAGGGCATGTGGCAAGAATGATCAGGTGGGCGGTTGTGGCAGGGAGCGTTGATTTGGTTCTTCGGGTAGTCTTG
Organism: Rhipidocladum racemiflorum; assembly: GCA_036346355.1. Lineage (NCBI taxonomy): Eukaryota > Viridiplantae > Streptophyta > Magnoliopsida > Poales > Poaceae > Rhipidocladum > Rhipidocladum racemiflorum. Next base: position 14,232,993 of record CM070582.1, read on the forward strand.
CCCTGGTCACTCTAAGGACTTAACCTTGCAAGCCTTTGAACTGAGTCAAACGTGCAACCACATGTCTGTAATGGGACGGACCTAGTTGATTAAGTTACTAATAACATATCTGTGGGACATCGGGGTGTCAACTATACCTTTTGTGTAGTTGTATGGGGGAGCGTACCGGGGCTGCGGCCAGGTACCCATCTAACGGCTAATTGGCCTGAATTTCGCCTTTGCTAAGGGAAGGGTTAGTGTGCAATAACCAGGGAGGCCACTTGTGCTGTTAGAAGTTTCCAAAAGACTTTGTTACGGACACTCGCCTTTGTGGTGTTTGGGTGTATCTTGTGGGTAAAGTGCATAACCTCTGCAGAGTGTAAAATCTATTCGAATAGCCGTGTCCGCGGCATTGGTCATTGCTCGGGAATTACAGTCAAGGGTTAGACTTTCATGAAAACTACTTGGACTTTGAAAGTTTGGTTGGGTTAAATGATGACGTTGATGGAAATGTGGACTAGGAGTGGGAAAGATGTTTATTTAACTCATGGAAAAGTTATTGATACTATACTTGTTTTACTGCTTTTGAATTTACTTATGTTACTTGTTAAATGCTGTTAATGCAAATAAACCATAAGCTATTCCCTTGTATTAAGCCATGCATGTAGTATATAGCTTGCATTCTGTGCATGACTTGCTGAGTACCAAGTACTCACCCTTGCCACAATACAACACCAATTGAAGAAGAGTCTACACTAGCTTTGGAGGAAGAGCTCCAAGAGGAACCGTCTAACTAGGGAGCGAGCCCAATCAGTTTCCTGTGGTATATTGGATGGCGCCACGAAGTTATCTTATTTTCCGCTGCAGTTGTCTCTTTCAATAAGTTTTAGCCTGCGTAGCGTATATTTGTAACTTGACCTTAAGGTCGAGCAACTTGATTTGGTTAACTAATTAAAGTACTTTGCTATTTCGTTGAGTTTGGTTGTGATATGTACCAATGTTGAGACTGTGTGCACTAGCGTGATCCTGGACTAGTGCTAAATACACCGAAGGTCCGGATTTGTGAGTCCGGGTCCCGACAGGTGTGTCTCATGTTCCTTCTCATCTCTAGAGTAGATGAGAATATCATCAAGGAATTTTGGGCAAATGGAGCTGACTCTTACTTCTAAGCCGGGGGAGCTGACTATCATGGGATTGGCAAGAGGAAAGGTGGCTATCCCATGCTTACCCACGAATCGACTAGCAACAAAAGAATGTGAAGATCCAGAGTCGAATAAAACTAATGCTGGGACAGAATTTACAAGGAACATACCGACGACCACATCCAGAGCATCCTGGGCTTCCTCAGCTGTGATATTGTTGACACGACCTTTCCGATCACGGGCATCGGCCCATTTCTTGGAAGAGCTGAAGGGTTGGGTCTGGCCGGTGCTGGTGCTAGCATGGCTCTCTTCTTAGGGCACTGATTTGCAAAATGTCCCATCTAATGACAGTAGTAGCACTGAACTCCAGCTATAGTCTGGGTAGTCCTCTGGATCTGATTGCCTACCGGGGCTTGAGGTGGCCTAAAGTTGGGGTTGGCAGGGCGTTGCGGTGTCACTAATGCCCTGGATGAAGAAGGTAGCTGGGGTTTGACATGCTGCGGAGGCTGAGGCATTGCAGTGCGAGGCTTGGGGTGTCCTCCGGGGTTGTTTCTCTGGAAGGCCATCCTTCTCTTGCGGCTCTCCATCTCCTGATGCTTGCCTTCCTGGCGAATAGCTTTGTTGACTAATTGCTGAAAGTCAGCGTAGTCATGAGATATGAGCTGAACTGCCAACTCATCATTCAGTCCCTCAATGAAGCGCTCCTGCTTCGCTTCATCGGTGGCTACGTCTTCTGGAGCATAACTGGCCAGATGATTAAACTTATATAGGTATTTCATCACAGTGCGTCCTCCCTGACGCAAGGAACGAAACTCCTTCTTCTTGAGTGCAATGACACCTGAAGGAATGTGGGCTCGGCGAAAGGTGCGCACAAAATCATCCCAAGTGATAGCCCGAGCGTCCCGGTGAGTAACTCGAAAGTTGTCCCACCACTCAGCAGCAGGTCCACTCAGCTGATGAGAGGCGAACAAGACTCGCTCTCGATCACTACACTAAATGATGTCCAACTTATTCTCAATGGTCCTGAGCCAATCGTTTGCATCGAGAGGCTCTGCGCTGCTGGAGAAAACTGGAGGCTGGGTCCTCATGAATTCCGGCAACTTGTTTTGCTGATGTAGCTGGGGAACGGTGGCTTGAGTGTTTTTATTATTGGCGATACTCTGAGCTAGCAGCTGGATGAGCTGATTCTGGTTCTCCATCATCTGCTGTCAGGTGGGTCCTTCTGCGGGTGGAGGGGGCAGTCCAGGTGGAGGGGGACTGTTGGCGTTGCTACGAGTGTTCACCATCTGACGGTTGATGACAAGATTTAGAAAGGGAGGAATAGAGTTCTCCCCAAAAACCCCACACACAAGCGATAAACTCCAAATATAAATGAACGAACGAATCCAATCTTTATTAAACTTCTAGCAAAAGATGGGGCCTGATTACAAGAAGTAACGGCAGCAAGCACAACGAAAGAATCAACGTCTAAAGCTATCTAAAGTGGAAGCTAATCCTGCTGAGGTCCACGGAACTAGCTCATGTAAGTCTTCTTGTCGCCGGTCTTTCTCTTCTTCGGGACGTGGACAGGCTCTGAGTACTCTGACGTTTCTCCCTGGACGGACGAACCCTCATTGCCGGCTTTGAACATGGCCAGGTCCTCCTGTACCTCGCGAAGCTTCTGCTGGGTTGTTAATAGCTCGTCAAGGGTGTCCTGGTAGTTTTCGTCCATAGCCTCCGTGAGCACTGTCTATCGAAGCAACACGGTGGAGTTGGTCGTCGTAGGCGGGCGAAAGGCACTATATGAGTTGCACTGATACTTGATGGGATAGTAGCGAAACTCAGAGGGCTTCAACCGCGCCTCATAGAGTCTCCCCATCGTCCGTACTGCCTCACGAGCTGCGTCCTGGATGCCCGTGGCGAAGGTGTCTCTTGTTATTGGAGCTTCATAGATGTGGGAGATGGTCCTGCCGCAGTCCTGGGCGTAGATGTGAACCTCGACTCTCCACTGATCCTGTGCGAACGTATGCGTCTGGAAGCCATGGTAGACGGGTCTCTAGGTGAATCTGAGGAATCGCACCATATCCAGCAGGATCCTGGTCCAGCTCTCCATGTACAGTCCGTACGACACCACAGTCAGAATCTCGGCCATCTACAAATTTTGAGAAAAACGACTTAGAAATGAATTTTTTTATAAACAGAGGGGATGAGCGAAGAGAGAATAAGGAATAAAAGTTTTTCAAAATTATTTTTCTTTTTAAAATATAGTCCTTATGTTTGAACCATGGCTATGACCTACAGTCGGTATGGCTCTGATACCATCTCTGTCGGACCCCGGAATAACACCTCTGAAATCCTCTGTGTATTCTGTACTAGTCCAGGAAATGCTAGTACACACAGTAGAAATGAAACCATAGCATATCCGTCGTTCTTTATTAATAATAAATATTCAGAATTACAAATGAAATGGCGCGCAGACCAATGAATAAATAAACGAATAAATGAAAGCAGAGGAAATAAAGAATAATAAGTAGAGCCCAATTAATTTGCCACAGGCAATAAACTGGGGGCACGGCCTAGTCCAACTGGTCCTCACCATCGTGATACTCCTCCTCTGAAGTAGTAAATTAAGCAAGGGTGAGTACTAGCATACTCAGCAAATCACACTAGAGATGCAATATAAATGTACAGGTAATCAAAGGATGGCAATATGGTTTGTTTAAGCATAAAGCAACAGTTTAATAATATTTTCCAACATTTTAAAAGGCATACTTTAAAAAAATCAAATCTATACATTTTTAACTCAGTAATCACTCCTGGAATTGGCTAAGTTTTACCCATGATGGACTCCCTCCATCCCTCATCATTTTCCGGAAATCAAATTTTAATTTACCAAAGTCTAATATGAGAATGGCTTGCTCGGCATGCCCATAACCGCGGGCGCGGCTAATCGATTAGTTTGACACTCTGCAGAGGTTGTACAACTTTACCCACAAGACATAATATTTCCCATTATGTCAGCACACTTCCTTTGGTGAGCGACAGAGAAAATCATGACAAGGCCCCAATATTAAATCATACATGTAGTCATGCCCGCTAAGGTTTCACCGCTGAAAGACTCCCTCTATTCAGAAGCCCCCTCTTGCGCCAAAGTGCCAGCGTCACGCTTTCACCACACCACTACCCCCATATAGCATGACTATCCATGAAATGATTTAATATGGCTAGCCAGGTCCGTCCCATTCTGGACTTATGGTAGTATGGTTAGGCTTTACATACAGCGAAGCTTAGACCGGTCCTTAATTGACTAGGCGAGACTTTCCACAAACCCAATGTGATAACCACACCACTTTCCAAACCTTTCTCGCCCGGTCTAAGTTAATTACATTTTAACCATACTAGTCTCCACATTAATACTAACGTTGATCATCATAAGTTTCCATTTGAACATGATATCATTTTGGCATAAAGTCTCCCAAAATTCCCTAAGTTAAGTTCTATGCATGGCTAAGCAATGTCTAACTATTACCATAGTCATAATTCATATTTTTACTAAGGTTACAAGGGTATCGGAATTCAAATATCAAAGGTCGCATGTCGAAATTGGAAATAGCTATCATTTAAAAACTAGGTCGAAGATTAATGTTTATAATAAATAAGCATGCAATAATTTAAATTCAACATACAAGTTCATAAACTGGGAGCAACATGGTCAAGGGAGTGTGACATGCCTGGTTCAACGAGTTGCTGCTCGAAATCGTCGTTCGGGAACTCCGCGGACTCTCCGTAATCTACGCGCGAAAAACAACCAAATCAAATAAAATCCAAATGAATTCAAATAACACAAATTTGGAATTCAAACTAGCACTAAACTAAAATTTGAGATTTCTAATGAATTTAGGAAGAAGAACGGAGCCAAACGGAGTTCGAACGGGCGAAAACGGGCTCCCGGAAGTTTAAAAACGAATAAAATGGATTTTTTGGAATTTTTGGAATTATTTTTAAAAAGAAAAACAGCTTTATGATGTCAGCATGACGTCATAAAGAATTTTCAAAAACCTTTTTTTTAACCGGCTGACAGGTGGGGCCCACCCCCCCACCGTGGACCACGTCCACGCTCGGGTGTGCGCCAAGCGCCACGTGTGGCAGCGTGGCAGGCGAAGCGGGCCAAGCCTGGTAGCCGGCCGAGCGGCGAGGAGGAAGGGCGGAGCGGGGCGGCGACGCGGAGCCGGTGGCGCGGTAGCGGGGCTGGAGGGAGGCGGTGTGGCGGCTGGCGCAACTGGAGGCGGGGAAGATGGCGGCGGCGGCGCACTGGGGTGGAGGGGGAGCGGAGGGAGAGAGGGGGAGAGGCACGGGAGAAGGGGAGGGCTCGGGGGGGTTTTATAGGGGGGGAGGGCGGCGCGGGGCGGCGCAACGGCGCGCGAGATCCGCGGCGGGGATTGCGGGCGCGGCTGGTGGCGCGGTGGCGGGGAAGAAGGAGCAGGGAGTTACAAATCTACCCACATTAAAAAGAATCTCGACCCCGAGATTCGAACTGGCTAGCCAAAGAGTTGTGGATACTCAGACTTTAGCTCCTCTTCTTTTTCCCAAGTAGCTTTTTTTTCTGAATGATGACTCCACTGAACTTTGCAGAATCGAATGGTTTTTCTCCTCATGACATGCTCAGCGGTCTCAAGAATTTTGATTGGATGTTCTTTATAAGTTAAATCTTCTTGGACATCAATGTCATCCAACTGTGCTTGCTTAGTGGGAACTCGAAGGCATTTCTTTAACTGCGACACATGAAACACATCATGCACTCCTGCTAACGTCGAAGGTAAACTTAGCTGATAAGCAACTTCTCCTTTCCTGGACAGTATGGGGTACGGGCCCACATATCGTAGTGCTAGCTTTCCTTTATTTCTGAAGCGTTTCACACCTCTGAGGGGAGTGACTATGAGATACACATGATCTCCCGGCTCAAAGGCTAGCTCTCTTCGGCGATTGTCCGCATAGCTTTTCTGCCTAGATTGAGCTATCTTGAGTCTATCTTGTATAAGCTTGACTTTCTCTTCTGCTTCATTCAGAATACTTGGACCAAACAACTATCGCTCTCCAACTTGATCCCACAGGAGCGGAGTTCTGCACTTCCTTCCATAAAATGCTTCAAATGGTGACATCTTCAAACTGGCTTGATAACTATTATTATATGAAAACTCAGCGAATGGAAGACACTTGTCCCAACTGGCATGTGTAGGCCCCCAGATCGGCTATCTGGAGTCCTCTGTGTATTTCTGTACTAGTCCCAGATCAGTAGCTAGTACACACAGTCAAAAGTGATGAATCAACGACCATATCACGAATACATATAACTAAATCAGAATAATACCAAATAAAAGCAAAGACCTTATGGTCAAGGTTTACCATTACGGCCCGAACAGGCTGAACAACTTGAACAACTGCAGCGGAAGACGAAAACGCCAATGCGACCCATCCAAAACCGAACACTTTTTCTTTTATTTCAACCAACCAAAAACCAACCAAAACCGTTCGTCAAAACGGGAAAGGAAATTCGAAGGGTCAATCCACAACTCTACTACTCGACTCCAACCAACTACCCAATCTACGACAGAAAGGATAAGCACTCTCCCAATAGGAGGTTGAAAGTCCATCGGTGGTGGCACTAACCGGCCACACCGTCAAACCCAACATTACTACAAACAACAGAAGGTGACCGAAACCCTTTCGGCACCACAACCCACATAATCTCAAATGTATCAACACAATCAATTCTTTCATAAACATAGCAACATATATTACCAAATGTAACATTCAACACCAAAGCTTAAATACAACATTTAGCGTAAAACAACAGTACCCATACCCATTCCCTCTTGTGCAACAGAGTGTGTCAAGTTTTAAATTAATTATTCCACTTACACAAGTTTTAATGTTGCTATCCTATGGCAACGTTTTAAGTAAAACCTAAGCCATGTTTCTAGGTTATCCCACTTCATATTTTAGTTGAACCTATAGTATGACACTAAATACACATTCCAGGGACCTCTTGCCAGCTCGATACCAAGCTGTAACACCGACTTTTACTAAGCCAGAATGTCACCAAACATAGACCATAACACATTTAATACCATAATTTAAGGTAAATTACAGCAAGTAATCATTTGGAATAATTGGAAATTTTGACAGCATCTCCTTTGTTTTTGCATGAAACTTAACAACATAGCATCATATCAATATGTAAGATAAACGAGATATCCATACGCAGCGATAAGGATAGCTAATCATCAACTAAAACATCAATAAGAATCGATAGCAAAATAATAAGCATCAATTTAAATCTAGGAAGTTAAAACAACTCCCTCCATAGCCCCACATGATACACATGAGGGAAACAACCAAACATACAGACCATACACTAATGATTATTGTAATACTTAATGCCGTGTCTCCAAAACAGGTGAATTAGCTAGATTATGATACTACGTGGAGGAGTGTAGCAAGATCCCTTTCCCGCACGCCGATTTCATTGTACCTAAATAAACAAACAACATAAAACACAAGCGTGAGTTCATAACTCAGCAAAGTGTATTGAAATGGATCAACAAGGATCAAGACAACAAACCATCATTCCAGTCTCCACAGTTATATCACAACACATCATATTTAACATTATATACAACCTTTAAAACAACATGCTATTCATCTCATGAGCATCTCATGAGTACTCTCATCACCATCTCATAAACATCTTCATTTATGTATTTCATTCATGCAATGCAATGCACATGTCTTCTGGAATACTCATACCGGTATGGTTGAGTGCACACCCGTCAGCATGCACCCTTTTCCCCCTTCCATCCCGAAGATGAAGGGTGCCTATCACTCGCTTCCATTCACCTCGGTGATGGAATCGCGATGTAGGACTTACTCAAAAGAATAGCCCCGGACTAGTCATAACTGTTCTCACCGACCCTACCGGAATAGTTATGACTTATCTCACCGGCCGGCCATGAAAATATGCCATGTATGCACAATGGACATCAACGTACTTAAATACATCTTGCATATTGTCTCATGGCATCACATCAAGCATATTGTCTCATGGCATCACATCAAGATAGCTCAAAACACATACCAACGGCAACCTTCTCAAGCATGGCATGAGGACATCATAACAACAGCAAGCATTTAAATCATGGCATGAGGACATCATATCGGTGATAACATATAAAGCATGGCATAAGTACTCAACATAAATTCCATTGCATCTCATCATCAAACACCCTACAACTCTCTACTCATTCCATTACACTTGCCTCAACCGCGGGGGACGGAGTGGCGGGACGTAGAGGGTACTCCCGGAGGCACACCACCTGCAAATACGTGCCACACACTCAAATCGAGTCCACAAAACAGCACACATATAAATCCCACTACCCGACTTAAACACAACTCCGAAAATCAGAAAACAGCAAATCTGTCACTTCGGGACAGCAGCCTTCCAATGGGCATAACTTCGGTTCTAGGACTCCAAATTGAATAAACGAGTACATCCCCGCGTAGCTTAGGAAATTTCCCAACTTTTTCTAGTTATAGGGAAAGACTAATTCGGACTCTAATGTTGTTTAATCTAACGTTGAACACGAACTGTCCCAATCTCGTCACAGATTTGACAGCGCTCGGTAAAACGGCCATATCTCCCAAACGGCTGGGCGGATTTTAACGTTCTTTATATGCACAGAAAGATAAGGAAATTATCTACAACTTCCTAAAAGTACGTACGGTCAGATTCAAACTCAAAATTGGCGAAAACGCCTGCCCTAGTTCGGGTTCCCAATCTGCCCGAACCAAAACGCGAATACAACTCTAGTTTTCAACAAATCTACCCCATGGCAGCACCTCCCATGATCCAAAAACATGATAATCCACCACTACACAGCATCTAATCAATTCCCAAAGGTTTCCCCCATTACCTTCTTGAAGAACCACGAATCGATCGCTCTCCTTCGCGCGTACTCCACCCGATCTCTCCCCACGCGACGTGGCCACCGGTTCTCCTCGTCGCGGATCCTCCTACCGCGAGGGCAGCACCATGGCGTGGCATGGCAGCGAGGGGACGCAGCAAGGGCACGTGGTGGGGGAGGAGGCGCAAGGAGGGGTGGTGCGGCTTGGGGTGTGGAGGAAGAGGAGGGGCTAGAGGGAGGAGGAGATGGGAGATGAGGGGATGGGGGCTGCGCAATGGAGGGGTGGGGGCTAGGGCAGCAGGGTGTGCTGCCCCCCACTACTCCCACATGGGCCCAAGTGCCCCACCTCCGGCCCACGAATTCCCCCCAAGGCCCAAATCGACCTCGGAGAGGCCCGGAAGCCCGGAAACAGCCCGAAACGCGTTAAAACGTGAAATCTCAGGGTTTTAGTTGCAAAATCCCCAACCTATCCCATTTTACCACATTTTATAACCTATTATCACAAATTATAAAGTCTCGACATTCCATAGTATCACATTCTACCCCCCTTAACTGGATTCGACCTCGAATCTTACACGTCAACTCTAAAACAATGTCCACTAGGGACTCATCTTCTTTGCGAACTCAACACACCCACGCAAAGACTCAAACAGTAGCAACGACAACTCCATTCTCCAAATCCATCTATTAACAAGAATGACTTGACTTAGCTTAACTAAGCACAACTTGACATGATTCCTCATTTACTTCAATCTCTATCATGATTCATAAACTCCGAATGACACAATCATCTTGAAACACATCCCTTTTTCATCATTAGTATTAAAACGGTCAACCGAGGTTCCAAACTTGAACCCCCCCAAAAAGACCATTTACGCAAAACCCCATCTCTTCCAATTATTTGACCCCTTTTCGCAAGGAATCAAAATTTACTAATGTCATCTTCGCTCATAGCCTACATCAACCATACTTTCCTTTTGACTGCCAACCACATTACACTTTTCATTCTATCCTCTCCCAGGCATAATGCACACCCAGGGACGTCTAGCTAAGACAATGTCCACAACAAAGCATTTTACATCACAATTTCTATAACATTTGCTTCCACCCCACGATACTTTCAACCAAATTCAAACCACGACATCAACAACCTCCATCATCATCCACCCTCATTAATGTCCAGCACCTAGCCCAAGTTAGGACCGTAACTCACTACCAAATCTCAATTGGCACTTTTCCCAAGAGGATGTCGCCCTCACAAACCATTCACACAAACAACGAAGCACACGAGTATAGCTCTTAGATTATACTCAACAATAACCCGAGGCCCTTCTTATTCTCGCTCCTATCAATAGTGCAAAAGAAGTACGATTCTTTTGAATCCAAGTAGACCACATACAACAACTCGAACCTCAAAGCGCCACAAATCACTTTGGAAAGAACCCTGATAACATTGAAAGACCACCCTTTTGCTTTTCCTAAGTCAAGCCGCAAAGGAAAACTCAAATCTCCAATCAACGCGATACAATTCGCATCGGGGAGCACCCAAATAAATAAAGACTCCACACAATTCTCTTGACGGAAGTTCTCAACAACTAAAGACAACTCGACTCGCTTTCACCACAGCCAAACTTTTCATTTTAACCAAAATCAACATCTTGGAAGAGAACGGCCACAAAAACTCTCGAAGAGAAAGGGAAACTCAAATCCCTTGCATAACATAACCAAAATACCAGCATTTATCCATTCATTCCTTTTCATGCTAGAGAGCAATGGAAATCTCGATTCATAACACGAATGCGAATTCTTCAAGGGCACTCCGGATTAGTCATATATCTCTATATGACTTCCTCACCGTCCTGGCTCAACAACTCTTTTATGCTTATAAAAACGATGTCATGAATCTTTTTCACCATTTATTAGTCATGAAACCACGATACCCATTAACCATTCACAAAGAGACTTCATTCTCTTTGTCACATGATTGACACCCAACAACATCGATGGTTGCTCAAATTCGCATAAACTACGACGGCGTTAGCAGAAAAATACCATATCGCATCACAACCCAACAACCATCAGACGCAATGCGTGCAAAACATCGATTTTAACCAAAGCCAATAACAAAAGATAGCATCAACTCTCAAATCAAACATCTACGCCTAATAACCGCTACCAATTCTCTTAAAGAGAAAGAAACACATTCCAAAGCAGGAACATTTTACCAACAAAATCACTTATGAAACAATCATAAGACTCACCTTTTGAAACGCAGCTACTTAAAAACCACACACGCTTTCCCAAATAAATCCAACTCTAGTCACGATAAAATTACAATTTAAGCGCTTAACTCCAGGGTTACCAAAGATAAATCAGTTGAACGCTAAAGAGAGCGTTCCACTCCAACGCTTTGGGTGTTAACCCATACTCATAGCATAGACTAAACAGATTAACCCAAATCCAATGATTGGCATGGTTCAATACCCCACCACATTTGGAACTCATAAGTAGGTTACTTCAAATACTACTCTTTCATCCATATTTCCAATCATCGAGTCAAGTTTGTAACTTGACAAAATGCCACTTAATCAGGGAGATTTTATTGCACACTAATCAAGACGCCTAAACAAAGAGGCAGGCACTTTAAAATGTATACATTCATTTGAATCCGTAAACCTTCAAAAGAAAGTTCGACTCAAATCCCACCATTACTCGCATTCCAATACTCTTAGCCAATACGGATGTCATAATCACCCAAATCCCGAGAAGTCCAACACTGTTGCACACAAGCTACAACATATGCTCTTAATAAAATCACTTTTCACTGTTCATATAACCACAATTGATTATATTACCAACGAACCATAGATCATATCTACCGTATGACAATCAACCAGGAGAACCACATTCTCACAACTCCAAAGACAATTAACTTATCGGTTAATCCAACATAAGACGCATATCAACAACTTCTTTTGGTCTACTAACCATGACGAACCATTATTCATGCAACTTATTATCCCAAGCGTAGCACACATCTCTTTACAATTATTCCGGCGTAATCAACAATTACCCTGGGTATAATCCCTAAGTCACATATTCCATATCACCAGTTCATTCCACCAATAATTAATACTAACCGCGCGACACAATCTCCACTAGACATCCCTCATAAATACGGATCCCAGACAGACATCTGTCAAGAATAATTCAACCTTTCCTACAATCATTCCATATATCCTCATTAATTGATTACACGTATTTTAAGTCATATTGTCAACCCACAATATTAACTGACCCACCAGCTACAATAGGCAGAATTTCACACCATCTTCTTGCTATAACAAGTTTGTCAACTGAGACATTCTATGCTGACTAACCTCAAAACATCCATTAGATTCCATAACCCGCATCAATTTGCACACACCACTAATCAACTTTCACTTTGGATCACCTAACGTCTCGTTTAATTATCTCTTATCAACACAATATTTTAGTTTATCTTTAAACAAGCAACAAATTCACTTTAACCGAACCACTAGCTCATATCATCCGAAAACTCTAACTTCTCGTCATACACTTAACTTCTTAAACATCCGCGTGAATCACGCACCCAACTCTTAAGGAAACCATAATTGCTCCAGCAAAGAACAACACCCAAAACACCTTTCCTTCCGGAAAGCTCAACCATAAATCACAAGAGAAGTCAACTCTTAAATTCCCAAATTGTCAAGGCCCCAAACTTTCAAAAATTCTGGAGCATCCGGAGTATCCGGATCAGCATCCGGAGTGTCCGGATCCAACCCGGAATGTCCGGACAGGTGTCCGGAGTATCCGGATTGGGCTGACCGAGCGCCCCAACCCGGAGTGTCCGGACCAAATGTCCGGAGTGTCCGGGTTGGCTATACCGAAGACCCCAACCCGGAGTCTCCGGGTTAGAGGCCGGAGTGTCCGGTATGTGCGGGGGGGGTCTTGTATAAAAGTCCCATTTCGTGGGTTCACTCCCTTCTTTCTTCTCCACTTGTCCTCCACCCATCCCGTGCGTCTCCTTCACCCAGCCTTGTCTCCGGTGAGCTCTCCACTCCGGCAACCTCCTGTGGCTCCTCCCCGGCGTCCTCTAGCTCGTCCTCGCGCCGGCATCGTCCTTCCTCCACCCGGCATTTGCTTCTCCTCTATCTTCCTTGGAGGTAGGTCTCTCTCTTGGGGGTTGATTCGTGGGATTCTTGGGTTCTAGGGTCATCAATGGTGGGAGTTAGAGCTTAGGTTTAGATTTGAAGTTTCGGAGTTGGATCTTGAGCTTAGGGTTTTGGTTGTAGTGGTCCTAGGGTTGGTTGGGGCTTGGATTGATGAGTGTGGGTACTAGAGAGGTAGATCGGGTAGTGGTAGTGCCGATCCAAGGGTCGTTTGGAGTTGGCTAGTGGTTTCATGGGCTAGTGTCGTTCCTCGTGGAGTTGGGTTAGCTATAAGCTTCTCCGGCTTAGCCACGTGTAGGAATGTCGTGGATCGGGGTCTCGTGGTGCCGTAGGGCTTGGTGGTACCTCGATCCCTCGTGTTAGTTAGGCGAGAGGCGCATGGGCCGGAGTGTCCGGACCTCAAGCCGGAGTGTCCGCCCTGGGCCGGAGTATCCGGACACCCAGTCCGGAGAGTCTGGATTGTCCGGAGAGTCCGGACAGAGACACCCGGAGTGTCCGGCTTGTCCGGAGAGTCCGGATATAAAACCCGGACTGTCCGGGTTAGGCTGGTCTGTCCGATTGAGTCGAGTTGTCCGGTTGCGTTATTTCTTTGGGGTTTTTCAGTTGTACTTCATTCATATGCATTGCATGCATTTTAATTATGCATTGTATCCGTGTAGAGAACGATCCGGCGGCGACTGACGTGGTCGTGGTTGAGGGAGTTGCCGAGGGGCAAATCGCTGTCGATCCACCAGCAGAAGAACAAGGCAAGCACCTATGCATCTTGAACCTATATTAATTGTATTTTTGAGAATAAACTGCTTAATTGGTGAAATAAGTCTGCATTAGGAATTGAATTGGGTTAGGGTTAGATCCTATTTGCTGCACATTCGTCCCTTGGATTTGTGAATACTTCCGTTGAAACTAGTATGGGTATTAAATGAGTCACTGCTTAGAATTGCTTAGAGGTCGGGATTTGGGCCAAGTGACGGAGGGTTCTGTCACTTGCGGTTGTTATTATTACCCACATACTACATTATGTTGGACTTGGAATTGAGAAAGGTTTTGGAAAGAAATGAATTGTGGACCGGGCGGGGAGTTGGTTCATTTGGGTATGGAGACTCAAATGTGTAGCCCCGTCTGTGTCAGTTAAGGACCGATTCGATGGTTGCCCTTTGATTGAGCACACCCCGGTTGGTCGCATGCCCGATTATGGTACGGTAAGCCACTCTTTCTCTCATACGGAATCGATGGACCGTAACTTCTTGTGGTTGGACGTGGTTGAGGGCGAGGCTTAGGCCGACTCTCGAGCGCCAAGCCAGGGCTTGGGGCAGCTTCGAGGGGTGCTAGGTTTCGGACCAGGGAGGACGCTTTAGCGATTGGGTATGATTGGGAGGGGGTTGACACTAGGCCCTTGTGGTAAGTGTCGTGCGATCAATGCTTCACTGCAGGGTTAAAAAGCGATTCGAATTGCCGCGCTCTCGGATATGAGCAAGCTATTTCATCGCACAGTCACGTAGTAAGAACTTGAACCGAGGTTCGCTGTCGAGCTTGAGCCCACATAAATTGGTGTTGAGATTAATTGTTGTGAATTAATGATTGCAACTTCATTTTTAGAAGCAGGCGCTGTTACAACTGCTTAATTGTGAATTGAGTAGTTAGGAAATTAATATAACAAATGTTAAGCTTTACGCACTTTTACCTTGACACTGGTTATTGCTACATCCAAATGCATGTCCTTTGGAGTCGGTCATATATGGACCACGGGTAAGACTTGCGAGTACCTTTTTGTACTCAGGCTTCTGCTTTGTGGTTTTGCAGGTGAGGATCCAGAGGGGTGTGAGTTACGCCCCCGCCTATCGGTGGCCCAAGGCGGCACCGAGTAGAGGCCGTCACAGCGTAGGCGCCTTGGAAGTGTTCGAGGGCATGACACTTCCGGGTGTTCTACTTTTGTTGTATAGGATAGTCGGCTTCACTTTTGTAAACTGTTGCACTTTTATTTCTGTAATGGAACCTGTCGGCTCTTCGCTTCTTGTTTTGTTTGGTCGTCTTTGGGCTTCCGTGTGCCGTGTGTGTTTTGTTGCTTCCGCGTTCGTGCGTCTCTGGTAGTGAGTTTGGGTTCGATGCCCCTTTGTGGGAACTGTTGTGATATGACTTAGGAACCGGTATGTGGGGATCCTGGGCGAGTTTCGGATCGCATACCGGGGGAATACCGGGGTTGTTGTCGAGTCGTTGGACGTTCGTAGGGTGGTCTCCATTGGGCTTGGGTAATAGCATCAGGATCACCTCCGGTGATTTGTTGCTAGGATCCAAATCCGACGGGAACAACCGATCATCCAACAACTCGAAAACGATCTGGGCGGCTCTCTCTCACAGGTTGGTATCAGAGCAAGGCGCACAAAGACGGACCCCAACTCGACGACCAGTTAGGAGATTGCTTAGGATTGTCATTAATGCATTATATAGAAAGTAATACTTATCCCCGCCCTAGATTGTAGAGGTGAGAGTGAATTGCGTTGGAAGTCGTGCATGTCATCTCATCTCATGCCGTGCATGTGTCATGCTGCCTTGCATCAAAGTTGTGTTCTGGGTGTGGCAGACTTGGGGGACCCCTGTGCGGGGTGCTGCAGTCGAGTGTGGGAGTTAGTTTGGGGTTTTTCTGCCTTTAGGGCTTGTCTTCCCGTGAAGTCCTAACTTTGCCGCCTGACTTGTTTGATGACGGAATCACGGACCAGGGGCTTCCACTGGGGTGATGGGGAGTGCGGAGCGGCAAAGAATGAGAGGGTGCTATTCCGCCGCCTCCTCCCAACGTCTTTGGATATTCTGCAGCGGACCGAAGCTGCACCAGAGACGACAAATCGGATCCTGGAGATGCTGGTCCAGATCGGGTCCAGCGGGGTGGCCGCGATGATGGGCGGAGTCGGCCCACCGGCTATCTCGACTTCGCACACGCAGCCACGGTCTTCTCACGGGCTGCCCGATCCGTTGGAGGCCGGCGATTGGCTGCGCCGCGATAGAGCGTAAGTTTGCTCTTATCGATCGTGGGGAGCTCGAAGGCCCACTTACGGCAAGCGGCTCGAGGAGCCTCGCCGGTGCTTGGTGGGCCAATTTGAGGGTGATACAGCCTGCCGGGCACCAGTTTACCTAGGCTGAGTTTCGTGAGGCGTTTCGGGCGTACCACATCCCGAAGGGCCTCATGGACATGAAGAAGCAGCAGTTTCTCACCCTCCGACAGCTCGGCAAGTCGGTGGTTGACTACTCGCAGGAGTTCAACTACCTAGCGCAGTACGCCCTAGAGGAGGTCGACACCGACCAGAAGAAGCAGGGTCGGTTTGTGAGTGGGCTGACAGCGAAGATGCAGGATAAGCTGTCCGTCTGCGACTTCGCCCGACTACAATGACACAGTGAGCAGCGCGATCACCGTTGAGCTCAAGATGCGGGCTCATCAGAGGAGAAGAACAGGAAGCGGGCGACGCCGTACTCGTGGCGGCGGCTCGCAGCCAGGCTCGGCGGTCTCAGATCGACCACCGAGGCGTCTGCGCCATTGCCGTCTCTGTCGGTCGCGACAGCCCGGTCGTCGGTTGCCGCTACCCGGCCACGGCCACCACTACCGCCACCGGCAGCCAGAGCAGCAGCGGGTTCCGGTTCAGGTCCGTGCTACAATTGCGGGCGTGCGGGCCACTTCATCCGGGACTGCCCATTCCCACGCCAGGGCGATCTGCTGGCGCCTCCACGCCAGTAGCGCGACGGCACCACCGCCGCTGTTTCACGCCGAGCCGAGGCGCTACCTTCGTCGGCGCCGAGGCGGTTCCTGAGGGCTCCGCCGTGCTAGCTGGTACGTTCCTTGTTGAAGGGCATGAGGCTAGGGTATTGTTTGATTCGGGGGCTTCCCATTCTTTTATCCACACGTGGTTTGCGGAGCAGCATCAGATGAGGGTCAGTAGCAGTGTCACCTCTTTCCTGATTGAGGCACCAGGGTCGAAGATTACAGTTGGCGAGATGGTTCGGAAGGCGAGGATTCAGATTCAGGGATTCCGTTCACCGTCGACTTATTGCTTCTAGACCTTCTGGGATAGATGTCATCCTAGGGATGAGTTGGGTGACACGACGCAGGTCGTTTTGGATTCTTGTAGTCGTACCCTGTCACTCAGAAATCGAAGGCGGCCGACTCACTCTACTTCTTAATGAGAACAAGGCCACCTTATGTTCACTTGAATGGGACGAAGTCGAAGAGCTGGACTCGATTCCCGTGGTGTCTGAAGTTTCCGATGTGTTCCCAGAGACTACCGGAATGCCACTGATCGGGACATTGAGTTCGTCGTCGAAGCTTCACCAGGATCGCCCTCGGTATCCAAGCGGCCGTCTGGGATGCCGCCAAATGAATTGGCCGAGCTGAAGATCCAGTGAAAGGGTTGATGGACAAGGGTTTCATTCGCAGAGCTCCTCACCTTGGGGTTGCTCGGCTCTCTTTGTGACCAAGAAGGATGGTTCTCTGCGCCTCTGTGTAGATTACCGTCCCTTGAATCTTGTTACCATCAAGAACAAGTACCCTCTGCCTCGGATTGATATCCTGTTCGATCAGCTTGCTGGTGCACGGGTATTCTCTAAGATTGACTTGAGGCTTGGGTACCATCAGATTAAGATCCGAGCCGAGGACATCCCGAAGACTGCTTTCTCCACTAGATACGGGCTCTACGAGTATACCGTGATGTCGTTCGGTCTCACAAACGCGCCCGGCATACTTCATGTACCTCATGAACTCCATCTTCATGGAGGAGCTGGATTCCTTTGTCGTCATCTTCATTGATGACATCCTCATCTATTCGGCCAATGAGGAAGATCATGCCAGGCACCTTCGTGTTGTTCTCGGAAGACTTGGGAGCATCGCTGTATGCAAAGTTCAGCAAATGCGAAGTTACGGCTGAAGGAAGTGTCATTCTTGGGACACGCCCTTTCTACGAAGCGAGGCGTGGCAGCTGACTCCGAGCAAGGTACAGGATGTACTCAAATGGGAGCAGCCCAAGATCGCTACGGACATCCGCAGTTTTCTTGGACTGGCTGGGTATTATCGCCGCTTCATCCAAGACTTCTCAAAGATTGCGAAGCCGATGACTGAGCTGCTCAAGAAGGGGGTTGAATTCCGATGGTCAGCGGACTGTGGGAGCGCCTTTCAGACACTGAAGCAACGTCTGACTACGGCTCCTGTCCTCACTCAGCCGGATATACACAGGCCTTTTGATGTGTATTGCGATGCGTCAGGCATTGGACTTGGCTGTGTACTTATGCAAGAAGGCCGAGTCGTTGCCTACGCATCTCGGCAGTTGAAGCATCATGAGGAGCACTACCCCACCCACGATTTGGAGCTTGCAGCAGTGGTGCATGCCTTGAAGATCTGGCGCCACTATCTCTTGGGGAACAAGTGCAATATTTATACTGATCATAAAAGTCTCAAGTACATCTTCACCCAGGCAGATCTGAACATGAGGCAGCGGAGATGGCTTGAGCTGATCAAAGATTACAGTCTGGAGGTGCATTACCACCCGGGGAAGGCGAATGTGGTAGCTGACACGTTGAGTCGCAAAGCTCAATGCAACTGCTTTACTCTCCAGTCCCCGAGTGTCTCCCTCTGTGCCGAATTCCAGAGACTCGGCTTGGAGATGGGCGAGCAGGGATTCATAACTAATCTCGAGTTGAGATCTACATTACTCGATCAGATTCGAGAGGCACAGACGAAGGACGAAGAAGTTGCCCAAATCCGGGATAAAGTGAATTTGGGGCAAGCTGCTGAGTTTCGCCTAGATGATCAGGGAACCTTGTGGTTCGGTGACCGCATAGTTGTCCCTGATGACCAGGGGTTGAAGCGAAGGATTCTCGATGAGGCACATAACTCCTTGCTTACCATT
Source organism: Rhipidocladum racemiflorum (assembly GCA_036346355.1). Taxonomy (NCBI): domain Eukaryota; kingdom Viridiplantae; phylum Streptophyta; class Magnoliopsida; order Poales; family Poaceae; genus Rhipidocladum; species Rhipidocladum racemiflorum. The sequence goes on from CM070582.1 coordinate 14,252,132, forward strand.
CACCCGGGCAGCAACAAGATGTATCAAGACCTGAGGTGGCAGTTTTGGTGGACTCGCATGAAGCGCGAAGTCGCTCGCTATGTGTCGGAATGCGACGTCTGCAAGCGGGTGAAGGCCGAACACCTCAAGCCAGCCGGTACCCTTCAGCCTCTCCCTATTCCAGTTTGGAAGTGGGAGGATGTCGCCATGGATTTCATTACCGGCCTGCCGACCGCTTCCTCAGGCCATGACTCGATTTGGGTAATCATCGATCGACTGACGAAGTCTGCGCACTTCTTGGCCGTTTGCACCAAGTATCGAGTTAAGAAGTATGCGGACTTGTATATCTCCCGGATCGTAAGTCTGCATGGAGTGCCCAAGTGGATAGTTTCGCATGAGGTTCTCGATTCACTACTCACCTCGAGAAGCCTGCATGAGGCCTTGGGCACGAAAGCCGCTCTGACTCAAGATACCACCCTCGGGATCGACTGGCCGACCGAGAGGGTCAATCAGATCCTCGAGGACATGTTGAGGGCTTGTATTTTGTCCTACGGGAAGAAGTGGGAAGAGTGTCTCCCGTACGCCGAGTTTGCGTACAACAACAGCTACCAAACCAGCATCAAGATGTCTCCATTCGAAGCACTCTATGGTCGTAGCTGTCGGGCACCTTTGAACTAGTCCGAGAGTGGCGAGCGTTCATTCCTCGGGCCTGAACTAGTCATGGAAGCAGAAGAAAAAGTGAGCACCATTCGGGAGAACCTGAGGGTGGCACAGTCGCGACAGAAGAGCTATGCCGACCGTCGTAGGAGACCCCTCTCCTTCGATATTGGCGACTTCGTCTATCTGAAGGTATCTCCTCTCCGAGGCACTCGTCGGTTTGGAATCAAAGGGAAACTGGCACCTCGATACATCGGACCGTTCCGAGTCCTTGAGAAGCGGGGTCAGGTTGCATATCAGCTAGAGCTTCCTCCGTCGCTCGAGATGGTCCACAATGTCTTCCATATCTCCCAGTTGAAGAAGTGTCTCCATACTCCTTTTGAGTCACTTGAAGTGGATGACCTCGGGGTTGCGCCTGAACCGGATCTATCCTATCGAGAGCATCCGATTCGGGTTTTAGAAGAAGCGGAGCGTAAGACTCGGCGGAGAACACTCAAATTCTACAAGATTCAATGGAGCAATCACACTGAAGATGAAGCCACTTGGGAACCCGAAGATCGCCTCAAGACTGAGTATCCTGAGTTCTTCGGTACCATGTAAGTACTAGTAAGTTGTTTTCGCAAATTGAAGCGTGTGGATCAGTATGCGATTGTACCGTCTTCCAACGTTTCTCTCGATCTGTGCGTCTGTTCTGAATCTCAGGGCGAGATTCCTTTAAGGGGGGAGGATTTGTCAAGGCCCCAAACTTTCAAAAATTCTGGAGCATCCGGAGTGTCCGGATCCAACCCGGAATGTCCGGACAAGTGTCCGGAGTATCCGGATTGGGCTGACCGAGCGCCCCAACCCGGAGTGTCCGGACCAAATGTCCGGAGTGTCCGGGTTGGCTATACCGAAGACCCCAACCCGGAGTCTCCGGGTTAGAGGCCGGAGTGTCCGGTATGTGCGGGGGGGGGGGTCTTGTATAAAAGTCCCATTTCGTGGGTTCACTCCCTTCTTTCTTCTCCACTTGTCCTCCACCCATCCCGTGCGTCTCCTTCACCCCAGCCTTGTCTCCGGTGAGCTCTCCACTCCGGCAACCTCCTGTGGCTCCTCCCCGGCGTCCTCTAGCTCGTCCTCGCGCCGGCATCGTCCTTCCTCCACCCGGCATTTGCTTCTCCTCTATCTTCCTTGGAGGTAGGTCTCTCTCTTGGGGGTTGATTCGTGGGATTCTTGGGTTCTAGGGTCATCAATGGTGGGAGTTAGAGCTTAGGTTTAGATTTGAAGTTTCGGAGTTGGATCTTGAGCTTAGGGTTTTGGTTGTAGTGGTCCTAGGGTTGGTTGGGGCTTGGATTGATGAGTGTGGGTACTAGAGAGGTAGATCGGGTAGTGGTAGTGCCGATCCAAGGGTCGTTTGGAGTTGGCTAGTGGTTTCATGGGCTAGTGTCATTCCTCGTGGAGTTGGGTTAGCTATAAGCTATAAAACTTAGCCACGTGTAGGAATGTCGTGGATCGGGTCTCGTGGTGCCGTAGGGCTTGGTGGTACCTCGATCCCTCGTGTTAGTTAGGCGAGAGGCGCTGGGCGGAGTGTCCGGACCTCAAGCCGAGTGTCCGCCTGGCGAGTATCCGGACACCCGATCGAAGAGTCCGGACAGAGACACCGAGTGTCCGGCTTGTCCGAGAGTCGGATATAAAACCCGGATCGTCCGGTTAGGTCGGTCTGTCCGATTGAGTCGAGTTGTCCGGCTATGCGTTATTTCTTCGGGTTTTTCAGTTGTACTTCATTCATATGCATTGCATGCATTTTAATTATGCATTGTATCCGTGTAGAGAACGATCCCGCGGCGACTGACGTGGCCGTGGTTGAGAGAGTTGCCGAGGCAAATCATTGTCGATCCACCAGCCAGAAGAACAAGGCAAGCACCTATGCATCTTGAACCTATATTAATTGTATTTTTGAGAATAAAGCGCTTAATTGGTGAAATAAGTCTGCATTAGGAATTGAATTGGGTTAGGGTTAGATCCTATTCTTTGCACATTCGTCCCTTGGATTTGTGAATACTTCCGCTGAAACTAGTATGGGTATTAAATGAGTCACCGCTTAGAATTGCTTAGAGGTCGGGATTTGGGCCAAGTGACGGAGGGTTCACAATCACTTGCGGTTGTTATTATTACCCACATACTACATTATGTTGGACTTGGAATTGAGAAAGGTTTTGGAAAGAAATGAATTGTGGACCGGGCGGGGAGTTGGTTCATTTGGGTATGGAGACTCAAATGTGTAGCCCCGTCTGTGTCAGTTAAGGACCGATTCGATGGTTGCCCTTTGATTGAGCACACCCCAGTTGGTCGCATGCCCGATTATGGTACGGTAAGCCACTATTTCTCTCATACGGAATCGATGGATCGTAACTTCCTGTGGTTGGACGTGGTTGAGGGCGAGGCTTAGGCCGACTCTCGAGCGCAAAGCCAGGCTTGGGGCAGCTCGAGGGGGTGCTAGGTTTTCGGACCGCAGGAGGACGCTTCAGCGATTGGGTATGATTGGGAGGGGGTTGACACTAGGCCCTTGTGGTAAGTGTCATGTGATCAATGCTTCCCTGCAGGGTTAATAAGCGATTCGAATTGCCGCGCTCTCGGATATGAGCAAGCTCTTTCATCGCACAGTCACGTAGTAAGAACTTGAACCGAGGTTCGCCGTCGAGCTTGAGCCCACATAAATTGGTGTTGAGATTAATTGTTGTGAATTAATGATTGCAACTTCACGTTCAGAAGTAGGCGCCGTTACAACTGCTTAATTGTGAATTGAGTAGTTAGGAAATTAATATAACAAATGTTAAGCTTTCTGCACTTTTACCTTCACACAGTTATTGCTACATCCAAATGTATGTCCTTTGGAGTCGGTCATATATGGACCACGGGTAAGACTTGCGAGTACCTTTTGTACTCAGGCTTCTGCTTTGTGGTTTTGCAGGTGAGGATCCAGAGGGGTGTGAGTTCTGCCCCTCATCGCCTATCGGTGACCGGAAGGGCACCGAGTAGAGGCCGTCACAGGCGTGTGCGCCCGGAAGTGTTCAGGGCATGACACTTCCGGGTGTTCTACTTTGTTGTATAGGGCGATCGGCTTCACTTTTGTAAGCTGTTGCACTTTTATTTACGTAATGGAACCCGCTTCGGCTCTTCGCTTCTTGTTTTGTTTGGTCGCCTTTGGGCTTCCGTGTGCCGTGTGTTTTGTTGCTTCGCGTCGTGCGTCTCACGGTAGTGAGTTTGGGTTCGATGCCCCTTTGTGGGAACTGTTGTGATATGACTTGGGAACCGGTATGTGGGGATCCTGGCGAGTTCGGATCGCATACCGGGGAATACGGGGTTGTTGTCGAGTCGTTGGTCGTTCGTAGGGTGGTCTCCATTGGGCTTGGGTAATAGCATCAGGATCACCTCCGGTGATTTGTTGCTAGGATCCAAATCCGACGGGAACAACCGATCATCCAACAACTCGAGGACGATCTGGGCGGCTCTCTCTCACACAAATGCAGACACGCAACTACTCCACAACTCTCGAGATCAACAACTTCCGCGAAGGAAGATGGTTGCACGAGGAAAAACCAAGCGATTAACCAAAATTTTTAGGCCATAACCCCAAACTTCAAACTTTCACGAAACAAACGGTTTTTCAAAGATGAATTCCCAAGCAAGTCATCATTGCAATCAAACACCACTTAGGCCCCAACAACAAGATCTGGCACAACACCGCAATAACTCTTTTAAACCTCAGAAAAAGACAAACACAAGAATAAATTGAAAACTTTCTCCGTAAAGCAACCGATCAACCACATCCTTTCCGACAAAACCTTGACACCTAAATCCATGCGACTTAAATTTTTCATCGGAACTTCAATAACTTCTTTTCAAGTTGGAGAATGGTAACCCAAGAATCAATCTATAAGTTTCTCTATAAGGCAAACAACAAGTCGGGCGTCAAAGTTGGCAAGGCGACCAAAAGAGGCGCAACCCTAAATTCTTCTTTTGTCTTCAACCAAAGAAGACAAAACCAAAACCACCAAAAGAACTATCGGTGAGCATCCAAAACCGAACACTTTTTCTTTTATTTCAACCAACCAAAACCGTTTGTCAAAACGGGAAAGGAAATTCGAAGGGTCAATCCACAACTCTACTACTCGACTCCAACCAACTACCCAATCTACGACAGAAAGGATAAGCACTCTCCCAATAGGAGGTTGAAAGTCCATCGGTGGTGGCACTAACCGGCCACACCGTCAAACCCAACATTACTACCAACAATGAAGGTGACCAAACCCTTTCGGCACCACAACCCACATAATCTCAAATGTATCAACACAATCAATTCTTTCATAAACATAGCAACATATATTACCAAATGTAACATTCAACACCAAAGCTTAAATACAACATTTAAGCGTAAAGCAACGGTACCCATACCCATTCCTACTGTGCAACAGAGTGTGTCAAGTTTTAAATTAATTATTCCACTTACACAAGTTTTAATGTTGCTATCCTATGGCAACGTTTTAAGTAAAACCTAAGCCATGTTTCTAGGTTATCCCACTTCATATTTTAGTTGAACCTATAGTATGACACTAAATACACATTCCAGGGACCTCTGACCGCTCTGATACCAACTGTAACACCCCAGCTTTTACTAAGCCCAGAATGTCACCAAACATAGACCATAACACATTTAATACCATAATTTAAGGTAAATTACAGCAAGTAATCATTTGGAATAATTGGAAATTTTGACAGCATCTCCTTTGTTTTTGCATGAAACTTAACAACATAGCATCATATCAATATGTAAGATAAACGAGATATCCATACGCAGCGATAAGGATAGCTAATCATCAACTAAAACATCAATAAGAATCGATAGCAAAATAATAAGCATCAATTTAAATCTAGGAAGTTAAAACAACTCCCTCCATAGCCCCACATGATGCACATGAGGGAAACAACCAAACATACAGACCATACACTAATGATTATTGTAATACTTAATGCCGTGTCTCCAAAACAGGTGAATTAGCTAGATTATGATACTACGTGGAGCAGTGTAGCTAGATCCCTTTCCATACGCCGATTTCATTGTACCTAAATAAACAAACAACATAAAACACAAGCGTGAGTTCATAACTCAGCAAAGTGTATTGAAATGGATCAACAAGGATCAAGACAACAAACCATCATTCCAGTCTCCACAGTTATATCACAACACATCATATTTAACATTATATACAACCTTTAAAACAACATGCTATTCATCTCATGAGCATCTCATGAGTACTCTCATCACCATCTCATAAACATCTTCATTTATGTATTTCATTCATGCAATGCAATGCACATGTCTTACGGAATACTCATACCGGTATGGTTGAGTGCACACCCGTCAAAGATGCACTCCTTTTCCCCTTCCATCCCGAAGATGAAGGGTGCCTATCACTCGCTTCCATTCACCTCGGTGATGGAATCGCGATGTAGGACTTACTTAAAAGAATAGCCCTGACTAGTCATAACTGTTCTCACCGACCCTACCGGAATAGTTATGACTTATCTCACCTACGACCATGAAAATATGCCATGTATGCACAATGGACATCAACGTACTTAAATACATCTTGCATATTGTCTCATGGCATCACATCAAGCATATTGTCTCATGGCATCACATCAAGATAGCTCAAAACACATACCAACAACAACCTTCTCAAGCATGGCATGAGGACATCATAACAACAGCAAGCATTTAAATCATGGCATGAGGACATCATATCGGTGATAACATATAAAGCATGGCATAAGTACTCAACATAAATTCCATTGCATCTCATCATCAAACACCCTACAACTCTCTACTCATTCCATTACACTTGCCTCATCCGCGGGGGACGGAGTGGCGGGACGTAGAGGGTACTCCCGGAGGCACACCACCCGCAAATACGTGCCACACACTCAAATCGAGTCCACAAAACAGCACACATATAAATCCCACTACCCGACTTCGCTTACAACTCCGAAAATCAGAAAACAGCAAATCTGTCACTTCGGGACAGCAGCCTTCCAATGGGCATAACTTCGGTTCTAGGACTCCAAATTGAATAAACGAGTACATCCCCGCGTAGCTTAGGAAATTTCCCAACTTTTTCTAGTTATAGGGAAAGACTAATTCGGAATCTAATGTTGTTTAATCTAACGTTGAACACGAACTGTCCCAATCTCGTCACAGATTTGACAGCGCTCGGTAAAACGGCCATATCTCCCAAACGGCTGGGCGGATTTTAACGTTCTTTATATGCACAGAAAGATAAGGAAATTATCTACAACTTCCTAAAAGTCCGTACGGTCAGATTCAAACTTGAAATTGGCGAAAACGCCTGCCCTAGTTCGGGTTCCCAATCTGCCCGAACCAAAACGCGAATACAACTCTAGTTTTCAACAAATCTACCCCATGGCAGCACCTCCCATGATCCAAAAACATGATAATCCACCACTACATAGCATCTAATCAATTCCCAAAGGTTTCCCCCATTACCTTCTTGAAGAACCACGAATCGATCGCTCTCCTTCGCGCGTACTCCACCCGATCTCTCCCCACGCGACGTGGCCACCGGTTCTCCTCGTCGCGGATCCTCCTACCGGCGAGGGCAGCACCATGGCGTGGCATGGCAGCGAGGGGGATGCAGCAAGGGCACGTGGTGGTGGGGGAGGAGGCGCAAGGAGGGGTGGTGCGGCTTGGGGTGTGGAGGAAGAGGAGGGACTAGAGGGAGGAGGAGATGGGTGATGTGGGGTTGGGGCTGCGCAATGGAGGGTGGGGCTAGGGCAGCAGGGTGTGCTGCCCCCCACTACTCCCACATGGGCCCAAGTGCCCCACCTCCGCCACTAATTCCCCCAAGGCCCAAATCGACCTCGGAGAGGCCGGAAGCTTAAGCTTGATCCAAACGCAGCGTTAAAACGTGAAATCTCAGGGTTTTAGTTGCAAAATCCCCAACCTATCCCATTTTACCACATTTTATAACCTATTATCACAAATTATAAAGTCTCGACATTCCATAGTATCACAGCAAGTCTGGGAAATTATGCACAATGTAGGCTATCCAAGGATGGCTTAATATGGTTCTTTTGCATAAAGCCAAGTTTCATCAAATCATACTTGATAATAATTTTCACAAAGCATAATTGAGCAATTCTTTTTAATAATTGAATTATGTAATATTGTAGTGAAGGTTCTAACCACCACTCACTAATATACAGGCTCTATCCGCCACATCTCAACAAAATCAGGGTTCCATCCAATCACATGGCTCTTTCCGCCATGGTTCACAAAATCAGGTTCCTTCCACCTACCTGGCTTTAGCCGCCAGAAGCACACCCGAGAGTTCTAACCGCTCCCGGATCCCAAAACGAAACATTGTTTAGTTTGAAGCCAAAAACCAAAGTCTACCAGTATGAAAGCATTCTTCGCTTTGCCTTTGACCGTGAGGCACGGCTATTCGAATAGTTTTAACTCACAGAGGTGTACAACTTTACCCACAAGACAGTCATCTCTTAATGCCAAGCTATTAGCACACTTCCTTTGGTGTGCTTGGCAGAGAGATCGTGGACAAGGCCGTTACAATGTATCTACCTAGCTAGACCCATTTGAGGTTTCACTCGTTAGGGTTCTCTCCACCCAAGATGTAAGCCCCTCTTGCGCCGTGTGAGAAAAACAACAACAACAACAACAACAATGCCTCCTTCCGGCTCACACAACAACCGAGTGGTGAGTCTAAACTAGGCTTCTACAAATTAGTGGGCCAGGTCGTACCATTATAGACATGTGGTAGTACGGTTATGCTTAAAATGGCAATCATAAGCGTTGGTCCTTAATTGACTTGGGGCGGTACTTGCACAAAAGAACCAAGGCTTGGTCCGCTTCCACCCGACATTCCATGTCGCCCAAGTCAAAATCATTTTTCATTTTATTTTTAATTTTGTAAACCATTGGCAATACTCCTTGCCTATAACTTCCAATACAAGTTTTCAAGAGATAATTGAAAGTCCCACCCATAGGTGAATATTGACCGTTTGCGGGTCTAAGCATTTCTACCGTACTATTCTATTCCACCAATAGTTTATTTTTATAAAATACAAATCCCCGGGTTTGATTATAATCCTTATAATCAACTGCGTATTCTCCAATAATCCCTCTATTGCCATAACTCTACAATCATATGCATAATCCAATTCGATATAGTATCCACCAAGTAGGAAGTACATCATGGTACTATTATAACTCCAAAATCTTATGGAACTACAATCATATTTGTATAGGAAATCTTTCCCTTGAACTCTAACTTGTATTATTGATTTATCCACCAATCATACGACGATCAATCTTATCATCCACTAAGAATATTTCACAAGGTCATCTACTAAACCACCGAAAATACTTCACGATATCACCCCTCTAAACATCTAGAATACAATCCACCGATATTACTTCATAATAGCATATGACTAATCCTTCACATCATCACCTCTAGATCATCGACTTTAATCCATCAAGAATACGGAATATTATCATTTACTAAACCACCAAATATTCTGAATCATTCACTATTCTCCATAAATGATTAGTACATATCTATATCTTCATAATCATCTGTTTCTTAATCAATCTGTTAAGAATAAACCCCAACAAACACTAATAATCCAACTAACTCTGATTCTCACCTCCTACTAGTTTATCAACCCAAGAATCCAAGTCGACATATTATTTACTTGCAATGATCTGTTTAATCCACCCCGAATACTCTACAATCCCATACATCTTCCAACATTCCCCAAATCCACCGAAACATATGGACTACCATTCATAGATCAATGTTATGATTGCAAGCCCCATATCAACTCTAATATTCATCTATCTCCAATTTGCATTTCACCCCAATCCATACTCATCATGTTGTGAACTACTATCACAATCCAACTCCTCCATATTTAAATGATCACCACCATAACTCAATTTCATAATAACAATCCTCACATTATCACTTATATTCATTCGTCTCCAAATCACATTGCTCCCGATTTACTCTATTCAAACTATCTTCCAAATAGTCATTTTCCCCATCAAAAGGTATTTTAGTAAAAATACTTATTATGGTGGATCCCTGTTCTAGGTCGACAAAGGGTCATGGATAGCAAATCTCAAGGAGGTATAAACAACAGGTATAACTAACAACTTAACGTTTAACATCATCATTTTATGTAAATAGCAATGCAATTTGTAAAACATGGTAAAACATTTATAAATTGTTGGATCAACATGCGTCAAGGAGACTTGCCTTCGGTCACAGCGAGAAGGTTGAACTCTCTGAAGTCCGGCGGCGGGGTCGGCGGACTCGGCGGAAGCGTCGACTACGCACAAAACGAGGCAATAAATAAATAAAAGAAAATAAATAAAATCCAAAAATTACAAAATTAGTACTGGCAGGTAGATCTTGATTTTAGATGAATTTAGAAATTTGAATGGAGTCAAACGGAGTTCGGATGAGAAAGTTATGAGCTTCCGAAGTTTGAATTTCAAATAAATCGAAAAACCGAGAATATTCCCGGAATATTCTCTCTCGAGTTGACTGGTCAAACGTGGCTTTGACTGGACTTTGACTAGGCTTGACTTGGTCTTGAGGGTATGGCAAGTGGGCCAACTTGTCATAGAGATGAGTATCATCTCCTAGCTTGGTTCACAAAGAACCATGGATGAAGTGAGGTGGAGCTTGGGAAGGAAGGGCAAAGGGGGCTCACGGAGGGGGCGCGAGGCGGCGGGCGGCGGCGGCTCGCCGGGCGGCGGGGCGGCGGCCGGCCGGCGGCAGCAAGGGCACGGCCCAAGCTCCCCAAACATGCACGCACAGGAGCACTTCCAAAAGAACAGAGAAGACAACCAAAATAACAGAGGCTTCAACTTCATCCAAAAACCCGATTTTTGCATCATTTTCGCATGGATTTGGATCAAACAAAAGCCTAGAATCAATAGATAACATCCTTAGGGACATCTAGGAGGAAGGGACTGAACCAAAACTCACCGGAATCGGAGAAATCGACGAAGAACGGAGGTTCGGCCGAATGCACAAAAGCTCCAAATTCATCGCCCACGGTTGAGAAATCCTAAAATTGATGATTGGGTTAGAAGCTAGACTCATCCACGGTCACAAAGAACCAAGTGGCATGAAGAATGGCTCACCGGAGACGAAGCTACAAGCATGAACTTGAAGATCACCGAAAAAATGTGACACGGCTTCGGTTTCTTCGATCTCCCGGGCTAAAGACTTGGAGAGGCCAAGGAAGAAGAGGTGCACTGGAAAGAGGACTCTCCCACGGAGATTTGAGAGGTGGAATCGTGCGAAACGGATTAGAAACGGTCGAGTTATGAGCAATCAAAGCCATTAATGGTGATTTCGGTTTTTGGCAAACTGCGCACATTCCGGCGAGAGTTAGGGCGGGAGACCACTGGGGATGGAAAGGTATCGTCGCTACGGACTCAACGGATCCTACTGCTCGCAATTTGGGTGATTAATGAGGAAGTTATGGAGGTTTGAATCCATGGAAGCAAGAATGGAGGTGTTCTGTTCTTTCCCTGGGAAAAAGATCGATCGGGAAGATGAACAGTACTACGTGCTACTGTAGCACGACGCTACAGTACCCCATGCTACAGTACCCGCCACGTGGCAAGCTCCGGTTGGTTCTCTTTTATGCGAATGATCCGCCCTAGAGAAAAATAAGGAAAATTGGTCTAAAAATTCCGGAAAAATTCCTAGAGCCATTTTAGAATATTTGGGACCCAATAAAATTGGTTTCGCTGAATTTGGACGATTTTTGTGGAATTGAATATTCGGGTGCGGATCGCAGGCATTAAACAAAAGCCGCGCGAGATAAAATAGGAACGGAGGTCCAAAAATCCGGAGAATGATTCCTAAAATCATTTAGGAATATTTGGAACATTTTAGAAGTGGTGTGGAGATTTTTGGAGCACTTTTGGACTCGGGTGAATTTTCGGGTACCGGCGGGACTGGAAAATCCGATTTTTCGAACGGAAGGGATTTAAATCCCGATTTTGGATAGGAATGGATGCTAGGTTAACATAAACACCAAATAACTCCAAGTTTTTGAATTTAATTTATTTAAATTAGGTTTTTCTCTAGAAAGCGAAAACTAGGGTGTTACAGCATGATAGTCCAATGCACAAGCGCGCAACATATCTTCCAATATCTGATTCACACGCTCGGTTTGTCCATCTGTTTGAGGATGGTAAGCTGTACTGAAATTCAGTCGGGTTCCCATGGCTTCATGTAAACTTTTCCAGAAGCGTGAGGTAAACTGACTACCTCGATCTGAGAATATCTTCTTGGGAATTCCATGCAAACACACAATCTTGGTTATATAAAGTTCTACCAGTTTATTTCCTCCATACCTAGTGTTCACCGGTATAAAATGGGCTACCTTGGTGAAACAGTCCACAATTACCCAAATGGAGTCATAGTTTGTTTGGGTTTTAGGGAGTCTGGTGATGAAATCCATTCCAATTTCTTCCCATTTCCACTCTGGGACTGCTAATGGCTGTAGCAAGCCTGCTGGTCTCTGATGTTCTGGTTTAACCCTATGACAAACATCACAACGAGCTATGTACTCTGCAATTTCTCTCTTCATGCTAACCCACCAGTACTTTTCCTTCAAATCTTGATACATTTTTGTACTGCCGGGATGAATAGAGAATGGCGACTCATGTGCTTCCTGAAGAAGTACCTCCTTTATCTCTTTATGGTCCGACACACACAACCTATTCCCGAACCATATAACTCCTTGTTCATCTTCTGAAAATCCTGGGGATTTTCCTCTTCTCATATTCTTTTTAATCTCTTGGATATCTGCATCCTCTTTCTGAGCTTCTCTGGTTTGATCTCGAAGCATGGGTTGCACCTCGAGTGCATTCACTGATCCATGAGCGACAATCTCCAGATTCAGCCTCTGCATTTCCTGACACAGCTCCGACACACCTTCTCTGGCATTGATCATGTTGACATGGCTTTTTCTGCTCAATGCATCAGCTACTACATTTGCTTTCCCCGGATGATAATGTATACCAATATCATAGTCCTTAATCAACTCTAGCCATCTTCTTTGCCTCAAATTGAGTTCGGTCTAAGTGAATATATACTTCAAGCTCTTATGATCCGTGTATATTTCACAACGATTACCGATGAGGTAATGTCGCCAAATCTTCAAAGCATGCACAATCGCGGCTAGCTCTAAGTCATGAGTAGGATAGTTGCTCTCATGAGGCTTTAGCTGCCGGGATGCATATGCTACAACTTTTCCTTCTTGCATCAGCACGCAACCCAAACCTTGCCGTGAGGCATCACAATAAATCACAAAATCCTTGTGAATATCGGGTAGGATCAGAACTGGTGCTGAGACAAGTCTTTTCTTTAGCTCTGCAAAGCTTTTCTCACATGATTGTGTCCATTCAAATTTCTTTTCCTTCTTCAGGAGTTGATTCATTGGACGTGCAACCTTGGAGAAACTTTCTATAAACCTCCTGTAATATCCAGCTAATCACAGAAAACTTCTAACTTCAGAGACAGACTTGGGCTGTTCCCATCCCATCATTGCTTCTACTTTGGCTGGATCCACTGCTACTCCGCTTGCGGATACAATATGTCCAAGAAATCCTACTTCCTTCAACCAAAACTCGCACTTGCTGAACTTGGCGTACAGCTGATGATCCTTGAGTTTTTCCAATATTAATCTCAGGTTTGTAACACCCCAAATTTTTGCTTTTTATGAATTTAAAGGAAATTTGGCACTTTGGTGAATTTTTGGAATTTTCTGGAATTTATTTTGATTTATTTGGAATTTATTTGAATGTATTCCCTTTTGAAATAATGAAAGAATTTGATTTTACAAATAAAATTTTGTTGGAAATATTTTATTTGAGTCCAAAATGTTCTGAAATATTTTCTAGAATTTTTCTGGGATTTTTCTGTGTGTTTTGCTATTTTTTAATGAATTAAATGAATTTCTGGGAATTAATTGGATTATTTAATCGCTGTAAAAACCTAATCGGTTTCACTGTTCATCCGATCGGACCCGAGTCCAACTCAGACTCGAGTCCGACCCGAGCCCGACCGAGCCAGCCGTTTCGGTTGAACCCAATCACCAAACCCTAACGCGTGTGACCGTTGGATCGAGATCCAATGGCCACGATCGCGCCACGTCGCCGAAACCGAGCCCGACCGGACCAGCTAGGTCGCCCGAGCCAGACCCGAGCCCAAACCCCCGACCGTTGGATCTTGATCCAACGGCTCACGTGGAGCCACGTCACCCCAATCCGAATCCAATCGGATTCCGCCGCCGCAGTCGTGTGGGCCTCGGTTTCCCGCGGTTTGCCACGACGCCGAGGGGCCTATTTATCGCGCCACCGCCAACGTGTTGCCGACTTCCGTGCGCACCAGTAGCCCTAGACAACGCCGCCGAGCCGCCGTTTCCAGCTTCGCGCGAGCTCGTAGTAGTTGGTTTGGTGTTCCGCCATGATTAATCACCGTTTCGCGCCGTCGCCGTCCCTCCGTTTGTTGAGCTCAGATCCGGAACCGCAAGGACCAGCCGCATCGGAGGGGACCTTTCACTTCGCCGGAATCGCACCCAAACGCCGTTGAGCGTGTCGCCGTCCCCGTCTCCGGTGAACCAACTCCGCCGCGCGCCACCGCCGTTGCTCGAGCTCCCTCCACCGTCCGATCCAGATCCAAGGGCCCAGATTCATCCACGTCATCCCCGGTAAAGATCTCACGTGCCAATCTCCAGATCTATTTCCAACCGTTGGATTTAGATCCAACGGTTTAGATCGCGCCACGTAGCCTTAACCGCACCGTGCTAGATCCAATCTCAACCATTAGATCTAGATCGTATGGCTAGCAGTAACCCACGTTTTAGCGTTAGATTGGATCTTGACCATCCGATCAAGATCGAACGGTCCAAATGGACCGAGCCGTTTCCAACGCGTGAACTCCAGATCTGATCTGGGCCATTGATTTTCAAATCAACGGCCGAGATCTTGCCACGTGGTTGGGAGGCTGACCGTCGCGGTCACGCCGGTCGCCGCTGACGTCAGCGCTGACATCACGTGGGGCCCGCGTGTTAGTGACACACGCACCGTGGACCGGGTCCACGGTGGACCGAGCCAAACCGTGCGCCGTGTCCATGGACCCGAGGCGACGTGGCGTCCTCTGATTGGTCCACGTGTCATGCTTACACAATAAATCATTTTCCGAAAATGAAATTATTTATTTAATTCGGTTTATTGATTTTAAATTTAGATTCAAACTTCAAACGCTTATAACTTTTGCTTTTCAACTCCGATTTGGGTGATTCAAATTTCTAAATTTTCATAAAAATGAGGCCTACTCAAATATGAATTTTAATTAATTTTTGATTATGAATGTTTCTCTGTTTATATTTAATTAATTTTTTCTTTAAACTTTAAACAATTATAACTTTTGCATTTTAACTCCGATTTGAACGATTCCAGTTTCTAAAAATTTATAAAATTATCATCTCTCTGTTTATGGACTTTATTTGGAAGTTTGGACACTTTTTGTCTACTGTTTATTTATTTATTGCTATTTGCACGCTTTACGAGTAGACGTTGAAGTGCCCGAAGGCTTCGAAGGTGAAGTGTTGACCTAGGAGCCAGCCCAGGACCAAGAACAAGTACTCTTTGAAGGCAAGTTATGCTTTGATAATATTGACCCCATTTTTGAAATTAATTTGATTTAAATTATTGCATGCTAGTTTATATAGAAAATGCTTTACTTAATTTTGGGAAATTAGTTAAATGCCAAATTGTTGTATGACACCTTGGTTAGTTAAATATGTGCCATGACCCTTGTCACCCTAGTTGTGGATTATTAGTTGGACATTATTAAATTACCAACATGGGTAGTTAGACCGATGTAGTATGCTTAGCCTTGCCACGTGAAATGCTTTGGACAATCAAATGCTAATATTGACTTAATGAGATATTGAACCTGTTTTGAAGAAGTATCATGTGTTGTGATTGTCGATGGCACGTGGTGCATGGTAATCAACTTGGGTTTGATAAATAGTTTTCGACCGGGGCATGTGGCAAGAATGATCAGGTGGGCCAGTTGTGGCACCGGGAGCGTTGATTTGGTTCTTCGGGTAGTCTTGCCCTGGTCACTCTAAGGACTTAACCTTGCAAGCCTTTGAACTGAGTCAAACGTGCAACCACATGTCTGTAATGGGACGGACCTAGTTGATTAAGTTACTAATAACATATCTGTGGGACATCGGGGTGTCAACTATACCTTTTGTGTAGTTGTATGGGGGAGCGTACCGGGGCTGCGGCCAGGTACCCATCTAACGGCTAATTGGCCTGAATTTCGCCTTTGCTAAGGGAAGGGTTAGTGTGCAATAACCAGGGAGGCCCACTTGTGCTGTTAGAAGTTTCCGAAAGACTTTGTTACGGACACTCGCCTTTGTGGTGTTTGGCTGTATCTTGTGGGTAAAGTGTATAACCTCTGCAGAGTGTAAAATCTATTCGAATAGCCGTGTCCGCGGCATTGGTCATTGCTCGGGAATTACAGTCAAGGGTTAGACTTTCATGAAAACTACTTGGACTTGGAAAGTTTGGTTGGGTTAAATGATGACGTTGATGGAAATGTGGACTAGGAGTGGGAAAGATGTTTATTTAACTCCTGGAAAAGTTATTGATACTATACTTGTTTTACTGCTTTTGAATTTACTTATGTTACTTGTTAAATGCTGTTACTGCAAATAAACCATAAGCTATTCCCTTGTATTAAGCCATGCATGTAGTATATAGCTTGCATTCTGTGCATGACTTGCTGAGTACCAAGTACTCACCCTTGCCACAATACAACACCAGTTGAAGAAGAGTCTACACTAGCTTTGGAGGAAGAGCTCCAAGAGGAACCGTCTAACTAGGGAGCGAGCCCAATCAGTTTCCTGTGGTATATTGGATGGCGCCACGAAGTTATCTTATTTTCCGCTGCAGTTGTCTCTTTCAATAAGTTTCGCCCTGCGTAGCGTATATTTGTAACTTGACCTTAAGGTCGAGCAACCAGTTTGGTTAACTAATTAAAGTACTTTGCTATTTCGTTGAGTTTGGTTGTGATATGTACCAATGTTGAGACTGTGTGCACTAGCGTGATCCTGGACTAGTGCTAAATACACCGAAGGTCCGGATTTGTGAGTCCGGGTCCCGACAGGTGTGTCTCATGTTCCTTCTCATCTCTAGAGTAGATGAGAATATCATCTATGAACACCACCACAAACTTATCCAGAAATTCCATGAACACCTTATTCATCATATTCATGAAATAGGCTGGTGCATTGGTCAACCCAAATGACATGACTGTGAACTCATAAAGTCCATATCGAGTGGTGAAGGCTGTCTTGGGTACATCTTCAGGTCGGATTTTTAACTGATGATATCCTGACCGAAGATCTATTTTGGAGAAGACACCTGCTCCCTTTAACTGATTGAACAAGTCGTTGATCCTGGGTAAGGGATACTTATTCTTAATGGTGACTTCATTAAGAGCTCTGTAATCCACACACATCCTCATACTACCGTCCTTCTTCTTGACAAAAAGAATAGGTGCACCCCAAGGTGATGAACTTGGTTTGACATATCCTTTGTCTTGCAACTCACGGATTTGCTTCTTTAATTCAGCTAATTCATTTGCGGGCATTCTGTACGGCCTCTTTGAAATTGGGGCTGTACCAGGGACGAGGTCGATTATGAACTCAATATCCCTGTCTGGAGGCATACCGGGTAAATCCTCGGGAAAGACATCCGGATATTATTGTACGACCAGCACTTGCTCAATACTTAAGCCCTTGAGCTTATGAGGCTGACTTGTTTCTCCCTACTTTCTTGGACTCAAACTCAACCTTGATTCCATCTTCATTAGTGAGTTCAATAGTCCGATTAGAGCAATTAATTCGGCCTTTATTCTTGGTTAACCAATCCATACCAAGAATCACATCCAAATATTGGGATCGCAAGACTATTAGGTTGGCTAGAAATGTCACTCCTTCTATAATCAAAGGAATTTTGGGCAAATGGAGCTGACTCTTACTTCTAAGCCGGGGGAGCTGACTATCATGGGATTGGCAAGAGGAAAGGTGGCTATCCCATGCTTACCCACGAATCGACTAGCAACAAAAGAATGTGAAGATCCAGAGTCGAATAAAACTAATGCTGGGACAGAATTTACAAGGAACATACCGACGACCACATCCAGAGCATCCTGGGCTTCCTCAGCTGTGATATTGTTGACACTGACCTCATTTCTTGGCATCGGCCCATTTGTGGAAGAGCTGAAGGGTTGGGTCTGGCCGGTGCTGATGCTAGCATGGCTCTCTTCTTAGGGCACTGATTTGCAAAATGTCCCATCTAATGACAGTAGTAGCATTGAACTCCAGCTGTAGTCTAGGTAGTCCTCTGGATCTGATTGCCTACCGGGGCTTGAGGTGGCCTAAAGTTGGGGTTGGCAGGGCGTTGCGGTGTCACTAATGCCCTGGATGAATAAGGTAGCTGGGGTTTGACATGCTGCGGAGGCTGAGGCATTGCAGTGCGAGGCTTGGGGTGTCCTCCAGGGTTGTTTCTCTGGAAGGCCATCCTTCTCTTGCGGCTCTCCATCTCCTGATGCTTGCCTTCCTGGCGAATAGCTTTGTTGACTAATTGCTGAAAGTCAGCGTAGTCATGAGATATGAACTGAACTGCCAACTCATCATTCAGTCCCTCAATGAAGCGCTCCTGCTTTGCTTCATCGGTGGCTACGTCTTCTGGAGCATAACTGGACAGATGATTAAACTTATATAGGTATTCCGTCACAGTGCGTCCTCCGTGACGCAAGGAACGAAACTCCTTCTTCTTGAGTGCAATGACACCTGAAGGAATGTGGGCTCGGCGAAAGGTGCGCACAAAATCATCCCAAGTGATAGCCCGAGCGTCCCGGTGAGTAACTCGAAAGTTGTCCCACCACTCAGCAGTAGGTCCACTCAGCTGATGAGAGGCGAACAAGACTCGCTCTCGATCACTACACTAAATGATGTCCAACTTATTATCAATGGTCCTGAGCCAATCGTTTGCATCGAGAGGCTCTGCGCTGCTGGAGAAAACTGGAGGCTGGGTCCTCATGAATTCCGGCAACTTGTTTTGCTGATGTAGCTGGGGAGCGGTGGCTTGAGTGTTTTTATTATTGGCGATACTCTGAGCTAGCAGCTGGATGAGCTGATTCTGATTCTCCATCATCTGCTGTCAGGTGGGTCCTTCTGCGGGACGAGGGGGCAGTCCAGGTGGAGGGGGACTGTTGGCGTTGCTACGAGTGTTCACCATCTGACGGTTGACGACAAGATTTAGAAAGGGAGGAATAGAGTTCTCCCCAAAAACCCCACACACAAGCGATAAACTCCAAATATAAATGAACGAACGAATCCAATCTTTATTAAACTTCTAGCAAAAGATGGGGCCTGATTACAAGAAGTAACGACAGCAAGCACAACGAAAGAATCAACGTCTAAAGCTATCTAAAGTGGAAGCTAATCCTGCTAAGGTCCACGGAACTAGCTCATGTAAGTCTTCTTGTCGCCGGTCTTTCTCTTCTTCGGGACGTGGACAGGCTCTGAGTACTCTAACGTTTCTCCCTGGACGGACGAACCCTCATTGCCGGCTTTGAACATGGCCAGGTCCTCCTGTACCTCGCGAAGCTTCTGCTGGGTTGTTAATAGCTCGTCAAGGGTGTCCTGGTAGTTTTCGTCCATAGCCTCCGTGAGCACTGTCTGTCGAAGTAACACGGTGGAGCTGGTCGTCGTAGGCGGGCGAAAGGCACTATATGAGTTGCATTGATACTTGATGGGATAGTAGCGAAACTCAGAGGGCTTCAACCGCGCCTCATAGAGTCTCCCCATCGTCCGTACTGCCTCACGAGCTGCGTCCTGGATGCCCGTGGCGAAGGTGTCTCTTGTTATTGGAGCTTCATAGATGTGGGAGATGGTCCTGCCGCGGTCCTGGGCGTAGATGTGAACGTCGACTCTCCACTGATCCTGTGCGAACGTATGCGTCTGGAAGCCATGGTAGACGGGTCTCTGGGTGAATCTGAGGAATCGCACCATATCCAGCAGGATTCTGGTCCAGCTCTCCATGTATAGTCCGTACGACACCACAGTCAGAATCTCGGCCATCTACAAATTTTGAGAAAAACGACTTAGAAATGAATTTTTTTATAAACAGAGGGGATGAGCGAAGAGAGAATAAGGAATAAAAGTTTTTCAAAATTATTTTTCTTTTTAAAATATAGTCCTTATGTTTGAACCATGGCTATGACCTACAGTCGGTATGGCTCTGATACCATCTCTGTCGGACCAGGAATAACACCTCACGAAATCCTCTGTGTATTCTGTACTAGTCCAGGAAATGCTAGTACACACAGTAGAAATGAAACCATAGCATATCCGTCGTTCTTTATTAATAATAAATATTCAGAATTACAAATGAAATGGCGCGCAGACCAACAAATAAATAAACGAATAAATGAAAGCAGAGGAAATAAAGAATAATAAGTAGAGCCCAATTAATTTGCCACAGGCAATAAACTGGGGGGCACGGCCTAGTCCAACTGGTCCTCACCATCGTGATACTCCTCCTCTGAAGTAGTAAATTAAGCAAGGGTGAGTACTAGCATACTCAGCAAATCACACTAGAGATGCAATATAAATGTACAGGTAATCAAAGGATGGCAATATGGTTTGTTTAAGCATAAAGCAACAGTTTAATAATATTTTCCAACATTTTAAAAGGCATACTTTAAAAAAATCAAATCTATACATTTTTAACTCAGTAATCACTCCTGGAATTGGCTAAGTTTTACCCATGATGGACTCCCTCCATCCCTCATCATTTTCCGGAAATCAAATTTTAATTTACCAAAGTCTAATCTGAGAATGGCTTGCTCGGCATGCCCATAACCGCGGGCGCGGCTAATCGATTAGTTTGACACTCTGCAGAGGTTGTACAACTTTACCCACAAGACATAATATTTCCCATTATGTCAGCACACTTCCTTTGGTGAGCGACAGAGAAAATCAAGACAAGGCCCCAATATTAAATCATACATGTAGTCATGCCCGCTAAGGTTTCACCGCTGAAAGACTCCCTCTATTCAGAAGCCCCCTGTTGCGCCAAAGTGGCAGCGTCACGCTTTCACCACACCACTACCCCCATATAGCATGACTGTCCATGAAATGATTTAATATGGCTAGCCAGGTCCGTCCCATTCCGGACTTGTGGTAGTACGGTTAGGCTTTACATACAGCGAAGCTCGGACCGGTCCTTAATTGACTAGGCGAGACTTTCCACAAACCCAATGTGATAACCACACCACTTTCCAAACCTTTCTCACCCGGTCTAAGTTAATTACATTTTAACCATACTAGTCTCCACATTAATACTAACGTTGATCATCATAAGTTTCCATTTGAACATGATATCATTTTGGCATAAAGTCACCCAAAATTCCCTAAGTTCAGTTCTATGCAAGGCTAAGCAATGTCTAACTATTACCATAGTCATAATTCATATTTTTACTAAGGTTACAAGGGTATCGGAATTCAAATATCAAAGGTCGCATGTCGAAATTGGAAATAGCTATCATTTAAAAACTAGGTCGAAGATTAATGTTTATAATAAATAAGCATGCAATAATTTAAATTCAACATACAAGTTCATAAACTGGTAGCAACATGGTCAAGGGAGTGTGACTTGCCTGGTTCGACGAGTTGCTGCTCGAAATCGTCGTTCGGGAACTCCGCGGACTCTCCGTAATCTCCGCACGAAAAACAACCAAATCAAATAAAATCCAAACGAATTCAAATAAACACAAATTTGGAATTCAAACTAGCACTAAACTAAAATTTGAGATTTCTAATGAATTTAGGAAGAAGAACGGAGCCAAACGGAGTTCGAACGGGCGAAAACGGGTACCCAAAAGTTTAAAAACGAATAAAACGGATTTTCTGTAATTTTCGGTATTATTTTTAAAAAGAAAAATAGCTCAAAAACCTTTTTTTTAAACCGACTGATGGGTGGGGCCCACCCCCCACCGTGGACCACGTCCACGCTCGGGCGTCTTAGCGCCATGCCTTGTATACAGCATGGCGGCTAGGCGCGAAGCGGCGCCGGGCCGAGCGTAGCGAGGAAGGGCAGGCGGCCTTGGCAGCGCTGGCGGGATCGGAGGGGGCCGGAGTGAGGCAGCGGCTCACTGAGGTGGAGGGGGAGCGGAGGGAGAGAGAGGGAGAGGCACGGGAGAAGGGGAGGGCTCGGGGGGGTTTATAGGGGGGAGGGCGGCGCGGCGGCGCGCGAGATCTACGGCGGCGGTTGCGGGCGCGGTTGGCGGCGCGGCAGTGGGGAAGAAGTGGCAGGGCGTTACAAGCGAGGGGTCATCAAGCTCGAAGAAAAGTACATCGGTGAAGTCTTCGCAAAGATGGAAGAACCAGTGCTTTAGTTGTCTGTTGAGACTCATGTGTGAGAGTCGCGTCTCTTAAGATAGGAGTATCACCTTGTAGCCGTTATAATATTGTGTGCTTAGGTTAATTTGGTTTTTCATTGTTTGCTGGGTGTGTTGTATGCGTTGCATAGCTTTTAGGCTTCTGTAAGCAACCATACCAAGTTATTAATAGTTGTTTGTATAAGTTTTTGGGTTAAACCTGTTCTCCCCGCACTAGGATTCTTGGGTACTTATCTATGCTTTTCCCTCTTGCCTATTAACCTTGGCCAGTCAACAGATGGAAAAGTGTCCTAGTGTCAGCTTTGGCAGTATTTCCGAAGTAGACCAAGCCAGCTCAGTTGTTGTCGCCAGTGTCAGTGTCAGACTAGTTGATGATCAACTGTTATCTCCAGTACCAGCAGTGTCATATCAGGATTTGAACCAGTTCCTTGTCAACCAGACTCAGCTTAGGTAGACAACGATACAAAAGATGAACAATAATGAAATCGATAGCATTATTCCACCTGTTGAAGATTCAACAGTATGTTATTAGTGCAAGTTTGCAATGTTCGTAGAAACCAAGCTAACCATTTTTGAAGAATAACATCAAGGTCATGTGGAAGAAGTGTCTAGTGTGCCAGAAAGCATACCCTGTCGAAGCCAATCGAATTGCCAAAGGATCTTACCATCAAGGAGCAACCTGTCAATTTTCGTATGTTATCCAGTGTTTGACCCTAAAGCAATCTCGTCAAGTGTGTAGGTGCAGAAAGCCTCGAAGGTCGAGTCTCCTAGAACCAATTCTATAGTTAGCCTCGAATCTCGGGGACGAGATTCTGTTAAGAGGGGAGGTTTGTAACATCCCAAAATTTTGTTTATATACATTTATTAAGTTATTTGAATTTTTGAGAATTTTCTAGAATTTAATTGGAAATTTTGGAATTTATTTGAACATAAGCCTGCTTGAACTAATTGAATTAAATAAAGATCATGCATTTGGACAAATCCGCGCTCCTCCGGTATTTGCATGGCTGGGGGAGGTGGCGGAAGAAGATTGTGAGAGCCTCGGGGCTCTGCTGCGCGATGCCCGAGCGGCCCTGGGGGCCAAGCGGGAGAAGATGGCCCACGCCTAGCAGGGGCTGGATCAGGTCACGAAGCTTCTGCGGGTAGTGCAGCTAGTGAACCAAGCCTTAGGGAAGGAGGCGTCCGAGGCCAAGTCATCCCTGGAGGAAGCCAACCATGCCAAGGCTTCCGCCATCAGCGCGGAGGAGTCAGCTCGATCGGAGGCAACCCGCCTTCGGGATGAGAGTGACTCGGCCCGAAAGGAGGCCAACCGACTGCGCGCCGAGCAGAACGCTGCTCGGGAGGAGCTGGCCAAGGCTAAGGAGAACCTTCGCGCGATGGAGGCTTCCGCAGTGAGTTGCCCACACCTTTGCTTGATCTCGTGATCACGGTTGGGAAGTAATAGTTTCCTGACATGGTTTTGAACTTGCAGAGCTGCAGAAGAACCTTTACGACGCCATGGAGGCGCAGAAGTCGGTAGAGAAGGGGCGTGTCGAGCGGCCACGGCGCGAGATGTTGCTTTGACGGCCCAACAGCTGGCGAAAGGGGCACGGTCCGAGCTGGCCATCGAGCTGGCGACCCTTCGGGAGGTCTGCCAGGCTGTCTGTGACCAAGTAAGCGGACTTACGGCGGGTTCGAGCTCCCTCATCACCGTGCTGGCTGGCGTGCTGCTCCTCAATGCGATGAACTTATGTAATAAACTTTTTAGGAGGTGGCAAGCTGCTTTGGCCGGCTGGGCCGATCTAAGTGCCATTTTTGTCTGTTTTTGCATTTTTTCGATGTGATGAACGCCTGAAACACCCGTAGCCATGGGAACCACGGGGGTTACCTGGGCATGGGTTGCCGTGTTTATCACCCTTGGGGGAAACGTAAGTAGAGCTTAGACTTAGACCGCTCACCTCACGGGAAAGGAATGTTTCCGACTAGTAGACGGTCGCCCCGCTCGAGCACTTCCTTCTTTCGCGAAGCGCTACTTCGCAATCGTAGCCACCGGGGCATAGGCATTAGCGCTTGGGTCGAAAGGGCTGCAGCGAGGGGGAACCAAATGGCCAGTCGGATCACAGATCTGGGCGAGCGTGTGAGCAAAGCGCTTATTCGTGTCTGCACGGTGAAGGGGTGTTTCTGACCGACGACGAGCGGTTCTATTCGGGTACTACCTTCTTTCGCAGAGCGCTACTTCGCAACCGTAGCACCTGGGTTGAGAGGGTCGGCGCGAAGTAGGACCGAACGGTCGGTCGGGTGACCGACCCGTGTATACATAAGTAGCCCCCGAGTGGTGCATGGGGAATGAGTTGCGGTCGCCACGCACCGCTTTGAACTTGGAGGCAGGGTAGCGGAGCGTATCGGAACAAAGAAAGTTTAAGGGATAGGATCGCCTTAACTTTTTGGATGGTCGCGGCTCGGTTTGAATCAGTGTAGGGTTACTTTGACTTTTAGTCACTACGCGGTAGGTGAGTGTAACGTAGCCGCTTTCTGCGCTCCTCCTTCGCCATGGCGGATCTCCCCACCGACTCGTAGCTTCCCATTCCCGAAGAGAGGGCGTGGAGGTGGGTCGAGTGAGCTACCGCGAGCTTGCGAACTTGTCAGCCCCCAGACAAGAAAAAACTTTCTAAGGGTAAAACTTTCTTAGTTTTTATATATTTCATGCATTGGGGAACAGATTGCCTTCAGCATCCTTGAGGCAAAAGGTGCCGGGACGGAAGACCTCCGTGATGGTGAAGGGGCCTTCCCAGTGCAGAGAGAGCTTGTGTCTATCTTTATTGGACTAGACTTGGTGCAGAACCAGATCGCCAACACTGAACGACCGGCCGCGGACTTGACGACTATGGTATCGTCGCAGGGCTTGCTGGTACTTGGCTAATCACAAAACGACGACATTGCGTGCCTCATCGAGCTGGTCGATGGCGTCTTGTTGTGCTTCAAGCCCCCGTGTCTCGTCGTAGGCTTGAAGTCTCGGGGCACCGTACTCCAGGTCGATCGGGAGGACAGCCTCTGCTCCGAACACCATGAAGAACGGCGTGAACCCGGTAGATCGGGTTCACGTGGTTCGTAGGCTCTAGAGAACAGAGGGCAACTCGGACACCCAACGAGCCGCAAACTTCTTCAGTCGACTGAAGATCAGCGGCTTGAGTCCTTGGAGGATCATGCCGTTGGCCCGCTCTGCCTGGTCGTTGGCGCGAGGATGCGCCACTGCTGCCCAGTCGACGCGAATGTTGAAGTTGTCACAGAGCTCGAGGAACTCCTTCCCTGTGAACTGTGTCCCGTTGTCGGTGATGATGGAACTCAGGATTTTGAACTGGTAGACGATGTCGCGGAAGAAGTTCGCCGCCTGCGCGAAAGTGATGGTCGCAAGCGGTTTGGCCTCTATCCACTTGGTGAACTTATCCACCGCGACGAGCAGATGAGTGAAGCCCCCGGGCGCCTTTCTGAAGGGCCCGACCAGATCGAGTCCCCAGACCGCGAATGGCCACGTGATGGGGATCGTCTGTAAGGCTTGCGCCGGAAGATGAGTCTGCCGGGCGAAGAACTGACATCCTTCGCAGGTGCGGACGATCTGCACGGCATCGGCCACAGCGGTCGGCCAGTAGAAACCTTGTCGGAAGGCTTTCCCTACTAAGGACCGGGGCGCGGCATGGTGTCCGCAGATCCCGCCGTGGATGTCGAGTAGCAGCTGCCTCCCTTGGTCGGCCAGGACGTACCTTTGGAGGATCCCGAAAGGGCACCACTTGTACAAGTCCTTCTCGACTAGGACGAAGGATGTGGCCCGCCGAGCGAGGTGTCGGGCCTTGGTCGGGTCGGCGGGGAGTGATCCGTTGGTCAGTCAATCGACGAAGGGCTGCCACCAGTCAGAATCGGTTGTGAGCACATTTCGGTCTGGCCCAGACGGGTTCGCCTCCGACCGATCAGCGGTCAGGGTGGTCACTTTCAGGGGGTCGGATGGGGCCTCAACAGTCGAGTCCAACCGGATGGATGGCTTGTGTAGATCGGAGATGAAGGTCCTAGGAGGTGTTGGGGCACGGGTAGGCTACGCGAGCATAAAATCAAAATTTCTACCGTGAACACCCAAGACCACATGCAAGTAAAGGATCATAGATCGTTACCCTTGACACACAGATGCAGCGGAAGCAGATTCACGCGAGTTGAGGAAGTAGTCGATCACCTCCCGATCAGCGTCGAGTGGTCGCCGATCTCCACCGAGTGGTCGCCGACCTCGTCCGAGTGGTTGCCGATCCCCGCCGAGTGGTCGCCGATCCCTGCCGAGTGGTCGCCGACCTCGTCCGAGTGGTCGCCGACTTGCGCAGGGTCGATGGTGGAAGGTCACCGACCAGTGCGTCCGCGAGCGGCAGTGCCTCTACCGGTATCCACACGTACCGAGCAGGAACGTCGTGCGGGGTGTGCTAGCAACTCGCCACAAAGCTAGGGTTTCTGGGAGCAAGAGGGACGCATGGCGGCTGAACGTGGTGAGGGTTCTAATCGCATGCAATGCACTGTCCCTGGCCTCTCCTTTTATAGACACGCTAGTGGGCCGAAGCCCGCTAGGTTTCCATCTCCAACACGGATCCTATCCATGCACAAACCCGTTAAACTATTCCAACTCGTTAAGTGTGTGACCCGTTAGGTTTAGTGCAAGTCGGACATGAATTCAGAAACCCGTTTCCAATTCATTGATCAACAGCGGCACCTAGCAGTACGTATTGACCTCCCGAATGCACAGAATCAATATTCGGCTGAACCTTGATACACTCACATACCGATCCCTTTACCTCACGATACCAGTCAAGCTCAAGGCGAGATGCGCGCCACCCTTGTTGATAGCTCGACCACTTCACTCGACAGTGTGATGGATACAAACCATGACTAACTCCTTAGTCATATTAGCACGGCCGTGCGCTTTCCCTATCCATCCACACGAGGGGCCCTGAGGTATCTCTCCCGTTATCTAGGAGGGGCAAATCCCATCTTGATCATCACACCCTTGGCGATGTATCGTGGCATACCCAGTATTCATCTTTATGACTACCCTGTTACGGTATAACGTTTGATGATACGAAAGCATACAAGTCTACATGCTAGGCATCCATGACGATCTCAGGTCTAAGGACCATATAGGCGTACCAATCGAGACTATACGCTGATGGCGCTATGATAGATAACAACTCACAGCCTCTCGGAGTGGGTCTTGTCCGACTACCCATGTTCTCCAACATGTGTCCACATTTATTGGTTTGATATCTCCATATCTATGGTATGTGAAAAATTACCATCAACCAGTAAATGTGCTGATCAAATCATCACCGCTCCTCGTAATGATATGGATTAGGGACCTATTTAGAATAATGTCACTTGACAATGTGTTTCATAATCAGATCGTATCCAATGAATAAAGTCGTAACATATATTCAGGGAACCGATAAACAAAGTTATCATAATTACATGAACAAAGACGTATTACAATCATCACCATGATTGATCGAGGGCATATTCCCTTCAATCTCCCACTTGCACTAGAGTCAATCATATAGGTACCGAATACCCATTGCTCTTGTGTGCGCCTCATGCTTTGGTTGTGGAAGGGGCTTTGTCAACAGATCAGCCACATTTAGATCCGTGTGCACTTTGCTTATCTTCACATCACCTCTCTCAATGATCTCCCGGATCAGGTGGTATCGCCTGAGTATATGTTTGGATTTTTGGTGAGACCTAGTCTCCTTTGCTTGTGCAATGGCACCACTATTGTCACAATAGAGGTCCACTGGACAGGATGCACTAGCGACTAAGCCCAACTCAGAAACAAATTTCATGATCCAAACTGCTTCCTTTGCTGCTTCAGAAGCTGCAATGTACTCGGCCTCCGTTGTGGAATCAGCTACTGTCTCTTGCTTGGAACTTTTCCAGCTCACTGCCCCACCATTGAGACAGAATACAAACCCGGATTGCGATCGTGAATCATCTTTGTCGGTTTGGAAGCTAGCATCGGCGTAACCCTTTACGACGAGCTACCCCTCTCCTCCAAAGACCAAGAACATCTCCTTAGTCCTTCGTAAGTATTTAAGGATGTTCTTTACAGCCACCCAGTGACTATCACCAGGATTTGATTGGTACCTGCTCGTGACACTCAGAGCATATGACACATCTGGGCGCGTACACAGCATGGCATACATGATGGATCCAATAGCTGAAGCATATGGAATCCGACTCATTCTCTCGTGCTCATCAGGTGTCGAAGCACACTGAGTCTTGCTAAGACTTACACCTGTGACATTGGTAAGAAACCTTTCTTCGAATCATACATGTTGAACCGTTTCAGTATCTTGTCAATGTACGTACTTTGGCTCAATCCAATTAGCCTTTTTGATCTATCTCTATAGATCTTTACGCCCAAAATATATGCTGCATCTCCCAAGTCTTTCATCGAGAAACTCTTTCTCAGATAAGATTGTGCAGCATCTAACATCGGAATATCATTTTCGATCAATAGTATGTCATCCACATACATGACCAGAAATACAAGTGCGCTCCCACTAGCCTTCTTGTAAATACAAGGCTCTTCCTCATTTTTGATAAAGCCAAACTGTTTGATCACTTCATCAAAACGAAGGTTCCAACTCCGAGATGCTTGCTTCAGTCCATAAATGGACTTCCTAAGCTTGCATACCTTGTCAGCATTAGTAGGATCGACAAAACCCTCGGGCTGTACCATGTACACATCCTCGCTTAGGTTTCCATTTAGGAAAGCCGTTTTGACATCCATTTGCCGAATCTCATAATCATGATATGCGACAATTGCTAACATGATCAGGATAGACTTTACCATCGCGACTGGCGAATAAGTTTCATCATAGTCCACACCATGAATTTGCTTATACCCTTTTGCCACCAATCGTGCCTTAAAAATGTGAACGTTTCCATCGGCGTCTATCTTCTTCTTAAAGACCCATTTGCACTCGATAGTTTTTACACCATCAGGCAGATCAACCAAGTTACAAACTTGATTATCATACATGGACTTTAACTCGGATCTCATGGCCTCCAGCCATTTCTCAATGTCCAGGCCTACCATAGCTTCCTCATAGTCCTTGGGCTCGTCATTTTCCAATAATAACACATCGCGTTGCTCTGTCATGAGGAACATGAACCTCTCAGGAGCGCGGCTTGCCCGTGAGGACCTCCGTGGGGCTGGCGCCTCATCAACAGGTTCAACAACACGTTGCTCATCCTGATGAGGACTAGCTGGAGCTGAAACATTTTCAGGTATTTCTTGAACTTCTTCGAGTTGCACCTTGCTCCCACTAACTTTTTTGGAAAACTCATTCTCCAAAAAGACACCAGTCCGGGCGACAAACAATTTGCCTTCTTCCCGGTTATAAAAATAATACCCTTTGGTTTCCCTTGGGTATCCCACAAAGAAGCACTTATCCGACTTGGCGTGAAACTTATCAGATGTCATACGTTTTACATAAGCCTCACAACCCCAAATTTTAAGATAAGACAAGTCAGGACACTTCCCTTTCCATATCTCATACGGCGTCTTATCAACGGATTTAGATGGAACCCTATTCAGTGTGAATGCAGCTGTTTCTAGAGCGTGTCCCCAAAATGACAATGGAAGATCGACTTGACTCATCATAGACCGTACCATGTCCAACAAAGTCCGGTTCCTCCATTCGGATACCCTATTCCACTGAGGTGTCCCGGGTGGAGTCAATTGTGGAACAATTCCACAACTCTTTAGATGATCTCTAAACTCTTGGCTCAAATATTCACCTCCACGGTCGGACCGTAGAAATTTAATTTTCTTGCCCAAATGATTTTCTACTTCATTCTGAAGCTCTTTGAACTTTTCAAAAGATTCAGACTTATGCCTCATTAGATAGATATAGCCAAATCTACTAAAGTCATCGGTGAAAGTAATGAAAATCGATAACCACCTCGGCCATTGAGCTCATTGGTCCACATACATCAGTATGTACGAGAGCCAACAACTCGCGCATTCTGTCACTTGTGCCAGTGAAAGGTGCCTTTGTCATCTTGCCAAGTAAACAAGACTCGCATGTTTCAAAAGACTCCAAATCTAATGAACCAAGAAGACCATCTTTATGGAGCTTCTCCATGCGTCTTTTATTTATATGGCCCAAGCGACAATGCCATAAATAAGTGGAATTAGTATCATTTGTTTTGAGTTTTTTAGCATTAACATTAAATATAGAAGCATTACCAAGATCTAGCACATACAGTCCATTCATCAATGGACAGTTACCATAGAGCAAGCCTTTGAAATAAATAGAACAATTCCTGTTCTTTATTACAAAATCATAACCATCTTCCTCTAAACAAGAAGAAGAGATAATGTTCTTACTCAAGGCAGGAATGTAATAACAATTATTCAATTCCAAAACTAAGCCAGAAGGTAACGACAAGGGATAGACGCCGACGGCCTTTGCAGCAACCATTGCTCCATTACCGATGCGAATTTCCAACTCGCCAATCTTGCAATCTCTAGTCCTTCTTATCCCCTGCAACGAAAAATACCCAAGACTCGGTAGGACAAGTTGCAAGATTAACTTCTATAACATTAATACCTGAAGTAGAAGGAACATTTCCTTTCTTTTTGTCTTCCAGGTACTTTGGACAGTTTCTCTTCCAGTGCCCACTACCCTTCCAGTAGTGACATTTATCAGGAGCATTAGGGCCAACCTTTGGCATTTCTTTAGGCTTTGGTTTTGGGACTTGGATCTTATCCTCACCACTACTTGTAGCCTTGTGCTTCCTTTTCTTATCCTTTTGAATCATCATCTCATGATTTGTGCCTTTCTTTATGCTATCTTCCGCAGTTTTCAGCATTCCATGTAGTTCGGTCTGATTCTTCTCCAGGTTGTTCATATGAAAGTTCAAAATGAACGGCTCAAAGTTCACAGGGAGAGACTGGAGAATCACATCTGTGGCCAACTCATTTTGCAACGGAAAGCCGAGCTTCTCCAGGCTCTCAATGTAACCAATCAGCTTGATTACATAAGGGCTAACAGGAGCACCCTCAGTCAGCTTGCACGCAAACAATGCTTTAGATATCGAATATCTTTCAGCCCTTGCTTGGTTCTCAAACATGCCCTTGAGACCTACAATCATAGTGTAGGCATCGGCGTGCTCATATTGCTTTTGGAGCTCATAGTTCATTGTGGCAAGCATGAGACAGCTGACGTCTAGGGCATCGTTAGTGTGCTGCTCATAAGCACGCTTATCAGCTGCGGATGCATTTTCAGGCAATTCATCAGGATATGGACCGTCCAGAACATATTCCTTCTTTTCAGCCTTGAGAACAATTCTCAAGTTACGATACCAATCCATAAAATTCGTCCCAGAGAGTTTTTCCCTCTCCAGAATCGACCGCAAGTTAAAACCAGTGTTTGCATTAACAGCGTTTGGTGCCATCTACAACATAAATAAGCAAAGTTTCAGCACTATGTTCATGTTAATCTCTTATTAAACAATTTCAATAAAAGATGCTTCCATTAAGATCATTTTCCCTCTAGTAATCTCCATGGAACAAGATCTATGGTCACTGCGGTTCGGGTAAGGATTTGTCAATACCACTTGAACCCGTGACATAGGTAGGCAACATCTTGCCAATCACATCATATGTGACTCTTGCTTGTTGGGGTGGCATCATATGCCCCGGCGCCCAACACTGATGCCCCGAAGTCCCAAATCCTATTTGGATGACTCCGTTAAGCAAACCAATACTATGCTTGTGAGTGCACGGGCTAGGCTACACTCACTCTATTGTACAAGTAAGAGGGTGGCGTTCCCGACTTGTCAAGATCTTATCCACCAACGTACAAGACAATAGACGCAGCTATTGAAAAAGGGCATCTTACTCTTAATTTTTCGAGGGAAACTATTCAATCAGGTTAACATATTCACCACATATGACGTGAAAGAATAGCAATGCAAGGTAAATCATCACAGGCAATCAAAAAGTCTGTGAACTAGTATGGCCCATGGTGTGGCGATCTCCATCTTCCACGACCATCCTTGCACACCCGGCCATCAGAATTGAAGCCTCCAAGAACATGTACTAAACTACTACATCTAGCAGCTAGTAGACAAATTACATGAGGATTCAAGGCATCACATGCCGGCACGCAGGCCGTTATACAATAACAGGACAGCTCACAGCTGCAATTAACCATGACACACAGGCCATGAAATATACAATCATGCATCACATACACAAAGGGTCCATACTGTTCACAACATACCCTGCAAAAACAAGTTAGGCGCTGGATCGAATCTAGCGCGCGGGAAGTGAACAAATTTTAATTTATGGGCGCTATGCTGACTATCACGGTGGTCCCGCTAGCCGGTTAGATCGTATCTATGAAAATGCTATGGAAATTCAATCGGATTGATCTCAACAAGCCGATTCCGAGCCATCAGAATGCCTCAGTTTCCATAGGATCGATCTTCATCGATCCATCGCGCGAGGTCCCCTTGAGAGGTTGGCGACCACACCGATCTCGATCTGTTGGCTCGATCTGTTCAGTGCTTGCTACTACCACGATGGTGTTACCAGCCGGTAGGGGTAATGCATGGCACGAATCTGAAACGAGCACGAACTAATCTTTTTGATCGTGTAGAGACACCAACTCATACCTCATACTTCCCCGATACCGATTGATCTAATCAACCCGTGGTAAACACAACAGCACATCGACATGTGCGCGTGATCCAGATCCAAAACTACACATGATCGGCTCTGATACCACTGTAGGGGCACGGGTAGGCTACGCGAGCATAAAATCAAAATTTCTACCGTGAACACCCAAGATCACATGCAAGTAAAGGATCATAGATCGTTACTCTTGACGCGCAGATGCAGCGGAAGCAGATTCACGCGCGTTGAGGAAGAAGTCGGTCACCTCCCGATTAGCGCCGAGTGGTCGCCGATCTCCACCGAGTGGTCGCCGACCTCGTCCGAGTGGTCGCCGATCCCCGCCGAGTGGTCGCCGACCTCGTCCGAGTGGTTGCCGACATACGTAGTGTCGATGGTGGAAGGTCGCCGACCAGCGCGTCCGCGAGCGGTAGCGCCTCTACCGGTATCCACACGTACCGAGCAGGAACGCCGTGCGGGGTGTGCTAGCACCTCGCCACACAGCTAGAGTTTCTGGGGAGTAGGAGGGACTCACGGCGGCTGAACGTGGTGAGGGCTCTAATCGCATGCAATGCACTATCCCTGGCCTCTCCTTTTATAGACACGCTAGTGGGCCGAAGCCCGCTAGGTTTCCATCTCCAACGCGGATCCTATCCACGCACAAACCCGTTAAACTATTCCAACTCGTTAAGTGTGTGACCCGTTAGGTTCAGTGCAAGTCGGACATGAATTCGGAAACATGTTTCCAATTCATTGATCAACAGCGGCACCTAGCAGTATGTATTGACCCCCCGAATGCACAGAATCAATATTCGACTGAACCTTAATACACTCACATACCGATCCCTTTGTCTCACGATACCAGTCAAGCTCAAGGTGAGATGCGCGCCACCCTTGTTGATAGCTCGACCACTTCACTCGACAGAGTGATGGATACAAACCATGACTAACAACTTAGTCATATTAGCACGGCCGTGCGCTTTCCCTATCCATCCACACGAGGGGCCCTGAGGTATCTCTCCCGTTATCTAGGAGGGGCAAATCCCACCTTGATCATCACACCCTTGGCGATGTATCGTGGCATACCCAGTATTCATCTTTATAACTACCCTGTTACGGTATAGCGTTTGATGATACCAAAGCATACAAGTCTACATGCTAGGCATCCATGACGATCTCAGGTTTAAGGACCATATAGGTGTACTGTAGGATCGAAAGACACGAATATAGCAATCAGAGGGGGGTGAATGATTGTGCGGAAGCTAAAACCAAATTCTTGATCTACTAAAATTTCACCCCAAAACAGAACCAAATAATTGCCTCGTACTCGACAAAAACAGAATGACAGAGGTTTGGTAAAAGGCGAATTCCCGGAGATCCAGCCGTTAGATTGATCTGAAATTTAGACACAAGAAACTAGATTCCAATACTAATCGAACACAAAAAGAATCAGCTCGATCGGACTTACGGATCAAAAGTTATGAGTTTCGCAAGCTTGCTGTTCTAGAACTTGACGAAAATCAATCTAATCAAAACTTCAAGATTAAACAAGATCTTCAAAAGATTAATCAACTAGACTTTGAGAAACTCTAAATCAATACCCTAGAAAGGTTTTTGATGGATCAACTCAAGATGAAACTCAAAGAACAAGAACCAATCTAGAACAAGAAGAAGCATGCAAACAAGAACCAAAACAGAAGACACTGTAGCAATGTGGTTACTGTAGCATGCAAGAATCTTGGAAGAATTGATCTTTATTTCTTTTGTCTAAAGTACTCCCATCAAAAGAGTACAAACCCTAAAACTGAGCTTGAGGCTCTCAATGCGCTCAACTCAAAATTGATGCCCTTCAACAGGAGACACCCCTCCTATTTAAAGGAGCAAAACACAAGGAGTCCTGAATACAATTCCTAATCCTAGTAGGAGTCCCACTCCTAATCCTAGAAGGAACATGTATCCAACACAACTCTACTTGGCCCAACCTGGCCGAGTACAACTCTTGCACGCGTATGGCAACCCTACCATACTCACGTGACTAACACTTTGCACGCGTATGGCCACCTGCCATACTCACGTGACTAACCATTCTTCATATGCACCATTGTCTTAGCCCGAACGTCCCGCATGACATCCTTGACCACCAAGACCTCAGTTCCTCCCGAACCTAGTCTCGAACCTCAGTTCCTCCATGAACCTAGTTCCGGTCCTGTCATCGACCATGTTCGTCCTCGAGCAATACCTGCACATGAACAAACCACAAAACAATTACGAGCACAAGTCCGCGACTTGACTCAACATTACTCCATGCAAATACTCACACGAGCATTGCATAAGTCAACTTCAAAACAAGCATCATGAAATTCTCACAAATTTCATAATCTCAAATCCAAATCAAAATTCAAAGTCCAAATTTGCATAAACCCTAATCGAGCAAAAAGCCATTCACGCCGGACCGAGCCAAAACAGTCTGGCGCACACATAACCGAAACCCTAGGAAATCCCATTCACGAAGGACTAAATAAATCGGTCCGGCAAACACATGAAATCAGCCGCTAGAAAACTAGTTCACGACGGACCGAAAATCTTGGTCCGGCGTACATGTGAAAACCTCGGTGCAATTTCAAGCAAACACGCTCAAATTCTCATTCACGGCGGACTGAAGAAAAACGGTCCAGCGTAGAAGGTAAACTTACTGGTTTTCTTGGAATAAGGAATCCGGCGCATGAGCTCCAAAATACGTTCACGACGGACCGAATTTTTTTGTCCGGCGTACATGCGAAATCAATCTTCAAAAAACCGTTCACGACGGACCAAAGAAATTGGTCCGGCGTACATGCAAATCTTACTGTTTTCATTGTGACAATGGTCCAGCTCAAATGCATCAAACGTACGTCCACGACGGACCCAAAAACTTTGTCCGTCGTACAAGCAAAACTTACTGGTTTCTTGGAAAATTGAGTTCGACTCATGAGCTCAAAAACACGTCCACGACAGACCCAAAAACTTGGTCCGTCGCATATGGGGAACTTACTGTTTCTTGGGAGCTTGGTCCGGCGCAAAAGCGAAACTTACTGTTTCTTGTCCAATTGTCAAACACATGCACAAGCACATTTTGCAAATCCAATCTAAGTTAATTTTTCAGTTCAAAGCCAATTTTTCAGCACATGATTTCAGAATCTCCCCCTTGATGAAAACATTGGCAACAACACTTAGAATTGAACATTTGGCATTCACTTTACAAAAGATTTTGAAATCCAAAGGATCAATGACCAAAAAGAGAAAAAAACACAGAGTTCCCCCTTTGACCAAAATGCAAAACAAAATCTCCCCCTGAGAAGGAAAATGTGTGTGAATGTGCAATGTGCCCAAAAATTCCAAAATTCTCCAAACTTCTCGCAAAAAATCCAGAAACAAATCCCCCTTTTTCTTCTCCCCCTTTTTCTTAAACTTTTCAACGATTCTCAAATTTCTCCCCCTTTGACAATGGATTCATCAAGAGTACAAAAGAGAGAACATATTCAAAATTTTTCTGAAACAATGATTTCACAAGGAGAAACAAGGGAGTGCCAAGATAGGAAAAGATGAGCTCATTCGATCATATAACCTTATATATCACATAATATGCAAAATACATGATCTTGATGTGATTTTAACAAGTTAGGGAATGACATGCATCTCATCCTCAATTTAGTCAACTATAGCCAAGTACTAAGCAAAAACTTTTAGTAGAAAAACAAAGGCTCAAAGTTGAAGCAACTAACAAATTAGGGCGAGCAAGTAGTTTCAACTCCAATCTAGTAGACCAATTTAATCTTTAAACAATAAATTGCATGTGGCATGCTTGAAGCATACTTCTTTTATTTCCTTGGAGTGGCATGCTTGAAGCATAAATCTTGTCTTTTGAGGGAATGGCATGCTTGAAGCATACATCTTATCTTTTAGGGAAAGCATCCTGAAGCACATAACTTGAGGTTTTTTTTAAACAATCCCTTTTTTTTAAACTGATTCCCTTTTCCTTTACTTTTTCTTTGATTGTAAACATGCAAAAGTGATTAAAAGGTCTTTTGAAAGAGTAAAGCTAAAAACACACTTGCTTCATAGCCCAAATTTGTCAAGAAGATTCAATATCAAGCCTAGAAGAGTGAGATATCACAGAGTATTTAACTATAGGCAATCAAACCAAGGAATTCCGCAAAGTCATTTTTAGTTCAAATGGAACAATTTAGATTATCATATATTAGCACAATTACAAAATATATAAAGAAATATGATAAAGTGAGCTCATTAAGTGATAGAACTTGGCAAGGAAACTCCCCCTCAAAACAAACCCATTGGATGAACAATCCCAAGTTCTCCCCGAATAAAAGCAAAACGAGAAGAAGACAAAGGTTTTGTGAAAATGTCTGCCAATTGATGTTCAGTATCCACATGATGAAGCACAATATTTTATTTTTCAACATGATCTCTAAGAAAGTGAAATCCAATATCAATATGCTCAAGAAAGGGGATTACTCAAGAGGTGGCATGAACCAAATCAATTCAACATCCTCCAAAGTCAACATCAGAATAAGCTCTTAAACTAATGCATAAGGAAGCAGAAAGCCAAATGCCAAAATCTTGAGTACCATGGAGATACCTGAAAGTTCACTTGAGCGGCTTGTCGATGTGAAGCACGTGGGAAGCTTGAAAACAAGCACACACAAGCACGTGGGAAGAGTCTCTCATGTAAACCTCCAATTATCTCATCCTCAACAGCATCATCATCATCTTTTATGAACAAAGACACTCTCCCCCTGAACATATGCACATGTACTTGCATCATTTGGACTAGTGCCTTTTGCGAAAACAGAAGTGAAAGAAGTATCTCCAAAGGCAACACTTTTAGCATGAAATGCACGAGTGAAGAAGAACCAAAACTTATCACTGAACATATGAAGTGAGCATCCGAAATTCACTAGCCACATGTTCTCCTTCCTCGCGTGAGAAGCCTACATAGAAGCAGAAATTGTCGAGGCCTCGGTACTGGGGTTAGAAATAAGATGTTTAGGAATCGATCTTGAGACACACGACGCACAACAAAGAGGCACAACACGAGTATTCTTATGTACAAAAACAGATTTGCCTTTTTCCGTGTTTTTAGAAACAAAAGGTGTTTGTTTCACCCTAGGCACATAATGAGAAGTAGAGTGTGCCTTTCTGAAATTAGACTTAGCATTAAACCTTTCTCTCTTTTGTTGTTTAGCTAGTCTAAAGCAAAAGTCTACTAAATGTCCATCTCTACCACAATGAGTGCAAGTGTACTTAACATGATGTTTTGCTTTAACAGTAGAAGCACATTTTGCATTCATCATAGTAGAAGATAAAAGACTAAGCAGATTTAAAGACAGCTTTTCTTAGGCTCATTGATAATTTCAAATTTTCCACTTTCAAGTGTTTTGACAACAGTGGGAGCATGTGATTTATGATGAGCATAAGAATCAAAACCTAAACCTTTGTTATGAGTGCTGACTTTTGATTGATCCAAGATCATGTTTAGGTTTTTCTTTCCTTTAGTGAAACGTTCTAATGACTTTTCCAAGTAATCAATTTTGAGAAAGAGTTAAACAATTATTACAGGGAACGTCCACTTTTCCTTTTTGCTTGTGACAAGTTGAGCATGAAAGAACCTCATGTGTAAGCAAATCTTCTGTCATTTGAGAAACCCTAGCATTTGCATCATGCAACTTCAATTCTAGTATGGAGCATATAGAACATGGAGTTGTATCATGTAAATCAATGGTAGAACAACTAGCATGTTTAACAAGTTTCTTATTTTTCTCATTTTCAGCATTGATTTGCTCTAACAAGGTAACATGTTCTTTCCTAAGCAAAGTAAGCTCATTGTAAAGTAAGTCACATGATTTGCAAGCATCATCATCAGGAATCAAGGTTTTAAGTCTAGCAATTTCAACATTCAATGACTCAACAACAAAATCATGTTTCTTAATTTTCTTGTCACGTTTATCAAGCAATTTACCAAGTCGAGCAACAGCAATAGCTAATTCATCGTAAGAAGGATCTACCTCATTGAAGTCATTTGTCGTGGTCGATCCTCGATAAAGGCTGTCGCTGCTTTTGGCCATGAGACACAACCCCGTCAAGTCATGGTTGCTTGGAGTTGCATTGTCCTCGCTGCTCTCCGAATCCACATCGCTCAAATTGACTTGTTCAAGAGCGGAAAGAACTCAGTGGACTACTTTGATGTTGATGAAGCTCTTCTTCTTTCTATGACTTGAAGGGAACTTATTATTCTCCTTTCTTCTATCGTTGTCCTCCTCCCTTGATGCTTTACCTGCAAGTTTAAGATAATTTGGACGAATATGGTCGAGATCACCACACTCATAGCATCTTGGAGGGCCACCACCACCTCTCTTTCTCATTCTCACATTTTTTAAAGCTTTGTTAAAGCGAGAAGAGAGTAGTGACAAGTCTTCTTCTGGGAATTGCTCAATCTGTTCATCGGTTAGTGAAGACAAGAAAGATAGAGCAAAGCTTGAAGCAGCACCATTATGAGATATGCTAGATTGAGATGTCAAAGTAATTGATTTATGATCATTCTTTCTAGCAAGAATATCTAATTCATGAGTTTTTAACTTGGAATAAAGAACATCTAAGGTAAGTGTACTCATGACAGTAGATTCTCTAATGGATATAACTTTCATCTCCCAAATAGACATGTCTAATGCACCAAGCAATTATCTAGCATTAGCAGCATCATCAAAGCTAACTCCAACAGCACGCAAATGTAACACCCCAGCTTCTACTAAGCCCAGAATGTCACCAAACAACGTCCATAACACGAATAACACCATAATTTAAGATAAATTTCAGCAAGCACTCAATTAGAATAATTGAGAATTTTGACAGCATCTCCTTTGCTTATGCAGGAAAATTAACGACATAACAATATATCAAGAAGTAAGACAACCAAGGTATCGATAAGCAGTGATAACAATAGCTACTCATCATCTATGATTTCAATAAGTATCGCTGGCAATAGAATAAGCATCACTAAGTCTAATATGAAGAAACCATTCACTTCTCAATCCCACATGATACACATGAGGGAAAACAACCAAATAATAAGACCCTACACCAAAGATTATTGTAGACTTAATGCCGTGTCTCCATAACAAGTGAATTAGCTAAATTATGATACTACGTGGAGGAGTGTAGCTAGTTCCCTTTCCCGCGCGCCGATTTCATGGTACCTAAAGAAAACAAACAACACAAAAAAACACAAGCGTGAGTTCATAACTCAGCAAAGTGTATTGAAAAGGTTCAACAGGGATCAAGACAACAAACCATCATTCCAGTCTCCACAGTATTATCACAACTCATCATATTTAACATTATATTCAACTTTTAAAACAACATGATAAACATATCATGAGCATCTCATGAGTACCATCCTCATCATCTCATAAACCACTTCATTTTTGTATCTCATTCATGCAATGCAATGCACATGTCTCCTGGAATACTCATAC
Organism: Rhipidocladum racemiflorum; assembly: GCA_036346355.1. Lineage (NCBI taxonomy): Eukaryota > Viridiplantae > Streptophyta > Magnoliopsida > Poales > Poaceae > Rhipidocladum > Rhipidocladum racemiflorum. The sequence continues at coordinate 14,292,580 of CM070582.1, forward strand.
CGGTATGGTTGAGTGCACACCCGTCGGCATGCACCCTTTTCCCCTTCCATCCCGAAGATGGAGGGTGCCTATCACTGCTTCCAGTCACCTCGGTGATGGAATCACGAGGTAGGACTTACTCAAACGAATGGCCCCGGACTAGTCATAACGGTTCTCACCGCCCCTACCGGAATAGTTATGACTTAACTCACCGGCCATCCATGAAAATATGCCATGCATGCAAAATGGACAGTAACGTATTCATAAATAGAATATTGCATATCAACATATGGCCTCTCAACATGTAAGACCGTGATCAACAATCAACGGTAACCTTTCAAAGACATGGCATGAATCCTTTATCAACGACAAGCATTTTAATCATAGCATGAGGACCCCATATCATCGACATTATTTCAATCATGGCCTAATGACATCCTATCCATTATAACATGTGATCCATGGCATGGCAAGACAACATGTTAACTATTCCAAGTACCATCAATCAATTCTAGCAGCACGTATAACATAAAACCCACGCAAAACACTTGCCTTCAACCGCGGGCAACAGAGTGACGAGAGGTCGAGGGCACTCCCGGAGGCACACCACCTGCAAACATGTGCTACACACTTAATTCGACTCCTCAAAACAGTACCCACTACACCTAATACGCTATATACTCCAAAACCTCGAAATCACAGATTTTGCCCCGTTCTGGACAGCGGCTTCGAAAAATCATAACTTGAGTTCTAGAACTCCAAATTGAATAAACGAGTACACCCTCGCATAGCTTAGGAAATTTCCAAACTTTTTCTAGTTATAGGGAAAGACTGATTCGGACTTTAAGGTTGTTTAATCTAACGTTGAACACGAACTGTCTCAATCTCGTCACAGATTTGACAGCGCTCGGTAAAACAGCCATAACTTCCTAACGGCTGGGCGGAATTTCAATTTCTTTATATGTACGGAAAGATAATGAAATTATATATAACTTCCTAGAAGTCCGTACGGTCAGATTCAAATTCTAAATTTGCGAAAACGCCTGCCCTAGCTCAGGTTCCCAATCTGCCCGAACCAGAACGTGAATACAACTCTAGATTTCATAGATTCTACCCCATGGCAGCACAACCCTTGATCTAAAAACATGGTATTCACCCTCTACAGCAGCAAGAGGTCTACCCCAAAAGATTTCCCCATTACCTTCTTGGAGAATCACAAATCGACGGCCGAATCTTCGCGATCTTCCCCGATTTCCTTCCACGCGCCGTTTCCACCAATCCTCCTCGTTGCAACTCCTCCCAACAGCTTGGACAGCACCTTGGCAGCGAGGAAGAGACCTTGGGGTGCGCCCACAAGGGAGGAGAAGGGAGGGGCAGCAGCACCTAGGGGAGGAGGCGTTTGGGAAGGGAGAGGAGAGGGGGAGGTGGAGGAGTTAGATTGGAAGGAGAGGAAGAAGTGGGGGCAAGAGGGGGGGGCGGCGCACAGGGTGGGGAGGGCTAGGGCAGCAGGGTTTGCTGCCCTCCTCACCCCCACATGGGCCCAAACAATTCCCACCTCCGGCCCACTTAAGTCCCTCAAGGCCCAAAACGTCCCGGAGAGGCCCGGAAACCCGAAAACAGGCTGAAACGCGCTAAAACGTGATAACTCAGGGCTCTAAATGTAAAAGTTCACATATTATCTCATTTACGACGTCTTATCATATTTTATCATCACAATTTCAAATCCCGACATTTCGTGGTGTCACATTCTACCCCCCTTCAACAGGATTCGGCCTCGAATCCAAGACACACCACTATGCAACCAAAGAAAAGCGAGAAGGTAGCTAGGTATCGCAACCCATACCTGAGGTAAATAGTTCGGGATACTTCTCCTGCATGCGAGACTCCAGCTCCCAAGTTGCTTCCCTCTCAGACTGGTGCGACCACAAAATTTTAACAAATTTGAGCGTCTTGTTCTTCAGCACTCGCTCTGAGTTCTCCAGGATTCTCACAGGTCTGGACTCAAAAGTGAGGTTCTGATCAACCGCTAGTGGTTCCAACGGAACCACCAACTCCGGATCGTGCAAGTACTTCCTCAGCATCGATACATGAAACACATTGTGAACTCCTTGCATCGAATCCGGTAGCTCCAAGCGGTAAGCCAACTTGCCGACTCGAGCCAAAATAGGAAATGGCCCAACATATCTTGGGCTAAGCTTCCCTTTGGTACCAAAGCGTACCACACCCTTGGTAGGAGACACTCGCAAGAGCACACTATCACCCACCTCAAACTCTAAATCCCGCCTTCTCACATCAGCATAACTTTTCTCGCTCTGCTCAAGGCGGCGAGAAGGTTCTGCCGCACCTCCGCCACACGATCCATCTCGCTGCACAGTCTAGACCAAGAACGGCTCTCTCCCACTGCATCCCAACAAAGTGGCGATCGGCACTTCGGCCATAAAGTACTTCATAAGGAGCAGCCGGATCTTTGGAATGGTAGGCTGTTATTATAAGCAAACTCGCAAGAGGCAAATGATCTTCCCAACTACCTTTCCAAGCCAACACACAGGCCACCGAGCATGTCCTCCAAAGTCCGGATGGTACGCTCAGATCGCCCATCCGTCTGAGGGTGAAAGGCGATCTGAGGCGAAGCCGTGCACCCAAAGCACTCTGCAAACTCTCCTAACTTGGAGACAAACTTAGCATCCCGATCGTAAATAATGGTCTTGGGCACACCATGCAGTCTCACTATCTCCCGCACATAGATGGGAGCCAACTCGCTCACGAGTTGGTAGTGCGGATAGGAATGAAATGCGCGGACTTCTTTGAGACGATCCACCACAACCCAAACAGCATCCTTCCTCGTGGAGAACGAGGTAAACCAACCACAAAATCCATGGAGATGTCATCCCATGGCCACACAGAGATCTCCAGCAGGCACACCTTGAGACCGGCGGGGACGCTTATGCTCAGCTTTGATCTTCCGACCAGATCCCACAAGACGCCACATACTTGGCAATATCCACTCTCATCCTTTTCCACGAAGTTCTTCTTCAAGTCCTGTACATCTTGGTCTCCCAGGATGGACCGTACGGGTGCGATGAGCCTCTTTCGTAATATCCTCTCTCACTTGGCATTTCCGAGGCACGCACAAACGACCACGAAACCTCAAAGCTCCCACATCATCAACGGCAAAGTCTCGGACTTGCCATCCTCAAGCGCTTCTCACCGCTGGAGCAACCGATCATCTTCTTGTGCCTCACGCCTTTCGGGGATCGTGACTTAAGAATCAATTGAGTTTCAGCTTGCACGGTCCCCGCATAAGCGGTAGGAGACTCCCAAGCGCTCAAAATCAGCAACAAGACAATCCACAACAGGGGCATTGTCTTGCGATCGAGAGCGTTAGCCACCACATTTGCCTTTCCTGATGATACTTGGATTGTGAGATCATAATCTTTTATCAATTCTAGCCATCTCCTCTGTCTCAAGTTCAAATCTTTCTGAGTAAAGATGTACTTGAGACTCTTGTGATCAGTGAAAATGTCACAAGACTCACCATCTGAGTAATGCCTCCATATTTTCAATGCAAACACAACAATGGCTAACTCAAGATCATGAGTGGGGTAATTCTGCTCATGCTTTTTCAACTGTCTCGACGCATAAGCAATCACTTTGCCTTCTTGCATGAGCACACAACCCAATCCTGCAGGCGAAGCGTCGAGAATAGATGATGAAACGCCTTCCGGCTCGGGAAGGGTAAGAACAGAGCCACTAACTTCTCCTTCAAAGTAAATCGCTGCGCTCACAATCTGCGATCCAATCGAAATTTCATCTCCTTTTGAGTCAAGCGTGAAAGCGGCTTAGCAATGATAGAGAAATCCTGCACAAAGCGCCGATAATAGCCAGCCAACCCAAGGAAACTTCGCACCTCTTTAACATTGGAAGGTCTCTTCCAATCCAGGACTGCTGAGACTTTGCTAGGATCTACTGATATGCCATTTAGATTGATGATGTGGCCAAGAAAACCCACTTCTGAAATCCAGAACTCACATTTCTTCAACTTAGCAAAGAATTGATGCTCTCTCAATGTACTCAACACAAGCCTCAAATCTTGCTCATGTTCTTCTTACGATTTAGAGTAAATCAGAATGTCATCGATGAACACTACCACAAACTCATCAAGATACTGGTGTAACATACTGTTCATCGCCTCCATAAAAACAACAGGGGCATTAGTTAGTCCAAAAGACATAACTTTAAATTCATAGTGCCCATACCTAGTGGAGAAAGCGATCTTCTCAATATCTTGTTCCCTCACACGAATCTGATTATAACTGCGGTGAAGATCAATCTTGGAGAACACCTTTGCTCCCTTAAGTTGGTCAAATAGATCCTCAATGCGGGGCAACGGATACTTGTTCTTGACTGTCACCTGATTGAGAGCACGATAGTCGATGCACATGCGCCAACTACCATCCTTCTTTGAAACAAAAGGATCGGTGCTCCCCATGGCGACACAACTGCGCGAATAAAACCCTTGGCCAACAAATCCTCCAATTGCTTTTTCAACTCGTCTTGAAAAGGACGAGCCAAGCGGTATGGAGCGATAGAAATAGGCCAAGTACCTAACAAGGTCAATACGAAACTCCACGCTTCTCACGGGAGGCAAACCAGGCAAATCATCGGGGAATACATCAACAAATTCCTTTACCACAGGAATCTCCTCAATGACTACCGAAGAAGATGGCTTTTCAGAAAGTGCCAAGAGAACACCCAAAGGCCTCAAACGACGACTGGGAAACAGGATAGTCAAAACGAAGATAGAATCGGAGGGTACTCCACCACGAAGGTCAACTCCACCCCGACGGGCCTCGCAAAGTAATCGTCCTCCGAAAGCAGCAGAATCGCACGACATCGATGCAACCAGTCCATGCCCAAAATGACATCAAAAGGAGCTAACTGAATTACCATAAGGTTGGCAAAGAAAACCTCATCATCAATAGCAACATTGCAACCCTGACAAACCAAAGAACTAGCAATCAAACCCCGGAGAAGCCCGGCCGGCCAGGACTCAAATCCGCTGAACTCCCACTTTGCTCTACTAGCAAACTCCGACGACACAAAAGAATAGGATGCTCAGTAATCAAACAAAACAAGGGCATCAATCGAATCCACAAGTAGAGTACACGAAACCACCTCGGGATGCCGGTGACTCACCGCTGTCGGCAAGGCGTACACTGTGTGGCACCGAGGCATTGGGGGGCCCCGACACGCGGTGGTGTCCCAACAAGGCCGGAGGAGGCGGAAGTAGCCGGGAGGAGCCGACGGCGGGCACCAATAACCACCGGTGGCGCCCACGCAAAGGGTGGCCGAGACACAGAGCAGCCATCATGTGCACCCGATCCTCGAGAAGACGCCGCTGGAGTGGGAGGAGAAGGCACCGTCTCCCACTTGATGATGCTACTGGGATTCATCCGTGGACTTCGTCCCATGTGGCCGGGCTTGCCACAGTGGTTGCAACTCCCAGTCCAACCACACTTTCGGAAGCACGGTGCTCACCACCGCACTTGAAGCACATCATGCCTGCCCGCCCGCACAGCCGAACACCCGCTCGCGAGGAAGACGATCGGGCGGCTTCTTAGCCCCGAGGAAGATCCTGCCCTCCCTTGAACTTCTTGAAGGTGGGTCGTTGAGAAGACCCACCCTCCACCAAAAGTCCTCTTCGGCCCCCACAGGGGCCGAGGGACCCTCGAACCACCGGGTTTTGCTTATCCGGAGAGCTCCAACTCGAGCTCCATGCCCTTCGCTGCTCCACCATGGAGCAGAAGTCACGAGGACAGCCGCCCATGACAACTCTGAACTCCTGGTTGAGGCCCCTACGGAACCTCCTTGCCTTCTCCTGTCATCCGCCGCAACACCGGCACGAAACGCACCACGCTGTTGAACTCCGCCTCATACTCCGTTACCGACTTCTTTCCTGGGAAAGAGTCGGTGAGTATGCTCCATCCTCTCGAGGAAGGACTCGGGGTAGTACTTGGCTCGGAAGCGAGCCACAAAATCCTCCCAAGTGGTCGGCCCAAGAGCGGGGCTCTAGCGGCAAGAACCCTCCCACCAAATGTCGGCTTGGCCCTTCACCGAAGGCCACAAAGCGAGCCCTTTGAACCGATGTCGGCTCAAAACCTCGAATCGCTGGCTTCCATGTACCGCAGCTAATCTGCGGCTGACCGGCGTGCCCGCCTCACAAAGGTGTCAAGACGGAGGGACATCCACTCTCGAAGACTCATCCTCGGCTCCGGCGCCAGGCCAACAACAGGAGCCAATGCAGGGGAGGCACAACTGGGCCATCGCAGGGGAGGCACAACAGCAGGGGCTGCCCGCACCGCCGGGCGCAGCTCTGAATCTCCTCTGCAGAGCCTGAACTAGGTCGTCATTGGCGGCGGGCACCCGCCGGATCGTGCCTGAAGCTCCTCTGAGCTGGCCCATGAGCATTGGGCGAACGCTACCCTCGGCGACAGACTCAAGAACTACACGAGAGCCTCGCCTCGACCTCGGCGGCCCACGGCGTCCCACGGCCTCTACCCTCGGCATGGTTGCTCTGATCACACAAGCAAGCATATTCACAATCATAATCACAACATCAACATAATCAAAACTTTCAACAAATAAACAGCGCGATAAAGGAAATCGAAATCCATAAACCCATCCTACTATGCATCCAAGTGTGTCAGATTTTAATTTAGTCATACCAGTCTTGCAATTTTTTTTTTTTTTTTTAAGGTTGCTATCCTATAACAAAGTTTTAGTTACAACCTAAGCCATGTTTCTAGATTATCCCACTTCAAAGTTTTAGTTGAACCTATGTATGACACTAAATGCATAATCCAAGGACCTAATGCCCGCTCTGATACCAACTGTAACACCCCAGCTTCTACTAAGCCCAGAATGTCACCAAACAACGTCCATAACACGAATAACACCATAATTTAAGATAAATTTCAGCAAGCACTCAATTAGAATAATTGAGAATTTTGACAGCATCTCCTTTGCTTATGCAGGAAAATTAACGACATAACAATATATCAAGAAGTAAGACAACCAAGGTATCGATAAGCAGTGATAACAATAGCTACTCATCATCTATGATTTCAATAAGTATCGCTGGCAATAGAATAAGCATCACTAAGTCTAATATGAAGAAACCATTCACTTCTCAATCCCACATGATACACATGAGGGAAAACAACCAAATAATAAGACCCTACACCAAAGATTATTGTAGACTTAATGCCGTGTCTCCATAACAAGTGAATTAGCTAAATTATGATACTACGTGGAGGAGTGTAGCTAGTTCCCTTTCCCGCCACGATTTCATGGTACCTAAAGAAAACAAACAACACAAAAAAACACAAGCGTGAGTTCATAACTCAGCAAAGTGTATTGAAAAGGTTCAACAGGGATCAAGACAACAAACCATCATTCCAGTCTCCACAGTATTATCACAACTCATCATATTTAACATTATGTTCAACTTTTAAAACAACATGATAAACATATCATGAGCATCTCATGAGTACCATCCTCATCATCTCATAAACCACTTCATTTTTGTATCTCATTCATGCAATGCAATGCACATGTCTCCTGGAATACTCATACCGGTATGGTTGAGTGCACACCCGTCGGCATGCACCCTTTTCCCCCTTCCATCCCGAAGATGGAGGGTGCCTATCACTGCTTCAGTCACCTCGGTGATGGAATCACGAGGTAGGACTTACTCAAACGAATGGCCCCGGACTAGTCATAACGGTTCTCACCGCCCCTACCGGAATAGTTATGACTTAACTCACCGGCCAGCCATGAAAATATGCCATGCATGCAAAATGGACAGTAACGTATTCATAAATAGAATATTGCATATCAACATATGGCCTCTCAACATGTAAGACCGTGATCAACAATCAACGGTAACCTTTCAAAGACATGGCATGAATCCTTTATCAACGACAAGCATTTTAATCATAGCATGAGGACCCCATATCATCGACATTATTTCAATCATGGCCTAATGACATCCTATCCATTATAACATGTGATCCATGGCATGGCAAGACAACATGTTAACTATTCCAAGTACCATCAATCAATTCTAGCAACACGTATAACATAAAACCCACGCAAAACACTTGCCTTCAACCGCGGCAACGGAGTGACGAGAGGTCGAGGGCACTCCGGAGAGCACACCACCTGCAAACATGTGCTACACACTTAATTCGACTCCTCAAAACAGTACCCACTACACCTAATACGCTATATACTCCAAAACCCCGAAATCACAGATTTTGCCCCGTTCTGGACAGCGGCTTCGAAAAAATCATAACTTGAGTTCTAGAACTCCAAATTGAATAAACGAGTACACCCTCGCGTAGCTTAGGAAATTTCCAAACTTTTTCTAGTTATAGGGAAAGACTGATTCGGACTTTAAGGTTGTTTAATCTAACGTTGAACACGAACTGTCTCAATCTCGTCACAGATTTGACAGCGCTCGGTAAAACAGCCATAACTTCCTAACGGCTGGGCGGAATTTCAATTTCTTTATATGTACGGAAAGATAATGAAATTATCTATAACTTCCTAGAAGTCCGTACGGTCAGATTCAAAATCTAAATTTGCGAAAACGCCTGCCCTAGCTCGGGTTCCCAATCTGCCCGAACCAGAACGTGAATACAACTCTAGATTTCATAGATTCTACCCCATGGCAGCACAACCCTTGATCTAAAAACATGGTATTCACCCTCTACAGCAGAAAGAGGTCTACCCCAAAAGATTCCCCCATTACCTTCTTGGAGAATCACAAATCGACGGCCGAATCTTCGCGATCTTCCCCGATTTCCTTCCACGCGCCGTTTCCACCAATCCTCCTCGTTGCAACTCCTCCCAACAGCTTGGACAGCACCTTGGCAGCGAGGAAGAGACCTTGGGGTGCGCCCACAAGGGAGGAGAAGGGAGGGGCAGCAGCACCTAGGGGAGGAGGCGTTTGGGAAGGGAGAGGAGAGGTGGAGGTGGAGGAGTTAGATTGGAAGGAGAGGAAGAAGTGGGGGCAAGAGGGGGGGGGGCGGCGCACAGGGTGGGGAGGGCTAGGGCAGCAGGGTTTGCTGCCCTCCTCACCCCCACATGGGCCCAAACAATTCCCACCTCCGGCCCACTTAAGTCCCTCAAGGCCCAAAACGTCCCGGAGAGGCCCGGAAACCCGAAAACAGGCCGAAACGCGCTAAAACGTGATAACTCAGGGCTCTAAATGTAAAAGTTCACATATTATCTCATTTACGACGTCTTATCATATTTTATCATCACAATTTCAAATCCCGACATTTCGTGGTGTCACAGCAAATGTCTAAGAATTTTTTTAAAGCGTGCAAAGAAATCATCTAGTTACTCACCAGGCTTCATCTCAAATCGCATGTATTCCTTTTTGTAAAGATCTTGACGAACCTCTTTAATAGTGTTAGAACCCTCATGGTAATCACAAAGAGATTTCCATACCTCATATCTTGGATTTGAGATGGATCACACTGGCCAAAGTCAGCGTCCCCAAACCTTGGATGATCAAGTTGCGCGCCTTCTTTGTTTGCTTCAACATGTGTGCGATTGGTGTCGTTGACGTTGTCGTTTGCAGGGACTTCATATGGCTTGTAGACCTTCTCCCAAATTGTGAAGCCTTGTGCTTGGATGAACGCCTCCATCTTGGCCTTCCAAAACTGAAAATCAACACCATCGAACACACACGGTTTTGTCGAATAACGATCCATTAATCTAATCACCGGTTAAGATAGATTAGAAAGACCTCGCTCTGATACCACTTGTAGGATCGAAAGACACGAATATAGCAATCATAGGGGGGTGAATGATTGTGCGGAAGCGAAAACCAAATTATTGATCTACTAAAAGTTCACCCCAAAACAGAACCAAATAATTGCCTCATACTCGACAAAAACAGAATGACAGAGGTTTGGTAAAAGGCGAATTCCCAGAGATCCATCCGTTAGATTGATCTGAAATTTGGACACAAGAAACTAGATTCCAATATTAATCTAACACAAAACGAATCAGATCGATCGGACTTACGGATCAAAAGTTATGAGTTTCGCAAGCTTGCTGTTCTAGAACTTGACGAAAATCAATCTAATCAAAACTTCAAGATTAAACAAGATCTTCAAAAGATTAATCAACTAGACTTTGAGAAACTCTAAATCAATACCCTAGAAAGGTTTTTGATGGATCAACTCAAGATGAAACTCAAAGAACAAGAACCAATCTAGAACAAGAAGAAGCATGCAAACAAGAACCAAAACAGAAGACACTGTAGCAACGTGGTTACTGTAGCACGCAAGAATCTTGGAAGATTTGATCTTTATTTCTTTTGTCTAAAGTACTCCCATCAAAAGAGTACAAACCCTAAAACTGAGCTTGAGGCTCTCAATGCGCTCAACTCAAAATTGAAGCCCTTCAACAGGAGACACCCCTCCTATTTAAAGGAGCAAAACACAAGGAGTCCTAAATACAATTCCTAATCCTAGTAGGAGTCCCACTGTAACATCCCAAAATTTTGCTTTTCTTAAAATCATGTGTGATTTGGCACTTTGGTGAATTTTTGGAATTTTCTGGAATTTATTTGGATTTATTTGGAATTTATTTGAATTTATTCCATTTTGAAATAATTAAAGAATTTAATTTTGCAAATAAATTTTTGTTGGAAATATTTTATTTGAGTCCAAAATAATCCAAAATATTTTCCAGAATTTTTCTGGAATTTTTCTGAGTCATTTGCTATTTTTAATGAATTAAATGAATTACTGGGAATTATTTTAAATATTAAATCGCTGGAAAATCCAACTCGGGTCAAGTACTTGTTCATCCGATCGAAGTCGGACTCGAGTCGACGAGCCGCTTGACTCGACCGAACCCACTCCTAACCCTAATCGATCCCAACCGTTGGATCAAGATCCAACGGCCGAGATCCGCCGACCGACCGCAGCCGTGTTCGGACCGGACCCGATCGCGCTGCGTGCGATCGTGGCGTTGATCGCGACACGTGGGCGGCCACGATTTCGTCGTCTTCCGTAATCGAAGCCGGACTCCGGCCGAGTGCGCCGGCCAGTGATCGATTAGGGCTCGCTGAGCACGCCTCCGGGGCTATTTAATGCCGGATCGCACCGAGGACCGCCGTGACCCGCGCACTTCTTGCCCTAACCCGCCGAGCTCTAGCCGCCATAGGTTCGCCGGAATCGCTCGCCGTAGTTGCGTGAAGCGCCACCACGGTCCTTGCCTCGCCGCCGCCGCCCGCCCTCCGCCGCCATTGACCCCAGATTCGAAACCCCGGCCAGGCGCACCCGAAGACACCCTCCATCTCGCCGAGCACGCCCCAACCGCCGTTTGGGTGGTCGCCGTCCTCGGCGCCCGGCAGCGCAACTCCGCCGGTAAAGCCATCGACCCCGAGCTCCACCAACCGTCCGATCAAGATCCAAAGGCCCAGATCGTGCCACGTCGCCGGTGAGTTTCCCGTTGAAAATCCTAGATCTAATCCCAACCGTTGGATCTAGATCCAACGGCCCACGATCGATCACGTCGCCCCAAGCACATGAGGCCAAACTCAATCCCGGCCGGATTTCAAACCAACGGCCACGACAGTGCCACGCTGGCCCAGGAAGCCGAATCGCGCCCACGCCGCGTCGCGTGGTCACCGACACGCGGGGCCAGCGTGTCGGCCGATGCATCGCGGACGTCACCCATGGCGTCATCGGTGGGACCCACTGTCAGCACCGTGGTGAGCCCGGCCGTCGCCGAATGACGTCACCGAGTGGGCCCACATGTCGCCTCACGTGGAGCCGTGGACCGAGTCCACGGTGGACCCAAGCCGAGTGTGGACCGAGCCCATGGACCGGCTGACGCCAGCAGGCCAATCAGAGCTGCCACGTGTCCATGACGCAATAATTAATTTCCGAAAAGAAAATGATTTATTAATTCGAAATATTGATTCAAATTTAGATTCAAACTTCAAACGCTTATAACTTTTGCGTTTCAACTCCGATTTGAGTGGTTCAAATTTCTAAATTTGTATAAAATTGAGATCTACCTAAATATGAATTTTATTTAATTTTTGGACTAAAGTTTTTCTCTGAAATATTATTTAATTGATTATTTAAACTTTAAATAATCATAACTTTTATGCTTTTAACTCCAAATTTGACGATTCCAGTTTCTAAAAATCCAGAAAATTATGTTCTCTCTGTTTATGGATTTTATTTGGAGTTTTGGGATCTTTTGCATAGTGTTCATTTGTGTATTTGCTATTTGCACGCTTTACGAGTAGACGTTGAAGTCTTGGGAAGGATTCGAGGAGAAGTGTTGACTCAGGATCCAACTCAAGACCAAGAGCAAGTACTTTTTGAAGGCAAGTTGTGCTTTGACCATATTGATCCTATTTGAAATCTATTTTGATTTAAACTATTGCATGCTAGTTCAATTAGAAAGATACTTTGTTTAAACATGGGGTTAGATAACTACCAATTTGTTATATGACACCTTGATTATCTAAGTATGTGCCATGATCCCTTGTCACCCTAGTTGTGGTTTACTAGTTGGACATTATTAAATTGCCAACATGGGTTTAGAAACGTTGTAGTATCTTTGCTTAGACTGCCACGTGCTCATGACATGATTTTGGATAATCCAATGCTAATATTGACTTAATGATATATTGAACCTGTTTTGGAAAAGTATCATGTGATGTTGATGGCACGTGGTGCATGGTAATCAATCGGGGTTTGATAAACGCTGATTTCGGCCGGGGCATGTGGCAAGAGTAATCAGTGGGCAGTTGTGGCATTGGGAGTGATGATTTGGTTTTTCGTAGTCTTGCCCTGGTCACTCTAAGGACTTAACCTTGCAAGCCTTTGAACTGGGTCATACTTGCAACCACATGGCTGGAATGGGACGGCCCTAGTTGACTAAGTCGCTAAGGACTCACTTGTGGAGCCTCAGGGTGTCGATTACACCGTTTGTGTGATTATGCGGGGAGCGTATCGTGGTGTGGCCAGGTACCCATCTAACGGTGTGTTGGTCCCATACTTCGCCTTGGCTAAGGGAAGGGATGGTGTAGAGCACGTCTGGGAGAGGACCACCTGTGTTGTTTGAGGCTTCCGAAAGGCTTTGTTATGATCGCTCATTCGCATACTCTTGTATGGCGATTCACGGCTGACGTGGTGAGTGGATTGTATCTTGTGGGTAAAGTGCATAACCTCTGCAGAGTGTAGAATCTATTTGAATAGCCGAGTCCACTGTGATCGACAATGCTCGGAATTACAGTCAAGGGTTAGACTTTACGAAAATAACGTGGATTTGAAAAGTGGGGTTGGTTTAACAAAGAAGATGATGGAAATGTGGTTTAGGATGGGGAAAAATGTTATTTAAACTTCTTGCAAAGTTATTTATGCTTTACTTGTTTTTACTGCTTTCGAATCTACTTATATTACTTGCCAAATGCTGTTTACCGCAAATATACCTTGAGCTATTCCTTTGTACCAAGCCATGCATATAGTATATTAGCTTGCATTATGTGAATGACTTGCTGAGTACAAAGTACTCACCCTTGCCTCAACACAATACCAGTTGAATATGAGATTACGCCCGACTTTGGAGGAGGAACTCCAAGAGGACCCGACTACTTAGGGATGCGAGCCCGATCAGTTACTGTGGTATCTTTGGATGGCGCCACTAAGTTTATTTGATTTTCCGCTGCTATTGTTTCTCTCTGAATAAGTTTAGCCCCTACGAGGCATATATTTGTAACTTGGCCATAAGGTCGAGTAACCAGTTTTATTACTTTAATAAAGTACTTTTATGGTATCGATTGGTATGATTGTGATATTTACCGATGTTAAAGACTGTGTGCACTAGCGCGTTCCTGGACTAGTGCTGAATACACAGAGGGTCCGGATTTGCAAATTCGGGGTCCCGACAGAGGTGGTATCAGAGCCATACTTGACTGTAGGCTCAACCCTAAGCTAGAATGGTCATAGTGAGGATAAAACCTATTTTCTAAAGCTAAAAATTTGTGAAGACAAGAAATGACATCTCGACTTATCCCCTTCTCCCTTTTCTTGTCTCTTGCTAAAATTTTCCCTTACCTTGTCACAATTCAAAAATTCCGAGTTCTTACGTAAAGCACTCTTGTGACAGATGGAGGTTTTCTTGATGAGTGAGCATAGGTTCTATAGTGAGACTCCTTCGCCGAGTCGAGTCATAGAATAAAGAGTCACCCTTTAGGCGATAGATTCCAGAGTTAGTTCGATTTGGATTTGCTTTGTTTGCTGAGTGTGCAGTATGTGTTGCAAGGCCCTTAGGCATTGTAAGCAGCCATACCAAGTTACTAATAATAAAGTTGGACCTTAAGGCTACACCTTTTTCGCCCGCATAAGTTCCATATTACTTGTCTATTCTCGTTTCCCTCTCATCTCTAAACCTAGAGCAAATCAACAGATGGTGAACACCCGTGGGAACTTTGGAAGCAATGGGAGTGGATCTCGCCAATGTAAAACCCCAATGATGGAGCACCAGCACCGCCCTTTGGATGTGCAGAATTTTGGAGCATTTCTTGCTGCTCAGACCGATTGATGCATGCTATGATGCAACAAATGCAGCACGTCCTTTGCTCAGGCCACTGCCAATCAAGTTAATCGGGACCACGCGAGAATACAAGGCCGTCGAGTTCATGAGGACTCACCCATCCACTTTCTTCGGGAATGCCAATCCGTTGGAGGCCGACGATTGGTTAAGATCAATTGAGAGGAAGCTACACATAGCCCAATGCATAGGAAATGAGAAGGTACTTTACGCTTCTCATCGGTTGGAAGGAACAAATACGAATGGTGGGAGAACTTACATGCCACGCAGAGAACCCTCAAGATATCACTTGGGAAGAGTTCACCGCATTCCGACAAGATCACGTGCTGAAGGAATTATGGACCTTAAGAAGGAGGAGTTCAGAGCATCAAGCAAGGTAATCAACCAGTGGCGACTACGAACAAGTTCACACAGCCTAGCACGCTACGCTTTGAGGATGTAGCGACAGATAAATCCAGACAGTCTCGTTTTATGAAGGGACTTAACTCAAGATTGCAAGTAGGGTTGATCACCCACACCTTCCCAGATTTCCAAGAGTTGGTGAATAAGGCGCTTATTCTTGAGGACAAGCGCAAGGAACTGGATGAGAACAAGAAGCGCAGGATGCAACAAAGAAGGATCACGTCGAGGAACGCAATGGCGCTTGAGAGTTGCACCAAATCAATTCTTGATTCTAACCACGAGAATGCAACAAGGACACCATCCCGGCACCAAGACCCGCCAATCGAACTACCAAACCCCACCCCCGCTAGAAACGCTACCCGTGCAACGTTAGGAACAAAGGAGACGCCGCTACAATCGCAGAACGAGCCAGACACTTTGCCAACAGTTGTCCGAAGAAGACAGCAGAGCGACCCGGTTCGCTTCAATCTAGGAACCACCCAGCTAGGACGCCAAAGACAGGAGCCACACCCTGCATCGTGGTGAGAGGCCGAGTCAACCATGTCATCAGGATGCATTGCAAAATGCTACTGACGTAAATCGGGTAAGTTACTTGTTAACTCAAGACTGCAGCAGCTTTGTTTGACTCGAGCTTCGCATTCGTTTGTTTCGCAAGGCTTTGCTACTCGAAATGATTTAAGGATTGCAAGACTTAAGTGCATGCTTTTAGTTCAAACCCTGGTTAGAACTCCGAACGGAAGTAGGATGTTCCGGGTGAGAATACTAATAGATTGAATAGAGTTCCTAGCAAACCTTATAATTTTGGAGACCCAGACCTTAGATGTTATATTGGGAATGGATTGGTTATCCAAGCACAAGGCTTTATTGGATTGTGGACGAAGGACTATCTCAGTTGAGAGCCCGTGTGGGAAGAAAGTGGAATTTCGAGCCACTATGATTAGAGATGGACAGTTGATGGTTGATGCAGTACCAAGGCAATCAAGATAGAGGATGTCGAGAGTGAATGAGTACCTGATGTTTTTCCCGAAGATCTACCCGGTATGCCGCGACAGGGGACATAGAGTTTGTGATAGAGCTTGTACTGCACAAGACCGATAGCAAAGAGACCCTATCGGATGTCTACCGAGGAGTTGGTAGAGATGAAGAAACAGCTAGAAGAGTTAATGGAGAAAGGATTTATCGAGACCAAGTTAAATGCCGTGGGGAGCACAGTTTTGTTTGTCAAGAAGAAGGACGGAGTTTCAGGATGTGCATTGACTACCGTGCACTCAATGAAGTCACCGTGAAGAATAAGTATCCGCTACCCAGGATTGATGATTTGTTTGATCAGTTAAGAGGAGCCGGAGTTTTCTCCAAGATTGATCCGAGATCGGATATCATCGATTAAAGATCCGATCGAGAAGATATTCAAGACCGCATTCTCGTCAAGATATGGACATTCTGAGTTTCTGATTATGTCCTTTGGGTGACCAATGCGCCACTTATTTCATGAATATGATGAATAAGGTGTTCATGGAATATTTGGACAAGTTTGTCGTCGTGTTCATAGACGATATCCTAGTCTACTCCAAGACAGGAGGATGAACATGCCGAACACTTAAGGCGAAGTTTTGGAAAAGTCGAGGAACAGTAACTTTTCGCCAAGTTCAGCAAGTGTGACTTTTGGAAGGACAAAGTGGAGTTTCTTGGACATGTAATGACCCCATGAAGGAGTCGCCGTGGATCCAAGCAAAGTAGAAGCGGTGTTACATTGGGAACAACCAAAGACGGTGACCCAGATTCGGAGTTTCCTTGGAATGGCGAGGATATTACCGCTGCTTTCATCGAAGGTTTTTCGACAATTGCGAAACCTCTTACGCAATTGCCGAAGAAGGAAAAGAAGTTTGCATGGACGCGAGAATGTGAGGAAGGATTTCAGAGTGAAGAAGCGATTGACATCAAGACCGGTGTTAGTTCTCTAGGATGTTGCTCAAAGCTTCGATATTTATTGTGACGCATCGCGCCAAGGACTTGGATGTCTTTGATGCGAGAATGGAAAGGTCGTCGCTTATGCATCAAGGCATTTGAGGCCGCATGAGGAAAATTATCCGACACATGACCTAGAGTTAGCCGTAGTGCATGCTTTGAAGATATGGCGTCACTATCTCGATTGGAAACAGATGTGAAGTATATACGGATCATAAGAGCCTTAAGTACATATTCACCCATCGGATCTGAATATGAGGCAAAGGAGATGGCTAGAATTGATCAAGGACTATAATGTTGGAATTCATTACCATCCGGGAAGGCCAATGTAGTAGCCGATGCCTTCGAGTCGGAAAAGCCATACCGTGAGTACGTTGCTAGCCACAAGTCGAGGATGAGTTATGTGAGGATTTCCGAGAAAATGAAGATTGAGGTTGTACCTAGCGGATTCTTGGCCGCCTTGGAAGTAAAGCCTACTTTAGAGGACCAGATCCGAGAAGGACGAAGGATGATGACAAGATCCGTAGGATTAAGTCCAAAATGGAGGAAGGCAAGGCAAAGGATTTCAAGCTAGACGAGCAAGGCACGTTATGGATGAAGGATCGCATTTGTGTGCCTAACAAAAGGAGTTAAAGCAGCTGATTACGGAAGAAGCCCATGACTCTAAGTACTCGATTCATCCTCGAAGCGCCAAGATGTATCGAGGATCCGAAGGAGAGATTACGGTGGCCGAGTATGAAACGTGAAGTTGCCGAGCATGTTGCATTGTGCGGCGTATGCCGAGAGAGTCAAGGCAATGCATCGAGACCAGCAGGATTGCTACAACCGCTGAAAATACCTGAGTGGAAGTGGGAGGAAATCGGAATGGATTTCATTACCGGTTTAGAAGACTCAAGGAGGTTATGACTCCATATGGGTTATAGTGGATCGCTTGACTAAAGTAGCCCATTTTATCCCGTGAAGACCATTTACTCGGGAGATAAGTTAGCGAGTTGTACATGATCGAGGATTGTTTGTTTGCACGGAGTGCCAAAGAGGATTGTATCGGACAGAGGTACCCAATTTACCTCAAGGTTCTGGAATAAGTTGCATGAAGCCATGGGAACCCGTTTAAACTTCAGTACAGCTTATCATCCACAGACGGATGGACAGACCGAAAGAGTCAACCAGATTCTAGAAGATATGTTGAGAGCTTGTGCATTGGCTTATGCTACCTCTTGGGATAAAAGTTTGCCGTATGCCGAGTTTAGTTACAACAATAGTTATCAGGCTAGTTCTGAGATGTCACCTTTTGAGGCCTTTGATGGTCGACCTGTCGGACACCATTGAATGGGAATGAGGCCGTGGCGCCGTGTCTTTGGGCCTGATATTCTTCAAGAGGCCGAGGAAGCGAGATCGCTATGATTAGGGAAAGGTTGAAGATAGCCCAATCTCGACGAGAAGAGTTATCCGACAATCGTCGCGAGATTTGAGTTTTGAACGAGAAGACTTTGTATACCTCGAGTTACGCCTCTCAGGGGAGTTAAGAGGTTCCATGCCAAAGGGAAACTCGCACCCCTTACGTTGGACCATTTAAGATTTTGAGTCGCAGGGGTGAAGTTGCCTATCAGCTGGAGTTGCCACAGTCGTTAGCAGGAGTGCATGGCGTGTTCCATGTGTCTTGAAGAAGTGTCTCCGAGTTCTGAGGAGCAGGCACCGCTAGAGTCAATTGAGTTGCAAGAGGATTTGACTTATAAGGAGCACCTGTGAGGATTCTAGACACAATGGATCGAGAAACTAGAAACAAGTCAACCCGATTCTGTAGAGTTCAAAGGAGCAACCATGAAGAAAGTGAAGCGACTTGGGAGCGCTGAAGAGGATTTGAAGAAAGAATTTCCAAACCTATTTCTTTAGTGAGCCACTGAATCTCGTGGACGAGATTCTATTAAGGGGAGGTTTGTAACATCCCAAAATTTTGCTTTTCTTAAAATCATGTGTGATTTGGCACTTTGGTGAATTTTGGAATTTTTCTGAATTTATTTGGATTTATTTGGAATTTATTTGAATTTATTCCATTTTGAAATAATTAAAGAATTTAATTTTGCAAATAAATTTTTGTTGGAAATATTTTATTTGAGTCCAAAATAATCCAAAATATTTTCGAATTTTTCTGGAATTTTTCTCGAGTCATTTGCTATTTTTAATGAATTAAATGAATTATCGGGAATTATTTTAAATATTAAATCGCTGGAAAATCCAACTCGGTCAAGTACTGTTCATCCGACCGAAGTCGGACTCGAGTCCGACCGAGCAGTTGACTCGGCCGAACCCACTCCTAACCCTAATCGATCCCAACCGTTGGATCAAGATCCAACGGCCGAGATCCGCCCGACCCAGCCAAAGCCGTGTTCGGATGGACCGATCGCGCCGTGCGATCGTGGCCGTTGATCGCGACACGTGGACGGCCACGATTTCGTCGTCTTCCGTAGAATCGAGCCGGACTCGCCGCCGAGTGCGCTTGGCAGTGATCGATTAGGGCTCATGCCGAGCACGCCTCCGAGGCTATTTAATGCCGGATCGCACTTCGAGGACCGCCGTGACCCGCACTTCTTGCCCTAACCCGCCGAGCTCTAGCCGCCGTAGGTTCGCGAATCGCTCGCCGTAGTTCGTGAAGCGCCACCACAGTCCTTGCCTCGCCTCGCCGCCGTCGCCGAATCCTCCGCCATTGACCCCATTCGAAACCCCGGCCAGCGCACAGAAGACACCATCCATCTCGCCGGAGCACGCCCCAACCGCCGTTTGGGTGGTCGCCGTCCTCAGCGCCGGCAGCGCAACTCCGCCGTGAAGCCATCGCCGACCCCGAGCTCCACCAACCGTCCGATCAAGATCCAAAGGCCCAGATCGTGCCACGTCACCTCGGTGAGTTTCCCCGTTGAAAATCCTAGATCTAATCCCAACCGTTGGATCTAGATCCAACGGCCCACGATCGATCCACGTGCGCCCCAAGCACATGAGGCCAAACTCAATCCCACCGGCCGGATTTCAAACCAACGGCCACGCGATTGTGCCACGCGTCGAGAAGCCGAGCTATCGGCGCGCCACGCCAGCGTCGCGTGGTCACCGACACGGGGCCAGCGTGTCGGCCGATGATCTGTGGCGTCACCCATGGCGTCATCGGTGGGACCCACCTGTCGACCGTGGCCGAGCCTCGCCGACGTCAAAGAATGGCGTCACCCGAGTGGGCCCACATGTCGGGTCTCACGTGGAGCCGTGGACCGAGTCCACGGTGGACCCAAGCCGAGTGTGGACCGAGCCCATGGACGCCGACGCCGAGGCCAATCAGGAGCTGCCACGTGTCCATGCCGACGCAATAATTAATTTCGAAAAGAAAATGATTTATTAATTCGAAATATTGATTCAAATTTAGATTCAAACTTCAAACGCTTATAACTTTTGCGTTTCAACTCCGATTTGAGTGGTTCAAATTTCTAAATTTGTATAAAATTGAGATCTACCTAAATATGAATTTTATTTAATTTTTGGACTAAAGTTTTTCTCTGAAATATTATTTAATTGATTATTTAAACTTTAAATAATCATAACTTTTATGCGTTTTAACTCCAAATTTGTGATTCCAGTTTCTAAAAATCCAGAAAATTATGTTCTCTCTGTTTATGGATTTTATTTGGAGTTTTGGGATCTTTTGCATAGTGTTCATTTGTGTATTTGCTATTTGCACGCTTTACGAGTAGACGTTGAAGTGCCGGAAGGATTCGAGGGAGAAGTGTTGACTCAGGATCCAACTCAAGACCAAGAGCAAGTACTTTTTGAAGGCAAGTTGTGCTTTGACCATATTGATCCTATTTCGAAATCTATTTTGATTTAAACTATTGCATGCTAGTTCAATTAGAAAGATACTTTGTTTAAACATGGGGGTTAGATAACTACCAATTTGTTATATGACACCTTGATTATCTAAGTATGTGCCATGATCCCTTGTCACCCTAGTTGTGGTTTACTAGTTGGACATTATTAAATTGCCAACATGGGTTTAGAACGTTGTAGTATGCTGCTTAGACCGCTACGTGCTCATGACATGATTTTGGATAATCCAATGCTAATATTGACTTAATGATATATTGAACCTGTTTTGGAAAAGTATCATGTGATGTTGATGGCACGTGGTGCATGGTAATCAAGCTGGGTTTGATAAATGATTTCGGCCAGGGCATGTGGCAAGAGTAATCAGGTGGGCCAGTTGTGGCATTGGGAGTGATGATTTGGTTTTTCGGTAGTCTTGCCTGGTCACTCTAAGGACTTAACCTTGCAAGCCTTTGAACTGGGTCATACTTGCAACCACATGGCTGGAATGGGACGGCCCTAGTTGACTAAGTCGCTAAGGACTCACTTGTGGAGCCTCAGGGTGTCGATTACACCGTTTGTGTGATTGTGCGGGGAGCGTATCGTGGTGTGGCCAGTACCCATCTAACGGTGTGTTGGTCCCATACTTCGCCTTGGCTAAGGGAAGGGATGGTGTAGAGCACGTCTGGAGAGGACCACTGTGTTGTTTGAGGCTTAGAAAGGCTTTGTTATGATCGCTCATTCGCATACTCTTGTATGGCGATTCACGGTGACGTGGTGAGTGGATTGTATCTTGTGGGTAAAGTGCATAACCTCTGCAGAGTGTAGAATCTATTTGAATAGCCGAGTCCACGATCTTTGGACAATGCTCGGAATTACTGATCAAGGGTTAGACTTTACGAAAATAACTTGGATTTGAAAAGTTGGGTTGGTTTAACAAAGAAGATGATGGAAATGTGGTTTAGGATGGGGAAAAATGTTATTTAAACTTCTTGCAAAGTTATTTATGCTTTACTTGTTTTCTTGCTTTGAATCTACTTATATTACTTGCCAAATGCTGTTTACATAAATATACCTTGAGCTATTCCTTTGTACCAAGCCATGCATATAGTATATTAGCTTGCATTACATTGCATGACTTGTCGAGTACCAAGTACTCACCCTTGCCTCAACACAATACCAGTTGAAGAGGAGATTACGCCACTTTGGAGGAGGAACTCCAAGAGGACCCGACTACTTAGGGATGCGAGCCCGATCGATTGCCTGTGGTATCTTGGATGGCGCCACGAAGTTTATTTGATTTTCCGCTGCTATTGTTTCTCTCTGAATAAGTTTCGCCCTACGAGGCATATATTTGTAACTTGGCCATAAGGTCGAGTAACCAGTTTTATTACTTTAATAAAGTACTTTTATGGTATCGATTGGTATGATTGTGATATTTACCGATGTTAAAGACTGTGTGCACTAGCGCGTTCCTGGACTAGTGCTGAATACACAGAGGGTCCGGATTTGCAAATTCGGGGTCCCGACACCCACTCCTAATCCTAGAAGGAACATGTATCCAACACAACTCTACTTGGCCCAACCTGGCCGAGTACAACTCTTGCACGCGTATGGCAACCCTACCATACTCACGTGACTAACACTTTGCACGCGTATGGCCACCTGCCATACTCACGTGACTAACCATTCTTCATATGCACCATTCTCTTAGCCCGAACGTCCCGCATGACATCCTTGACCACCAAGACCTCAGTTCTTCCCGAACCTAGTCCCGAACCTCAGTTCCTCCATGAACCTAGTTCCGGTCCCGTCATCGACCACGTTCGTCCTCGAGCAATACCTGCACATGAACAAACCACAAAACAATTCCGAGCACAAGTCCGCGACTTGACTCAACATTAGTCCATGCAAATACTCACACGAGCATTGCATAAGTCAACTTCAAAACAAGCATCATGAAATTCTCACAAATTTTATAATCTCAAATCCAAATCAAAATTCAATGTCCAAATTTGCACAAACCCTAATCGAGCAAAAAGCCATTCACGTCGGACCGAGCCAAAACAGTCTGGCGCACACATAACCGAAACCCTAGGAAATCCCATTCACGAAGGACTAAATAAATCGGTCCGGCGAACACATGAAATCAGTCGCTAGAAAACTAGTTCACGACGGACCGAAAATCTTGGTTCGGCGTACATGTGAAAACCTTGGTGCAATTTCAAGCAAACACGCTCAAATTCTCATTCACGGCGGACTGAAGAAAAACGGTCCGGCGTAGAAGGTAAACTTACTGGTTTTCTTGGAATAAGGAATCCGGCGCATGAGCTCCAAAATACGTTCACGACGGACCGAATTTTTTTGTCCGGCGTACATGCGAAATCAATCTTCAAAAAACCGTTCACGACGGACCAAAGAAATTGGTCCGGCGTACATGCAAATCTTACTGTTTTCATTGTGACAATGGTCCAGCTCAAATGCATCAAACGTACGTCCACGACGGACCCAAAAACTTTGTCCGTCGTACAAGCAAAACTTACTGGTTTCTTGGAAAATTGAGTTCGACTCATGAGCTCAAAAACACGTCCACGACAGACCCAAAAACTTGGTCCGTCGCAGATGGGGAACTTACTGTTTCTTGAGAGCTTGGTCCGGCGCAAAAGCGAAACTTACTGTTTGTTGTCCAATTGTCAAACACATGCACAAGCACATTTTGCAAATCCAATTCTAAGTTAATTTTTCAGTTCAAAGCCAATTTTTCAGCACATGATTTCACACGTACCAATCGAGACTATACGCTGATGGCGCTATGATAGATAACAACTCACAGCGTCTCGGAGTGGGTCTTGTCCGACTACCCATGTTCTCCAACATGTGTCCACATTTATTGGTTTGATATCTCCATATCTATGGTATGTGAAACATTACCATCAACCAGTAAATGTGCTGATCAAATCATCACCGCTCCTCGTAATGATATGGATCAGGGACCTATTTAGAATAATGTCACTTGACAAAGTGTTTCACAATCAGATCGTATCCAATGAATAAAGTCGTAACATATATTCAGGGAACCGATAAACAAAGTTATCATAATTACATGAACAAAGACGTATTACAATCATCACCATGATTGATCTAGGGCATATTCCCTTCAGTTGCGGCATCGAAATTAGCTTTCTTTTGTTTGCAATCGGCAACTAGGATATCGAGCTCTGCGTGGTTTTTCGTGACCTCCTCCCGCTAGCGACGACGTTCCAACGTCAGCTTGATCGCGTCCTTCTCCAGGTAGAGGCAATGAAGATCGTGGAATTTGCTCATATCCGCTGAGGAGAGATAAGGGGCCACCTCAATGAGAAGGGCGGACATCGGCTGATAGTCTTCCAAAACATCTAACCATGGCCGAACCAGCATCCGATGAAGTTGTTTTAGCTTGTACCGCTGATCTGGGGGTATGACTGGGAGATCTTGATCCGACTGGGATGGCGGTTGAATGGTGGGTGCTGAAGTGATCTCATCGGCTGTTATGTCCTCATCAGAAAGGGAGCCGAGTTCCTCCAATGTGAACCCGAAAAGGGCACTAGACAATAGCTAGGGATGGGACAGCAATGATTAAAAACAAGGATCCTGAGGGAAACAATGCAAGGGCAAGTACTAAAAGAAGTCTATGAGGACAGATCTCAGTTCCTGCGATCGAACTCGAAGGAGGGACGATGTTCAGCGGCTCTTGTGAAGGGGGACTACTCATCGGCCCTGGTAGGTATGCCATTACACCTGTAGCTGGAGATGACGATGCTTCTGCAACGATGGCCTCAGTCGGAGTATCAGCAACTACTTACATAGGAACCTCCTGTGTCATGGCGGGAGAGTCTTCAGGTGCCACGTCTTCCGCATTCGGTTGCATAACAATATATGAGTCAATAGCACTAGAAAAGGGAAGTAGAGACTAAGAAGCTAATTACCTAAGAACCGACTCAGGAACAACGTCGGTTGTTGCAGATGCAGGTGGAACAACGGGAGCAGGATTCTTACATCCAGCAAGTTGCTTCTTCTTGATTGAAATACATAGATGAATAAGTTCATCGGTAAAGCATCCGTGCAAGCCGGCAAATGGGTGGAATACTTACCAAGCTTCACAGGGTCTGCACCAGTAGAGGTTGGCATCGATTGGACAGCCTTGATTACTTTAGTTTTCTTTAGGGAATTACCCCCTGATGGGTGGGCGGACTTTCTTTTCTGCTAGGGAGGATGAGCCGATGCCCCCACATGGACTTTCTTCTTGATATCTCTTAAAGGAGAGTGGAGGCCAATGTTGGTACGACTAATAACATTAGGATGCAAGTAAATAGCTTTGCCGCTATCAGAAAAAGTCGGCCGAGTGTCTTCCATCTCCTAAACATTAAGAAAATTGAAGATTTAAGAAATGCTACGGTAAATTGTACAAAGAAGAAGGGGCGATTCTCTAAGCTACGTTCAAAGTAGCGGGAATGGTTTAAGTATCATTGAATTAGTGAAGCACACGTCTATATGATTAAGAAAAAGATGACAACTCCATTCCTGCCACCATCAGTTGAAAGCTCTAGCAGTCCGACCAATGAAGGTGATCCGAGGGAGGAAGTCGATCAACATTTCTCCGCCTAAGTCCAGCGCAAAGCTAGCATCAAAAGCACACTTGAGCTCTTCACACTCCCAGAGCCTATCAAACAGCACCAATCGGGGTGGAAGCAGCCCAAGCTTCAACTGTTTGGCGCAAACGGATGGGTTATAGTACTCATATGAAGGTTTCTATGTGCGACTATGCTTAGACCAACGGAGAAAATCCCAGGAGATATTGTGTGTCTAAAGCATTCTTCATCAAGATCGTCCGAACGGCAAAAAGCGGGACGCCCATATTCCAAATTATCAATATGTCTATACAGAAGGAAATCAGAAGAAGGAATGGTATCGGCTTCGTAGAAGTACGAGAAGAACACAATGAAAGATTCTCCATTAAATTTCACATCTCTCTTCAAGACCTGAGAGAAGGCCTCTCCATATGATCGGTAGCATCTAAAAGATGGATCTTCTTCCTCTGACGAGTCTTCACAGGGAATCGAAGATCCAAGGTAGGGACAGTGTACAAAGGACGTTGGAATTGAGCCATCCGCCAGATTTGAATAAACCAGAGGGGCCCCCCTTGATTGCCAACGGCAAGAGAGTTGGTGATGCCCTTCAGCTTCGAGGCAATGACATGCATCATGTGATAAACTACGCCAATGAAAAGCTTGCCTAAAGCTATCTCCTGACCATTGGCCAAGGTTTCTACGAGGGCTTGATAGTTGTTGGTAGGAGCTAAGGAGGCGCCACAAAATAGAAATCTATCCAACCACATGTTCAGGAAAGTAGTGTGCTCGTGGGGTTCACGGGGTCTGATGATTGGCTGTACTCTTTGATGTACTGAGACTAGCTGATCTTGGTCGATAGTCGATGAGTAGTAACTGCTTCAAAGGCATGAAGTTGGTGTCCTGTCGGCATGAGCCCAGTAAGGATCACCACGTCCATACGGGTTGGGCTAAAGAAACTCGGGCAGAAGGAAAAAGCATTGAAAGCATCCGACCAAAAATAAGAGGCTGAAGCTATCATTGACTCATCCTTACACATACCGAATAGGGAGAGGCTAATGCAGTCGGCTATCCCTAGCAATTCCCAGTCTGCTTTTTTGCTAGCTGCCATCCGATTGTACCAGGATCGCCATCCTTTGAGTGCAGTTGGCCAAGCTCTTAAGTTATCTTTCCAGCCAACCAAGTTGAAGGAGAAAGAGTTCAGGGGAATCCGCATGATCTCCTTATTGATGAAATCCATTGTGTCCTCACTACCAGCAGGTCCTAGCAAAAATTGATCGGCTACTTCTGGCATCGAGACCAGAATCTGTAACTAATGATTGGCCATCTACGGAAAAGGAAAAGAAGATGAGACAAATACGAGACGTTGAGGGTGTGCTAATCAAACGGCCGATGATTGTCAGGATCTACATAAGATTCTTGAGGAAGCCCAGGGAGACCTACAGTTGAAGGGGTTGAAGGCGAACTGTTGAATGTGGTAGGGACCAATGGAGAGGTAGATGATGGAAAGGCTGGGCTGGTGAACAACTTCTGGAGGATGAATGTGCGGCGGAAGTCGTTTGACCAGCGAAGGTTGATACAACCGAAAGGGGGAGTGTTGGGGGAGAAAATGTGCAAAAGAAAGGGGGATGCCAGGGAAAGAGTCATATGAAAAGCAACAAGGAGCCCCGTTCGAAACGGTCCCAAGCCTCACACCTCGATTCACGCACCCAATAATCATGCAGTTGGCAGGGACGCGACGTTTCGAACAAAGGGTAATGAATAAAGCTGAAGGAACCCATTAATGAGGAGAGATTTTGGGAGTAGAAATGCATCATACCCATTAATTAACATGCATCGACTAGATGCATCAGAGAAGAACAATCAATTGAATGATTGCAAGCCGATCAGTTTGATTTACATCGACCGAAAGAGTACGTCTTAACCAAATATGTGATGAGGCCGATCAGCTTCTTAGTTTTCGAATTATATCAATACTGCTGAAATTAGTAGGAGTATGAGAAGATGTTGACAGCGAGGGATTCGACATTCAAATATTAATATTTGTATTAGTCAAGAGGCTAGTGTAACATCCTCGGATTTATAAAAAGTCTAAAAACAAATATTAAAATGTAAATTTGATTTATTATTATCTTTCTGCAAAATTTTAAAGCTTTTGTTAAAAGATAATTAAATTCTTGAATTTGGGAAAAGAAACAGATATGATAAAACGATAAGAAGATAGCATAAACCAATTTCCATTTATTGATCAGAACCAATTGCTACAAAGAATTGAACTACAACATAAATTTTATTGATATGTCAGAGTTTGCAATTACAATAAAATTTAAAAATCTTTATAATGTCATACAACAATTATATGGAATACAATTCTTACAATCATTCGATTACATATGCAATCGCAGTTACAACTCACATAACTATCCAATTACATATTTGGTTACAAACTACATCTCAAAAAGTAAATTACAAAACTACAGGCTTCAGCTTCTGTGCTGTCTTGATCTGCATTTGTAAACCTGCATATTCAATAGTACACATGTGAGAAAAAGAATAAAATAAATGCATTAAATTGGATACATTAAATGAAAAGGGAAATAATTGCCGTCAGTCAAGTTAGATCGCTCAGTGAGGTACCCTAGATTGTCCGGGGGCCAATCTGGCTCCTCTCGCGATTAGGATTGCATCATTCGGCAATAACAAACCTGTTGATCTGTAGACGCGAATATTCAGAAAATATCGCGTAGTAAAAATGTTTTACCGCAGTAAATAATAAAGAACACAGTGGAAAGAAATAAAGCCTCGGCACTGTGCCTATAAGACAGCTCACACCATTCCAGACCCAACCGGGAGTCGCTAGAGCAAGGCCAGCCGGTCAGTCAAACCATCAAAGCAATGCAACCATCTTCGTAAACAGGTGAGCCAAACCAAGTTGCCAAGCTATCCACCCAACCGAGATCTCTAGAGCTTGGGAACCCACGCAAGCCACCAGGCTATCCATGCCGACTGAGAATTCCAGATTCAACCAAAGCACCCCAAAGTATACTCAAGCCAAGTCGGCAGAAGATAAGGAAGTCCCAGCTGAGACCTCTAGGACAATATCCCAGCCGAACCAACCCCTCAGAATAAGCCAGCCGGCCAAACTTATGGTCAAGACCCAAGACCTTGTTCTGACAAGGCTATTAAATGAGCAACCATGCCAGCCGCAAGGACCACTGGACCAAACCCCTCTTTCAAAACCTGTTCATACCGCCATTACCATGGCTATTTAAGCTAGCCAAGTTCCATTCAAGAGACCAAAGTAGATCCTTTTCAGAGTCACCCAAGACAAAGAAGTACACCACCCAAGACTCCCCTGTCCAGGGCAAAGCCCAATCAAAGGACAAACCAAATGAAGGTGAGCTGCGAGAGCCAAATCCCAGGAGCAAGAAGGAGATATCAAACCTCCAGCTATATAAACGCCTGATCATCCCCTTTTACACAAGTAAGTTCCCACGAATTTGATTCCATTGGAAGTATCATGTTATACCCAGAAGGATTGAAAATAAGCTAGAAATTTGTAAGGGGCGATAGAAAGACAAAGGAGAAATATGGGAGAAGTGGCCTCGGTTTTATGCACAACAAATTTATGAGGGTTGCGTCATATGTCCCCTTGAATTGCGAATACTCCTGCCAGACAAAATCAAGGTCGTCACTACGACGCCATCCAACCCGTAAATTTGAAAGTACATGAATCATCACAGACCAAAGAGTAATAGCCCACTCGCAAGATATGGTATCTATTTCATCATTTACCATATAAATAAGATATTAGAAAGTCTCTGTCATTATGCTTTATCTAAGCATTCAAAGACTTTCAAACATAGCCTAGCATCAATCAATCTATCATTTGCTAAGCTAATCCATTTATGATCCATCAATATATAATTAACGGCATTAGGATCATCTATCATGTAAACTATCCAAAGCTACTATGAACATGCCCTAGACCCATACTTGAGAATCATCCAGGACCTGGCAATTAATCAAACCATGTAAGCCAACTATACATTTAACTGATTTCCAACGCATCAGTGCATAGCAATCGTTATAAATTAATAAACAGTATCATAGCACCCAAAGTCAACTAAGGAATTAAGAAATTCCCAAATCTTTAGTGCACATCACAATTAGTCATTCAGTAGAGCTAATAATAAGTATATAGAAATCTCATATATTTTAATTGTTTAGCTGTAGCCCTTCCCTGTCCTAAAGCTCAAGCATGTAATTAGCAAACATAAACATCACTCCCGGTTTTAAGATTTCACGCATCAAGCAGACCAATAGTGTCTAATACGTATTGCCCTCGGAAGCTCAATAGGATCCAACGCTAAAAGACATGTTAGCCATTTATTAATTTAGTAGTGCATATCTGATTAACACTCTCAGTCGCTTAAGCATCCATTGTGAGTGAAAACTATATATATATATATTGATTCAATTGACACTCTCATCTATACATTCATAAAGGACCTAATACAAGATTAAGTATACTATGAAATAGCATATCATAGCTTTGTGCATCCAGACAATGTTTCATATGGGAATATTTGCATTCCAGGTAAGCAATATCAATATATACACTACCTATTCCTAAAAAGCAAATTTAGCAGATCAACTAGACTACTGAGATAAAAATTCAAAGGGAAGAAGAGTACTCAGCTCATGGAAGGGAGGGGTGAACCCTAGCCACGACGAGCTACTAGAATGGGCGGAAACCCTCGCCGCAGTGATGCGAAACCGGCCTAGGGCAAATGAGAAAGAGGAGAGATTGAGTAGAAAGTGAGGAAGATAGGAGGGGGAAAAGAAGAGAGTACCTCGCACAAGGGCGGCGTAGACTGGGCGCCTGAACCATCCATGAGGGCAAGCCGTCGGTGAGGTTAGGGCGAGCGGCGACGGGCGACGCTTGAGGTGCCAAGTGGCGCCCGCTCAAGTGGAGGATCGGCGGAGAAACCAGCAGCGGGCGCCGAGCCAATCGGCAACTCGAGGAGAGCCAGGGGATCGTTACAGTCGAAGGAACAGGAAGAAAAGGGGAAAGGAAGACGCGAGAAGGGGGGGAGTCCAGTCGAAGTCGAACTGAAGAGATAAGAGAGAGAAATGAAATAAGGAAAAGGGAAGAAAGAAAGAAATAAGAAAAGGAGGAGAAAAATAAATTAATTAATAAATAATAATAAAATGTATTTAGGGTTGAAATCATTCTAAGTAATTAAAACTTAGTCAATCGACGTATCGTTCATATCCAATGCGTACCTATATGTTATTCATGTGTTATAGACCCAGATATGATTCCTTGATTCACGATACATATATATATATATATAAATAAATATACTTAATTGACTTATTTCGTATACGATCTATAAAACATGGTTATCCCATACTACAAAGATGATTAAACTCAATATTAGTCCATTATTCTCATATGTAAATTACACCTTATGCCTATTATATCTCTAGTCCTTAATTGAATTATAATCACATTTGATAAAAAGAATACTAGCAATAGGCACTAACACCCGTAAGATCAACCTTAAATTGTCCACTAATGCATAGTGACTTTAACTATATAAGCGTTTTTATATATATTGCTTTGCATCTGAATCCTATTAAAATATGACCCTACAAGAGTTGAACCCCAATATCTGTAGTGTCAACGCATATGTCAAAGCTTAACCCTGCAATTTATAGCTATTCTCATCCCTACGGTCCTATGTACCGACTGGTATCAGTACAAACAGCTGCATACCCTGAAAATGAATTTTAATATAGTTAATCTTACAATCTTAGCTTCCTGAATTCGTAAATTAAAATAGAATGAATCATAAAAAAAATAAGGTATCGTGTGCAATGCGACCCCTAAACCATTAATCGACAACAAAAGACTACAACATGAAAGAAACTCACTCCCATGCTTGTTTAATGTAATGTTTGTTATTTGATTTTCCATCTGATTTCCTTTTGCCCTTATTGAAAGTGCTATTTGCTATTTGTATCTTTTCCATTGTACGACGTGTAGAATCCGACGTCTCGGACTTAAATCGTCGACAATCTCAAGATTACGTCTTCGACTCGTCACTAAAAACAACGGATAGCAAGGCAAGCACCCCCTTTGAGCATCTTGAACCCAGATTTCATAATCAACTAAAATGTGATTAAGAATCTTCCTGCAAGCTCATATTTTGGTAAATCTCTATTTTGTGTTATCTGGTAGCTACAACCCATATTGGAAGATTTCCTAAATATTGTTGACATACGCTCCATCATAACACTAGGAATGGGTAGATTCATATGTCAAACGGGAATAACGTTTATTAATTTGCACATGCTTAGCTCTGCCTTAGAATAATGTCGGAAACATTTACACCCACACACTTTTTCTTTATGAAATCTTTTATGGTTTATTTGAACAGTAAAGGATACTGGTAGTTTGGTAAAAATAAAAATAAAACTATTGATTTCGACGTGGGTGATTATTGGCAATAGCCGGATGTACATGTTTTAACGTGTACGTAGCTAGGGTGGAGTTATCGCCCATGTTATTTTAAGGACCGAACATGGTGTCCTGCGATCCAAGATAACCGTACATCCACAAGTACTGGACTGGGACAGTCTTAACTTATTAAATTATTTGGGAATTAGCTTTGCACATTGGTAGGCAGTTGTAGCACGGGCATTCCGGATATAGGTTTGCTCGAGTGTGGTGTCATCACCGAGGTGTTGGCATCTGCCGTTGTAACGATGTACGCCTGGCTATGAATTGGGGCTGTTGTTGTACCATTTGAGCCGCGGGCTCCTGAATACTATTGCTTCACCGTTTGTTTGCTTCCATCATAGTCAGGAGTAACGTCATTGGGCTAGTGCAAAGTTAAGGTTCAAATAATCGAACGGTTTCGTTATGAACTCTCTGGCGGCACACCAAAGGAAGTGTGCTAATGATCTGCCACAAAGGGAGAACATTTCTTGTGGGTAAAGCTGTACAACTCTGCAGAGTCTAAAACTATTCGAATAGCCGTGTCCACGGTCATGGACGACTTGGTGAACCCACACTAAGTTAGTTGTTTTCTATTTTTGAAAACCTTGATAAAAGACTTTGGAAAATGTTTCACGACTGACAAATATCACTTGTCGTTGTATTTTCTTTTGTAAGACCATGGAGGGTCTTGTTCGTTATTTTACTCACAAAAGGGCCGTGAGTAAAATGTTACTATCCGTTTTATTACTTGTTATCTCAATTACTTATCAAACTGTCTTAAATTTTTATTTACGCTTTCCATTACTATTCAGTATTACTTCATTCAAAACTTTCGCTTTATGCAAAACAACCATAGAAACCCACTTTCTATTCAGCCTGCATATATTTCAGGTATTGCAAACACTACAAGTCTTCCGAGCACGCATAGCGATACTCACCCTTGCTATTATTGTTGTTTTTAGACAGGAATCCTCGACAGGTACTGCGACGCAGGAAAACGGGATTATTAACGACGTTTCTTTCTAAGGCTTTACCTTGTCAGTTGCCTGTGGATTATGTGGCAAACTACAAGACATCTGATTCTTTTGGCTATGTTTAGACGACCTTGTCGGTCATATTGTATCATTACTTCCGCTGTAATAAAATATGAAACTTTTGTATGGTTGTGATTCCAAATTGTGTTTTGTGCGTGCCAGCCACTGATCATGGGAATGGTACAGTATGCACATTAGAACCTTGCTTTTATGTTTGCACTGTAGCATAAAAGTGAGGGTCTTACAGTTTGGTATCAGAGCCATGCTGACTGTAGGATAACCTTAGTTAGAATGGTCGTTAGATAAAACCTTAAAGTTTGAAATAGACAAATTTATATTTAGGAATGAAAATTTGCTATATATATGTTATTAACCTCCTGTTGTTTTATATTATCTGTTATTAATTCTTCCCTCATCACATTATAGCTGTTACTACTCTTTCCCTTAATTACCTTTGTTATTATTCTCCCCTTATTATATTATCTAATACTCCTTCTCATTGAACATTCTGAATGTTCATTCTTTTCTTTTTCAATAGAACTTTCTTTCTTATTCTTTCTATAAGGATTCTTCCTCTCATCTATCTTTATGTTAAATACTGCTAATGAATCCTTTTCAAAATGATTTAACGGTCTCTGTTGATTGCTAAAACACATAGGGCATCGCTGCCACCAGCTTTAGGATGTCAGTAATATATTGCTATTCTCCTCTCTATGCAACCAAGGAAGACTACTGCATCCACGCCAACAACCTCAGAAAGACAAATGCAACACTCCGTCAACCTCTTCATTGTCGTGGAAGCTTTGGACTATCATCCTCGACAAGTGATGCAAGAGTTCGAAGAAAGTCGATGCCAAGTAGTCTACCTTAAGAGGCAGTGCCCCCTAAAGTTATAAGTAGCTTGGACAACACGTCCAAACTCGTTTTAAGACCATGTACTACTAAGTTAAGAAGAAACATTAGAACTTCTATGTATTGCAGTTTAAGTACGCGTTTTCTTGTCGAAGTCATTGTTCACTTTCTGTATTGCTCCTCGGGATGCACTCGTGAATGTTTGGCATAAAGTTAAAAGCTTCACGATGTCGCAACCCTTAAATTAATAAGAAATTATAATTAAGAAATTTTAAACAAAAAGTTATCTTGTATCAAATAAAAAGTAGACTTAGAATTTAATTCTCTCTTTATACCTATTTGTCTCTTCCCTCGTATAGAAATTCTAAATAAAACCTTTAAGGAAAGTAATGTTGTCTAAAATAAGGTAACTTGAACTTTTAGACAAGTAACTTTGGGATAAAATATTCTCATATAACTTACCTCTTCTTTTTGTAGGACTTTCCACCTCTATATTATTCTAGTTACTAATCTTCTCTTATAAACAAAGCCAATGTCTAGCTAGAAGCATGGGGACCCCCATAATCATACCATAGCTAAGGAGATGTGCCGAGAACTATTTTACCACTTATGCAAACACCACCTCATTGTTAATACCGCCCTCTTATTCCCATACTACTCACGCAAGACAGCAAAAGCCTTCTTAGAACATAGCTACAAAGGAATTAATACTATAATCTCCCTCATCATCCCAATGATGCGAGCCTATGCTACCTATAGAAGAATAAAAACCGAAACTTCACCATACCGGTAACTGCAGAAAATACCTAAGCTAAAATAAGCCAGTCACTATCCAACTTTTCTTGCTAGTAACAATTGAATATGCCACTAAACCTAAAGAATCTCCATCTTATCACCCTACTTCGGAAAGAAACTACAACGTGAAATCACCTCATATAGGATTAAATGTTATTTGGTCAAATAAAAGTGCTTAAAATAGAATAATGACTGGGTAACCTGAATATTTCTTTGTGTGTTAATTTTGAATATGATCTTTTGTGTTGTTATTAATTGTGATGAAATTCTGTGTATTAATATAAGGATTGCTCTCGCAAATATTAAACCTTTGGGTTGAAAATTCACGACGAGACGATCTTGATCAATAATAACAACGTCAAATTGTATCAAACGGAAAGTAGGCCCAAATCAACTACCTCATCTCTTCTAAATTGTAGAAACTCTATTTAATAAAATTTTTAGGGAACGAAATGTTGCCTTATAACCCAATCGGATCTTGTAACTATCCACCATTTCTCAATAGTACTAATGAACCAGCATCTCAACCATAGTCACTCTTTGTTAGATCAATAAGTTTGACAAGCAACCTCTTGCTGTTTCAAACATGTTAACCAAATGGTTTATCCAAACCTAGTGAACTCATTGTGCACCAGAAGCAACTTAAGGAACAATTGGACAACAAAGCTTGCTTGTCTCAATTTTCTCCTTGGGATAGCCCTATTCTTTCGTCAATGAAAAGAATGGTGGTTAACGCTTATGCGTGAATTATCATACTCTGAATAACGTCACTATCAAATACTTCTTCCCTATTATCAACAACTTGTTCAATCATAATGCCATTCGAACTTACAAATGTTTTCCACCAACTCCGACCCCATAAGCTCGACTACCCTATTTATGATATGGAACTAGTTGCAATTGTTCACGCTCTTAAAATCTGGCATCCCTACCTCATCGGAAATAGATGCAATATTTAAACAGATCAAAAGAGAATGAAACAATTCTTCACTAAATCAAAATTCTTGGGGACATATTGAAAACTTTTGTGCTATCATATAGCACTAAGTGGGAGAAGTTTTACTTTCTACAAAAATTCTCCTACAAAATAGTTTTCAAGCAAGTCTTCAATTATCGCCTTTGAAACACTTTGCGAAAGAAAAATGCAAAATCCTTTTCCTTTGGTCTAAAACTGGAAAATAAAAAGATCTTTAGACCAAACCTTGTTTAGAAAACCTAAAAGTAAGTTGACATGATTAAGGGATAATTGAGGAAAGCTTAATCCCGACCGAGTTATGTCAACCATCATCGACACGAACTCAGTAATCATGTAAACTTAAATGTTTTCCTGATTGCACAGTTGGTCATTGATAAAATCCGCAAAGATATGTTCCTTCGACTTATTGAACGATAACTGATTACCACCCCAACCATTCGGAGTCCATATTATCTTCCTTGTACTTCAAATCAATAAAGATCTTCGCGTACCCTCAGATCTCATCAATTCAGAAAATTCTTGATGTGCAAATTGATCTGTCCTAGTAAAAGCATCCAATATGTATTAACAAAAGAATTTCTTAACCACTTCTAGCCTCGTCAAATCTCGAGGACGAGATTTTTTGTAAGGGGGGTAGATTTGTAACATCCTCAGATTTATAAAAAGTATAAAAACAAATATTAAAATGTAAATTTGATTTATTATTATCTTTCTGCAAAATTTTAAAGCTTTTGTTAAAAGATAATTAAATTCTTGAATTTGGGAAAAGAAACAGATATGATAAAACGATAAGAAGATAGCATAAACCAATTTCCATTTATTGATCAGAACCAATTGCTACAAAGAATTGAACTGCAACATAAATTTTATTAATATGTCAGAGTTTGCAATTACAATAAAATTTAAAAATCTTTATAATGTCATACAACAATTATATGGAATACAATTCTTACAATCATTCGATTACATATGCAATCGCAGTTACAACTCACATAACTATCCAATTACATATTTGGTTACAAACTACATCTCAAAAAGTAAATTACAAAACTACAGGCTTCAGCTTCTGTGCTGTCTTGATCTGCATTTGTAAACCTGCATATTCAATAGTACACATGTGAGAAAAAGAATAAAATAAATGCATTAAATTGGATACATTAAATGAAAAGGGAAATAATTGCCGTCAGTCAAGTTAGATCGCTCAGTGAGGTACCCTAGATTGTCCGGGGGCCAATCTGGCTCCTCTCGCGATTAGGATTGCATCATTCGGCAATAACAAACCTGTTGATCTCAGACGCCGAATATTCAGAAAATATCGCGTAGTAAAAATGTTTTACCGCAGTAAATAATAAAGAACACAGTGGAAAGAAATAAAGCCTCGGCACTGTGCCTATAAGACAGCTCACACCATTCCAGACCCAACCGGGAGTCGCTAGAGCAAGGCCAGCCGGTCAGTCAAACCATCAAAGCAATGCAACCATCTTCG
Source organism: Rhipidocladum racemiflorum (assembly GCA_036346355.1). Classification (NCBI taxonomy): domain Eukaryota; kingdom Viridiplantae; phylum Streptophyta; class Magnoliopsida; order Poales; family Poaceae; genus Rhipidocladum; species Rhipidocladum racemiflorum. The sequence continues at coordinate 14,329,682 of CM070582.1, forward strand.
TAAACAGGTGAGCCAAACCAAGTTGCCAAGCTATCCACCCAACCGAGATCTCTAGAGCTTGGGAACCCACATAAGCCACCGGGCTATCCATGCCGATCGAGAATTCAGATTCAACCAAAGCACCCTGAGTATACTCAAGCCAAGTCGGCAGAAGATAAGGAAGTCCCAAGTGAGACCTCTAGGACAATATCCCAAGAACCAACCCCTCGAGAATAAGCCACCTGGCCAAACTTATGGTCAAGACCCAAGACCTTGTTCGACAAGGCTATTAAATGAGCAACCATGCCACCAATAAGGACCACTAGACCAAACCCCTCTTTCAAAACCTGTTCATACCGCCATTACCATGGCTATTTAAGCTAGCCAAGTTCCATTCAAGAGACCAAAGTAGATCCTTTTCAGAGTCACCCAAGACAAAGAAGTACACCACCCAAGACTCCCCTGTCCAGGGCAAAGCCCAATCAAAGGACAAACCAAATGAAGGTGAGCTGCGAGAGCCAAATCCCAGGAGCAAGAAGGAGATATCAAACCTCCAGCTATATAAACGCTGATCATCCCCTTTTACACAAGTAAGTTCCCACGAATTTGATTCCATTGGAAGTATCATGTTATACCTGTATGATTGAAAATAAGCTAGAAATGTAAGGGGCGATAGAAAGACAAAGGAGAAATATGGGAGAAGTGGCCTCAGTTTTTATGCACAACAAATTTATGAGGGTTGCGTCATATGTCCCCTTGAATTGCGAATACTCCCCCGGCGTATTGCAAATCAAGGTCGTCACTACGACGCCATCCAACCCGTAAATTTGAAAGTACATGAATCATCACAGACCAAAGAGTAATAGCCCACTCGCAAGATATGGTATCTATTTCATCATTTACCATATAAATAAGATATTAGAAAGTCTCTGTCATTATGCTTTATCTAAGCATTCAAAGATTTTCAAACATAGCCTAGCATCAATCAATCTATCATTTGCTAAGCTAATCCATTTATGATCCATCAATATATAATTAACGGCATTAGGATCATCTATCATGTAAACTATCCAAAGCCACTATTAACAGGCCCTAGACCCATACTTGAGAATCATCCAGGACCTGGCAATTAATCAAACCATGTAAGCCAACTATACATATAACCGATTTCCAACGCATCAGTGCATAGCAATCGTTATAAATTAATAAACAGTATCATAGCACCCACAGTCAACTAAGGAATTAAGAAATTCCCAAATCTTTAGTGCACATCACAATTAGTCAATCAGTGGAGCTAATGATAAGTATATAGAAATCTCATATATTTTAATTGTTTAGCTGTAGCCCTTCCCTGTCCCAAAGCTCAAGCATGTAATTAGCAAACATAAACATCACTCCCGGTTTTAAGATTTCACACATCAAGCAGACCAATAATGTCTAATACGTATTGACCTCGGAAGCTCAATATGATCCAACACTAAAAGACATGTTAGCCATTTATTAATTTAGTAGTGCATATCTGATTAACACTCTCAGTCGCTTAAGCATCCATTATGAGTGAAAACTATATATATATTGATTCAATTGACACTCTCATCTATACATTCAAAAAGGACCTAATACAAGATTATGTATACTATGAAATAGCATATCATAGCTTTGTGCATCCAGACAATGTTTCATATGGGAATATTTGCATTCCAGGTAAGCAATATCAATATATACACTACCTATTCCTAAAAAGCAAATTTAGCAGATCAACTAGACTACTGAGATAAAAATTCAAAGGGAAGAAGAGTACTCAGCTCATGGAAGGGAGGGGTGAACCCTAGCCACGACGGAGCTACTAGAATGGGCGGAAACCCTCGAAGCCGCAGTACTGAAACCGGCCTAGGGCAAATGAGAAAAGAGGAGAGATTGAGTAGAAAGTGAGGAAGATAGGAGGGGGGAAAAGAAGAGAGTACCTCGCACAAGGACGGCGTAGACCTGGGCGCACGAACCATCCATGAGGGCAAGCCGTCGGTGAGGTTAGGGCAGAGGCGACCGGCGACGCTTGAGGTCTGGGGCGGCGCCGCTCAAGTGGAGGATCCGGCGGAGAAACCAGCGAGCAGCGGCGCCGAGCCAATCGGCAACTCGAGGAGAGCCAGGGGATCGTTACAGTCGAAGGAACAGGAAGAAAAGGGGAAAGGAAGACGCTAGAAGGGGGGGAGTCCAGTCGAAGTCGAACTGAAGAGATAAGAGAGAGAAATGAAATAAGGAAAAAGGGAAGAAAGAAAGAAATAAGAAAAGGGGAGGAGAAAAATAAATTAATTAATAAATAATAATAAAATGTATTTAGGGTTGAAATCATTCTAAGTAATTAAAACTTAGTCAATCGACGTATCGTTCATATCCAATGCGTACCTATATGTTATTCATGTGTTATAGACCCAGATATGATTCCTTGATTCACGATACATATATATATATATATAAATAAATATACTTAATTGACTTATTTCGTATACGATCTATAAAACATGGTTATCCCATACTACAAAGATGATTAAACTCAATATTAGTCCATTATTCTCATATGTAAATTACACCTTATGCCTATTATATCTCTAGTCCTTAATTGAATTATAATCACATTTGATAAAAAGAATACTAGCAATAGGCACTAACACCCGTAAGATCAACCTTAAATTGTCCCCTAATGCATGACTGACTTTAACTATATAAGCGTTTTTATATATATTGCTTTGCATCTGAATCCTATTAAAATATGACCCTACAAGAGTTGAACCCCAATATCTGTAGTGTCAACGCATATGTCAAAGCTTAACCCTGCAATTTATAGCTATTCTCATCCCTACGGTCCTATGTACCGACTGGTATCAAGACAAACAATGCATACCACGAAAATGAATTTTAATATAGTTAATCTTACAATCTTAGCTTCCTGAATTCGTAAATTAAAATAGAATGAATCATAAAAAAATAAGGTATCGTGTGCAATGCGACCCCTAAACCATTAATCGACAACAAAAGACTACAACATGAAAGAAACTCACTCCCATGCTTGTTTAATGTAATGTTTGTTATTTGATTTTCCATCTGATTTCCTTTTGCCCTTATTGAAAGTGCTATTTGCTATTTGTATCTTTTCCATTGTACGACGTGTAGAATCCGACGTCTCGGACTTCGTCGTCGACAACTGCAAGATTACGTCTTCGACTCGTCACTAAAAACAACGGATAGCAAGGCAAGCACCCCCTTTGAGCATCTTGAACCCAGATTTCATAATCAACTAAAATGTGATTAAGAATCTTCCTGCATGCTCATATTTTGGTAAATCTCTATTTTGTGTTATCTGGTAGCTACAACCCATATTGGAAGATTTCCTAAATATTGTTGACATACGCTCCATCATAACACTAGGAATGGGTAGATTCATATGTCAAACGGGAATAACGTTTATTAATTTGCACATGCTGTAACACCCCGGCATTTACTATGCCTGAATGTTACCAAACCTAAGCTAAACAACATCTACATACCACATTTAACATCAAATTCCAGCAAAGGTGCGTAGACTAAAAACCGAGATTTCGGCAGCACCTCCTTTGTTTTATCATGAATTTAAGGAACAGCAACAATATAGCATTATATGGCAACAAGAGAAACATCTAAAACAGCAATAAATAAAGTCTTAACGACAATAAGAGACTAACATTAAGCTCTTAAGGTTCCAAGTGTCAAACAAACAATAGAACTCTCATTAACCAAGCTAAGACTTAATTTTAAAGATCATCACACGCAATTTATTATCAAACTATATGAATTGACTTGGGGAAACATTAAAGTGAAGCAACGTGTGAGCGTGTGACTATTCCCCTTTCCCGCATGCCGTTCTCATGGTACCTAAAACAACAAGAAAACACAAGGGTGAGTTCGAAAACTCAGCAAGCATACTGCAATGGACAACAAGCATAACAACAAGTCAATAACATCTTTCATCATGTATAACATCTCATTCATGAATACTTGTCAATATCATCATCAATTTGTATGCGATGTAATGCATTGCTCGACCCTCTGGAACCTCATACCGGTATGGGAAGTACACACCGTCGGTGTGCACCCTTTCCTCCCTTCCATCCGAAGATGGAGGGTGCCTACTCGCTTCCAAACACCACGTGGATGGAATCACGACATAGGACTTACTCAATGGCGTTCGGATTAGTCATAACTTTCTCACCGACCTTGCCGGACTAGTTAAGACTTTCTCACCGCCTCGCCTCTATCTCATGACATGCATGCAACCATGCCAACTATCATATTTAATTCACATATTAACACATGGCATCATAATATGTTAAACATGCTCATCATATCATATCATTCATTAACACATGGCAAGTGGACATATATCATGTAGGCAATTCCATCTAATTTCAACATGCAACCTACAACTTGCTATCCATCACAACACACTTGCCTCAACCACGTGCAACGGATTGGCGGGAAGAAGAGGGAACTCCCGGGGTCACACCACCTGCACATAGGCATCACACACTCACAATCATAACCTCAAAACAGTACACACGCCCTCATCTAACCCGACATTGCCAACTACTCGCAAAACCTAAAACAGAGGTTCTGTCCCGGCGGGACAGCAGCCTTGCAAAAGGCATAACTTGAGTTCTGGGACTCCAAATCGAATAAACGAGTACACCGTCGCGAAGCTTAGGAAATTTCCCAACTTTTTCTAGTTATAGGGAAAGACTGATTCGGACTCTAAAATTGTTTAATCTACAGATTACCACAATCTGTTCCAGTTACGTCACAGATTTTTAGGCGCTCGGTAAAACAGCCATAACTTTCAAACGGCTGATCAGAAATTAACGTGCTTTACGTCCACGGAAAGATAATTAAATTATCTACAACTTCCTAGAAGTCCGTACGGTCTGATTCGAATTCTAAATCGACGGAAACTCGAACCCTAGTTCGACTGCTCAATCTGCCCGAAAACAGAAACGTGGACAAGTTTAGATCTAACCCAAATTACTTCAAACCAGCGCCTCCAATTGATCTAAAAACTTGATAAACACCCTAATAACAGTACCTAGATCATCCCCAAGGATCCCCAAGATCATACCTTTGCCCGAAGCGCAAAACTCCAATCAATCTCCGCGAATCTCCTCGCGAATCGCTCCTCGCTCCACGTTCCTCGCTCCTCGCTCCTTGCTCCTCGCTCCTCGCTCCACGGGATGACTCCGCGAGGTGCAGGGGTGGGGAGACCACCCTAGGGCAGCAAGGGGTGGAGGGGAGGTGGTGTGGAGGTGGAGGAAAGGGAGGGGATGCGCACGGTTATGGGGGCTAGGGCTTAGGGGAGGGGGAGGGAGGAGAGGGGCGCAAGAGGGGGAGGTGGGGCGCAAGGGGCTGAGATGGGGCGCAAGGGGGCAGGGGAGCCCTTTAACAGCCCTCAACCCAATCCTAGTCCGTTACGGAGTCCTAATCCATCCCACCAAAGCCCACCAAGGCCCAAAACTCCGGAAGGCCCAAAACCCTAAACGGCCTAAAAGCGGCCCGAAACGTTATTAACCCCCGATCCTTATGATCTTAACCTTATTTCCACATCTCATACTGTATTTAACCTTATCATGCTCAATAATAAGGTTACGACACTCCGAGGTGTCACATTCTTCCCCCCTTCAACAGGATTCGACCTCGAATCTAAACGCACCAACACGAAACCCAGCAAAACCAAAAGGTCGAATTTTCACATCACATACCGAGGCGAACAGCTCGGGATACTTCTCGCATGCGAGATTCCAGCTCCCAAGTCGCTTCTCTCTGGCCTGATGTGACCACAGGACCTTGACAAACTTAAGCGCCCTGTTCTTCATCACTCGCTCGACGCGTCCCTGAATTTCCACAGACGGGACTCGAAGGTGAGGTCCTCTTTGAAGCACTAATGGTTCCAATGGAACCACCAACTCGGATCGTGCAAGTATTTCCTCAACATCGAGACATGGAACACATCATGCACACCTTGCATGGATTCCGTAGCTCTAGGCGATAGGCCAACCTGCCAACTTCGGGCGAGGATAGGAAAAGGCCCAACATACCTTGGACTGAGCTTTCCTTTGGTGCCAAACGCACCACACCCTTGGTGGGAGATACTGCAAGAGTACGCTATCACCCACCTCAAACTCCAAGTCTCGCCGCCTCATATCAGCATAGCTCTTACATCGCTCTGTCTTTGCGAGAAGGTTCGCCGAACCTCCGACACGCGATCAACGATCTGCTGAACCCAATCCGCCCAAGAATAGCTCTCTTCGCCCACAAGATCCCAACAAAGTGGCGATCTGCACTTCCGACCATACAAGTACCTCATAAGGAGCAGACCGGATCTTTGGAATGATAGCTGTTATTGTAAGCAAACTCTGCAAGGGGCAAATGGTCTTCCAGCTACCCTTCCAAGCCATCACACAGGCCCTGAGCATGTCCTCCAAAGTTTGGATGGTACGCCAGACGCCCCATCTGTCTGAGGGTGAAAAGCGGTACTAAGGCAAAGCTGCGTACCCAAAGCACTCTGCAAACTCTCCCAGAACTTGGAGACGAACTTCGCATCCCGATCAGAGATAATGGTCTTGGGCATCGGCTTTTCCAACTCAGGGCATCGGCTACTACGTTGGCCTTCCCGGGATGGTAATGGATTCCAACATTATAGTCTTTGATCAACTCTAACCATCTCCTCTGCCTCATATTCAGATCCGACTGGGTGAATATGTACTTAAGGCTCTTATGATCCGTATACACTTCACATCTGTTTGCAATCAGTTAGTGTGGCCATATCTTCCAAGCATGCACTACGTCATCTAACTCTAAGTCATGTGTCGGATAATTTTACTCATGCGGCCTCAACTGCCTTGATGCATAAGCGACAACCTTTCCATCCTGCATCAGCACACATCCAAGTCCTTGGCGCGATGCGTCACAATAAATATCGAAGCTTTGAGCAACATCCGGTAGAACTAACACCGGTCTTGATGTCAATCGCTTCTTCAGCTCTGAAATCCTTTCTCACATTCTCAAGCGCCCATGCAAACTTCTTTTCCTTCTTCAGCCATTGCGTAAGAGGTTTCGTAATTGTCGAGAAGCCTTCGATGAAACGGCGGTAGTATCCTCGCCATTCCAAGGAAACTCCGAACTGGGTCACGCCTTCTACTGCTCCCAATGTAACACAGCTTCTACTTTGCTTGGATCTACGGCGACTCCTCCTGCGGTCATTACATGTCCAAGAAACTCCACCTTGTCCTTCCAAAAATCACACTTGCTGAACTTGGCGAAAAGTTGTCGTTCCTCGCCTTTTCCAAAACTCGCCTTAAGTGTTCGGCATGTTCACTCTCTGCCTTGGAGTAGATTAGGATATCGTCTATGAACACGACGACAAACTTGTCCAAATATTCCATGAACACCTTATTCATCATATTCATGAAATAAGTCGCATTAAATCGGCCCAAAGGACATAACCGTAAACTCGTAATGTCCATATCTTGACGAGAATGCGATTTTGAATATCTTCGATCGGATCTTCAATCGATGGTATCCCGATCTCAGATCAATCTTGGAGAAAACTCCGGCTCCTCTCAACCGATCAAACAAATCATCAATCCTGGTAGCGGATACTTATTCTTCACGGTGACTTCATTGAGTGCACGGTAGTCAATGCACATCCTCGAAACTCCCGCCCTTCTTCTTGACAAACAAAATCGGTGCTCCCCACGACGAGCGAACTCGGCCTCGATAAATCCTTTCTCCATTAACTCTTCTAGTCAAGCTTTCTTCATTTCTACCAACTCCTCGGTGGACATCCGATAGGGTCTCTTTGCTATAGGTGCTGTACCGGTACAAGCTCTATCACAAACTCTATGTCCCCTCAAGCGGCATACCGTAGATCTTCTGAAAACATCTCGGGTACTCATTCACCATCGGGACATCCTCTATGCTGATTGCCTTGGCACTGTTAACCTTCAACTGTCCATCTCTAATCAAGCAGTGGGCTTGAAATTCCACTTTCTTCCCACACGTGCTCTCAATCGAGATAGTCCTTCGTCCACAATCCAATACGGCCTTGTGCTTGGATAACCAATCCATTCCCAATATAACGCCTAAGGTCCGGGTCTCCAAAATTATAAGGTTTGCTAGGAACTCTATTCCATCTATTAGTATTATCACCGAACATCCTACTTTCGCTCGGAGTTGAACTGTGGGTTTGAACTAAAAGCATGCATCTAAGTCTTGCAATCCTCAAATCATTTCTAGTAGCAAAGCCTTGCGAAACAAACGAATGCGAAGCTCAGTCAAACAAAGCTGTGTATCGAGTTAACAAGTAACTTACCCAAGACGACGTCCGTAGCATTCTGCAGTGCATCTGCGGTGACATGGTTGACTCGGCCTCTCACCACGGCCTGCAGGGTGTGGCTCTGATGCCTGGCGTCCTAGCTGGGTGGTTCCTAGATTGAAGCGAATCGGGTCACTCCTGCTGTCTTCTTTGGACAACTGTTGGCAAAGTGTCACGGCTCGTTGCGATTGTAGCAGCTGGCCTCACTGTTCCTTCTTGCCGCACGGAGTAGCGTTTCTAGCGAAGGGGCTGGGTCCAGGGTAGTTACGATTGACAGGTCTTGGTCTTTGGGGATGGTGTCCTTGTTGCATTCTCGTGGGTTGGAATCTGAAGAATTGATTTGGTGCAACTCTCAGCGCCGCTATTGCGTTCCTGGCGTGATCCTTCTTTGTTGCATCCTGCGCTTCTGTTCTCATCCAGTTCCTTGCGCTTGTCCTCAAGAATAAGCGCCTTATTCACCAACTCTTGGAAATCTGGGAAGGTGTGGGTGATCAATCCTACTTGCAATCCTGAGTTAAGTCCCTTCATAAAAGCAGACTGCCTGGATTTATCTGTCGCTACATCCTCGGTGCGTAGCGTGCTAGCTGTGTGAACTTGTTCAGTAGTCGGCCACCGGCCGATTACCTTGTTTGATGCTCTGAACTCCTCCTTCTTAAGGTCCATGATTCCTTCAGGCACGTGATAATCTGTCCGGAATGCATTTGTGAACTCTTCCCAAGTGATATCTTGAGGGTTCTCTTTGCGTGGCACGTGTTCTCCCCACCATTCAAGCTGTCCCTTCCAGGTGATGAGAAGCGAGAGTACCTTCTCATTTCCTATGCATTGAGCTATGTGTAGCTTCCTCTCGATTGATCTTAACCAATCATCGGCCTCCAATGGATTGGCATTCCAGGAGAAAGTGGGTGGGTGAGTTCTCATGAACTCGACAGTCTTGTATTCGGCGTTGTCCATGATTAACTTGATTAGCAAAGTGGCCTGGCGGTGACGTGTTGCATTTGTTGCATCATAGCATGCATCAGCGAGTCTGGGCAGCAAGAAAAGCTCGAAATTCTGCATATCCAAGTGGCGGTCTTTGGTGCTCCATCATTGGGGTTTTCTCATTGGCGAGAACCACTCCCATTGCTTCCAAAGTTTCCACGGGTGTTCACCATCTGTCGGTTTGCTCTAGGTTTAGAGATGAGAGGGAAACAAGAATAGACAAGTAACATGGAACTTATGCGGGCGAAAGGGGTAACTTTAAGGTCCAACTTTATTATTAATAACTTGGTATGGCTGCTTACAATGCCTAAGGGCCTTGCAACACATCTTGCACACTCAAAGAAACAAAGCAAATCCAAATCAAACTAACTCTGGAGTCTAATGCCTAAAGGGTGACTCTTTATTCTATGACGCGACTCGGCGAAGGAGTCTCACTATAGAACCTATGCTCACTCATCGAGAAAACCTCCACGGCTTTGGTGCACGGTCTTTGTGGCATAGGCGTAAACGATCGCCATGTCCAGCAAGCTGTGTCCTCTATGGTAGTCGAAGAAGCGATGTCCTCATCGAGATCCGACTCCTCCGGATCGGCTCGTGTAGCAATCTTGAGTACTGAGTGCAGTCCGTACAAAGTCATCTCCAACTCGTCAATCCATCGTAGAAGGAGTGCCACATACTCTTGAGCTTCCCGCCATCTGTTCTTCTCTGTCGTGATCTCCTTGCGGGCCTTCTGTAGCTCCTTGCTTGTATTATCTAGTACATCCTCCTGGGCGACGACAAATCGTGCCAACTGTGTAACCGTGGCATCCTCATCCTGAATCGCCTTCGGGTCAAGAAGGTTATCGCTGCGCGGATGATAACGGAACACCGTACTCTCCAACTCTCTGGCGTAGATACGGGTAATGTGCCGCATTGCTCGTCGTGATACTTCTTGGATACCCATCTGCATTGTAGATCTCCTGGCAGTGCAGTGTATCGGGCGATTGCCTGGGCCCTTTTTCCTAGCAGGTACCTCAATCTTCACGTCACAAGCCTTGATCAATCCCGCTTGTCTGATCACTTCCACTTGGTATTGGGGCTTCTCAAAATCTCCGAGAGTCTGTAGCATATGCCAAAGTTCCGCGGCGTGACCAACTCCCAGATCAACGTAGTTGAACTCTTCCTCCATCTGTCACAAGAGTGCTTTACGTAAGAACTCGGAATTTTTAAAGTGTGACAAGGTAAGGGAAAATTTCAGCAAGAGACAAGAAAAGAGAGAAGGGGATAAGTTGAGATGTCATTTCTTATCTTGACAACTTTTTAGCTTTAGAAAATAGGTTTTATCCTCACTACGACCATTCTATCTTAGGGTTGAGCCTACGGTCAAGTATGGCTCTGATACCACCTCTGTCGGGACCCCGAATTTGCAAATCCGGACCCTCTGTGTATTCAGCACTAGTCCAGGAACGCGCTAGTGCACACAGTCTTAACATCGGTAAATATCACAATCATACCATTCGATATTATCAAAGTACTTTATTTAAATAACCAAACTGGTTACTCGACCTTATGGTCAAGTTACAAATGTATGCCTCGCAAGGCGAAACTTATTAAAAGAGAAATAATAGCAGCGGAAAATCAAATAGCTTCGTGGCGCCATCCAAAGATACCACAGGCAACCGACCAGTGGGCTCGCTTCCCGAAGGAGACAGAGCCTCGGGGAGTTCCTCCTCCAAAGCTGGCGTAGTCTCCTCTTCAACTGATGTTGTGTTGAGGCAAGGGTGAGTACTTGGTACTCAGCAAGTCATGCATAGAATGCAAGCTAATATACTATATGCATGGCTTGGTACAAAGGAATAGCTCAAGGTATATTTGCGAAACTTGACATTTGACAAGTAATATAAGTAGATTCGAAAGCAGTAGAAATAAGTAAAGCATAAATAACTTTTCAAGAAGTTTAATAAACATTTTCCCATCCTAAACCACATTTCCATCATCTTCATTATTAAACCAACCCAACCTTTCAAACCAAAGTTATTTTTGAGAAAATCTAACCCTTGATTGTAATTCCCGGCGATGTCCAATACCGCGGACACGGCTATTCGAATAGATTCTAAACTCTGCAGAGGTTATGCACTTTACCCACAAGATCTGAGTCAAACACCACAAAGGCGAAGTTCCCGTAATAAAAAATCTTTGAAACTTCTAACAATACAAGTGGTCCTCCCGGTTATTGCGCACTAACCCTTCCCTTAGCTAAGGCGAAGTCTAGGCCAATCAACCGTTAGATGGGTACTGCCTCGGCCTCAGACGCTCCCCGCACAACTTACACAAAGGGTGTAGTTGACCTCCGAGGTCCCACAGTAATGCGTTATTAGCAACTTAGTCAACTAGGTCCGTCCCATTCTGAGACATGTGGTTGCACGTTAGACCAGTTCAAAGGCTTGCAAGGTTAAGTCCTTAGGGTGACCAGGGCAAGACTACCGAAAAACCAAAACAACACTCCCAATGCCACAATGGCCCACTGATTACTCTTTGCCACATGCCCTGGCCGAAATCGCTTATCAAACCCCAGGTGATTACCATGCACCACCAGCCATCAACAACACAAGATACTTTTCCAAAACAGGTTCAATATATCATTAAGTCAATATTAACATATGATTATCCAAAATCATGTTATGAGCACGGAGTGTGTCTAAGCAAGATACTACAACGGTCTAAACCCAGGTTGGCAATTTAATAATGTCCAACTAGTAATCCACAACAAGGGTGACAAGGGTCATGGCACATACTTAAATAATCAAGGTGTCATACAGCAAATTGGTTCTTATCTAACACCGATTTTTAAACCAAGTTTTTTTCTAATTGAACTATCATGAAATAGTTTAAATCAAAATAGATTTCGAAATAGGATAAAGATGGTCAAAGCACTACTTGCCTTCAAAAAGTACTTGTTCTTGGTCTTGAGTTGGATCTGAGTTAATACTTCTCCTTCTTATCCTTCCGTCACTTCAACGTCTAATCGTATAGCGTTAAAATAGCAAATAAACATATAATGAATAGTAAAAAATTGCAAAAACATCCTAATATAATCCATAAACATAAATTACATAATTTTTGTGATTTTTAGATTCTGGAATCGTGATTTTTGGAGTTAAGGCGCCAAAAGTTATGATTATTTAAAGTTTAAATAATCATTTAAATAATTTTGCAGAGAAAAACTTTAGTCCAAAAATTAAATAAAATTCATATTTAGGTAGATCTCAATTTTATACAAATTTAGAAATTTGAATCACTCAAATCGGAGTTGAAGCATAAAAGTTATAAAGCGTTTGAAGTTTGAATCTAAATTTGAATCAATATTTCGAATTAATAAATCATTTCTTTTTCGGAAATTAATTATTGCGTCATCATGGACACGCGTGGCAGCACTGGATTGGTCTGCGGCGTCGGTAGGTCCATGGGCGTAGTCCACGCTTCGGCTCGGGTCTACCGTGGACCCGGTCCACGGCTCCATGTGAGGCCCGACATGTGGGACCACTCGGCGGCGTCATTCTTTGGCGTCGGCGAGGCTCGGCCACGGCCTGACAGTGGGTCCATCCGATGACGTCATGGGTGACGTCACGGTGCGGTCGCTGACACGCGGGCCCCGCGTGTCGATGGCTCCACTGCGCTTCGCGTGGCGCGGCGGTTCAGCTCCCTGGACACGTGGCACGATCGTAGCCGTTGGTTTGAAAATCGACGGCTAGGATTGGATTTGGGCCTCAAGTGCTTGGGCGCACGGGTTGATCTGGGCCGTTGGATCTTGATCTAACGGTCCAGATCCAATCTAGCCTGGTGCAGTTCCCGCTACGTGGCACGACCTAAGCCGTTGGATCTAGATCCAACGGTTGAGATTAGATCTAGGATTTTCAACGGGGAACTCACCGAGGGTGATGTGGCGCGATCTGAGCCCTTGGATCTTGATCGGACGGTTGGTGGAGCTCGGGGTCGGCGATGGCTTCACGGCGAGGTCGTGGCTGCCGGCCGAGGCGGCGACCACACGAACGGCGTTGGGGCGTGCTCGGCGAGGTGAAGGGTCTCTTGGTGCGCCTGCCGGGGTTCGGACCGGGGTCAATGGCGGCGGTGGGACGGCGACGGCGGGAATCAAGCAAAACCGCTGGCGGAGAGAGTGCTGTCAGCTCAGCGAGCGATTCCGGCGAATCCCACGGCGACTAAGGCTCGGTGAAGTAGAGCGAGAGGGCGCGGGATCACGGCGGTCCTCGGGGTATCTCCGGTACTTAAATACCTCGGCATGCGTGCGGGGACGGAACCCCTAATCCTACGGCGGCGACAAGCGGCGGAGGAGTCCGGCCTCGGACTCGGCGAGGACGATGACGCTCAGCCGCCCACGTGGCACGATCAACGGCCCGCGATCGCGTGGACGCGATCGGATCCGGGCGGATTCGGCCGGCGATGCGGGATGATCCTGACCGTTGGATCTTGATCCAACGGTTGGGATCGATTAGGTTTTGGAGTTGGTTTGGTCGAGTCATGTGGCTCGGGTCGGATGAACAGTAACCGACTCGGTTTGATTTTCCAGCGATTTAATATTTAAAATAATTCCCAGAAATTCAATTAATTCATTAAAAATAGCAAAATACTCAGAAAAATTCCAGAAAAATTCTGGAAAATATTTTAGGGTATTTGGGACTCAAATAAAATATTTCCAACAAAATTTTATTTGCAATATTAAATTCTTTAATTATTTCAAAATGGAATAAATTCAAATAAATTCCAAATAAATCCAAATAAATTCCAAAAATTCACCAAAGTGCCAAATCACACATGAATTCAATAAAAGCAAAATTTTGGGGTGTTACAAACCTCCCCCCCTTAATAGAATCTCGTCCCCGAGATTCAGGGCTTACTAAAGGAATAGGTTTGGAAACTCTTTCTTCAAATCCTCTTCGCGCTCCCAAGTCGCTTCGCTCTCTGCATGGTTGCTCCACTGAACTCTACAGAAACGGGTTGACTTGTTTCTAGTTTCTCGATCCATTGTGTCTAGAATCCTCACGGGATGCTCCTTATAAGTCAAATCCTCTTGCAACTCAATTGACTCTAGCGGTGTCTGTTCCTCAGGAACTCGGAGACACTTCTTCAACTGGGACACATGGAATACATCATGCACTCCTGCCAACGACTGTGGCAACTCCAAATTAGTAAGCAACCGCCTCGCGACTCAAAATCTTAAATGGTCCAACATAACGGGGTGCGAGTTTCCCTTTGGCATGGAACCTCTTAACTCCCCTGAGAGGCGTAACTCTGAGGTAAACAAAGTCTTCTGGTTCAAAACTCAAGTCTCGGCGACGATTGTCAAGATAACTCTTCTCGAGATTGGGCTATCTTCAACCTTTCCCTAATCATAGCGATCTGCTCTTGACCTCTTGAAGAATATCAGGCCCAAAGACACGGCGCTCGCGGTCTCATTCCAATTCAATGGCGTCCGACAGGTGTGGTCGACCATACAAAGGCCTCAAAAGGTGACATCGTAGAACTAGCCTGATAACTATTGTTGTAATCGAACTCGGCATACGGTAAACTCTTATCCCAAGAAGTAGCATAAGCTAATGCACAAGCTCTCAACATATCCTCCGAATCTGGTTGACTCTTTCTGCCTGCATCCATCCGTGCATGGATGATAAGCTGCATCTTGAAGTTCAAACGGGTTCCCATGGCTTCATGCAACTTATTCCAGAACCTTGAGGTAAATTGGGTACCTCTGTCCGATACAATCCTCTTTGGCACTCCGTGCAAACAGACAATCGATCATGTACAATTCGCTAATTTATCTCCCGAGTAAGTGGTCTTCACGGGATAAAATGGGCTACTTTAGTCAAGCGATCCACTATAACCCATATGGAGTCATAACCTCCTTGAGTCTTGACAAACCGGTAATGAAATCCATTCCGATTTCCTCCCACTTCCACTCAGGTATTTTCAGCGGTTGTAGCAATCCCGCTGGTCTCTCGATGCATTGCCTTGACTCTCGGCATACGCCGCACAATGCAACATGCTCGGCAACTTCACGTTTCATACTCGCCACGAGAATCTCTCCTTCGAGATCCTCGATACATCTTGGCGCTTCGGGATGAATTGAGTACTTGAGTCATGGGCTTCTTCGAGAATCGATTGCTTTAACTCCTTTTTGTTAGGCACACAAATGCGATCCTTCATCCACAACGTGCCTTGCTCATCCAACTTGAAGTCCTCTGCCTTGCCTTCCTCCTTGATGGACTTAATCCTGCGGATCTTGTCATCATCCTTACATCCTTCTCGGATCTCGATCCTCTAGGGTAGGCTTTACTTCTAATGCGCCAAAGAATCCGCTAGGTACTACCTCAATCTTCATTTTCGAAAATCCTCACATAACTCATCGACTTGTGGCTAGCAACGTACTCACGGTATGGCTTTTCCGACTCAGGGCATCGGCTACTACGTTGGCCTTCAGGGATGGTAATGGATTCCAACATTATAGTCTTTGATCAACTCTAACCATCTCCTCCGCCTCATATTCAGATCCGATCGGGTGAATATGTACTTAAGGCTCTTATGATCCGTATACACTTCACATCTGTTTCCAATCGGATAGTGACGCCATATCTTCAAAGCATGCACTACGGCAGCTAACTCTAAGTCATGTGTCGGATAATTTTCCTCATGCGGCCTCAATCGCCTTGATGCATAGCGGCGACCTTTCCATCTGCATCAAAGACACATCCAAGTCCTTGGCGCGTCGTCACAATAAATATCGAAGCTTTGAGCAACATCCGGTAGAACTAACACCGGCCGATGTCAATCGCTTCTTGACTCCTGAAATCCTTTCTCACATTCTCAAGCGCCCATGCAAACTTCTTTTCCTTCTTGGTGATTGCGTAAGAGGTTTCGCAATTGTCGAGAAGCCTTCGATGAAACGGCGGTAGTATCCTGCCATTCCAAGGAAACTCCGACCGGGTCACGAGTCTTGTTGCTCCCAATGTAACATAGCTTCTACTTTGCTTGGATCTACTGGCGACTCCTCCTGCGGTCATTACATGTCCAAGAAACTCCACCTTGTCCTTCCAAAAATCACACTTGCTGAACTTGGCGAAAAGTTGCTGTTCCTCGCCTTTTCCAAAACTCGCCTTAAGTGTTCGGCATGTTCACTCTGTCTTGGAGTAGATTAGGATATCGTCTATGAACACGACGACAAACTTGTCCAAATATTCCATGAACACCTTATTCATCATATTCATGAAATAAGCCGGGCGCATTCGTCAACCCAAAGGACATAAATCAGAACTCGTAATGTCCATATCTTGACGAGAATGCGATCTTGAATATCTTACGATCGGATCTTCAATCGATGGTATCCCGATCTCGGATCAATCTTGGAGAAAACTCCGGCTCCTCTCAACTGATCAAACAAATCATCAATCACGGGTAGCGGATACTTATTCTTCACGGTGACTTCATTGAGTGCACGGTAGTCAATGCACATCCACGAAACTCCCGTCCTTCTTCTTGACAAACAAAATCGGTGCTCCCTACTTACGACTAACTCGGTCTGATAAATCCTTTCTCCATTAACTCTTCTAGCTGTTTCTTCATTTCTACCAACTCCTCGGTGGACATCCGATAGGGTCTCTTTGCTATCGGTGCTGTACCAGGTACAAGCTCTATCACAAACTCTATGTCCCTCGTGGCGGCATACCGTAGATCGTCGGGAAAAACATCTGGGTACTCATTCACTCTTGGGACATCCTCTATGCTGATTGCCTTGGTACCGTTAACCTTCAACTGTCCATCTCTAATCGCAGTGGCTTGAAATTCCACTTTCTTCCCACACGGGCTCTCAACTGAGATAGTCCTTCGTCCACAATCCAATACGGCCTTGTGCTTGGATAACCAATCCATTCCCAATATAACGTCTAAGGTCTGGGTCTCCAAAATTATAAGGTTTGCTAGGAACTCTATTCCATCTATTAGTATTATCACCCCGGAACATCCTACTTTCGTTCGGAGTTCGGAACCAGGGGTTTGAACTAAAAGCATGCATCTAAGTCTTGCAATCCTCAAATCATTTCTAGTAGCAAAGCCTTGCGAAACAAGCGAATCTGAAGCTCGAGTCAAACAAAGCTGGTGCATCGAGTTAACAAGTAACTTACCCAAGACGACGTCCGTAGCATTCTGCAAGTGCATCTGCGGTGACATGGTTGACTCGGCCTCTCACCACGATGCAGGGTGTTGCTCTGTCTTTGGCGTCCTAGCTGGGGTGGTTCCTAGATTGAAGCGAATCGGGTCACTCCTGCTGTCTTCTTTGGACAACTGTTGGCAAAGTGTCTGGCTCGTTGCGCTTGTAGCAGCGTCTCACTGTTCCTTCTTGTTGCTCGAGTAGCGTTTAGCGAAGCTGAAGTGCAGTAGTTCGATTGACAGTCTTGGTGCCGAGGATGGTGTCCTTGTTGCATTCTCGTGGTTGGAATCAAGAATTGATTTGGTGCAACTCTCAGTGATTGCGTTCCCTGGCGTGATCCTTGCTTTGTTGCATCCTGCGCTTCTGTTCTCATCCAGTTCCTTGCGCTTGTCCTCAAGAATAAGCGCCTTTATTCACCAACTCTTGGAAATCTGGGAAGGTGTGGGTGATCAATCCTACTTGCAATCCCGAGTTAAGTCCCTTCATAAAACGACTGCCTGGATTTATCTGTCGCTACATCCTCAGTGCGTAGCGTGCTAGCTGTGTGAACTTGTTCAGGTAGTCGGCCACTCGGCTGATTACCTTGTTTCAGTCTGCTGAACTCCTCCTTCTTAAGGTCCATGATTCCTTCAGCACGTGATCTTGTCGAATGCACCGTGAACACTTCCCAAGTGATATATTGAGGTTTCTCTTGCGTGGCACGAAGTTCTCCCACCATTCGGCTGTCCTTCCAAATTGATGAGAAGCGAGAGTACCTTCTCATTTCCTATGCATTGAGCTATGTGTAGCTTCCTCTGGATTGATCTTAACCAATCATCGGCCTCCAATGGATTGGCATTCCCGGAGAAAGTGGGTGGGTGAGTTCTCATGAACTCTGACAGTCTTGTATTCTGGCGTTGTCCATGATTAACTTGATTAGCAGTGGCCTTGGCGGTGACGTGTTGCATTTGTTGCATCATAGCATGCATCAATCGAGTCCGGGCAGCAAGAAAAGCTCCAAATTCTGCATATCCAAGTGGCGGTGCCGGTGCTCCATCATTGGGGTTTTCTGGCGAGAACCATTCCCATTGCTTCCAAAGTTTCCACGGTGTTCACCATCTGTCGGTTTGCTCTAGGTTTAGAGATGAGAGGGAAACAAGAATAGACAAGTAACATGGAACTTATGCGGGGCTTAAAGGGGTAACTTTAAGGTCCAACTTTATTATTAATAACTTGGTATGGCTGCTTACAATGCCTAAGGGCCTTGCAACACATAATGCACACTCAAAGAAACAAAGCAAATCCAAATCGAACTAACTCGGAGTCTAATGCCTAAAGGGTGACTCTTTATTCTATGACGCTGACTCTGGCCGAAGGAGTCTCACTATAGAACCTATGCTCACTCATCGAAAACCTCCACGGCCTGGGTACGGTGCTTTGTGGCATAGGCGCCAAACGATCGCCATGTCCAAAGAATCGTGTCCTCTATGGTAGTCGAAGAAGCTGATGTCCTCATCGAGATCGACTCCTCTGGATCTGGCTCGTGTAGCTTGAGTAATCTTGGCCTGGTCTGGTCCGTACAAGGTCATCTCCAACTCGTCAATCCTTCGTAGAAGGTGTGCCACATACTCTTGAGCTTCCCGCCATCTGTTTCTTCTCTGGCCGTGATCTCCTTGCGGGCCTTCAGTAGCTCCTTGCTTGTATTATCTAGTACATCCTCCTGGCGACGACAAATCGTGCCAAGCTGTGGTAACCGTGGCATCCTCATCCTCGAATCGCCTTGGGTCAAGAAGGTTATCGCGCGCGGATGATAACGGAACACCGCATTTCCAACTCTCTGGCGTAGATACGGGTAATGTGCCGCATTGCTCGTCGTGATACTTCTTGGATACCCATCTCGCATTGTAGATCTCCTGGCGGCAAAGTGTATCGCGATTGCAGGGCCCTTTTCCTAGCAGTACCTCAATCTTCACGCCACAAGCCTTGATCAATCCCGCTTGTCCGATCACTTCCACTTGGTATTGGGGCTTCTCAAAATCTCCGAGAGTCTCGTAGCATATGCCAAAGTTCCGCGGCGTGACCAACTCCCAGATCAACGTAGTTGAACTCTTCCTCCATCTCATCACAAGAGTGCTTTACGTAAGAACTCGGAATTTTTAAAGTGTGACAAGGTAAGGGAAAATTTCAGCAAGAGACAAGAAAAGAGAGAAGGGATAAGTTGAGATGTCATTTCTTATCTTGACAACTTTTAGCTTTAGAAAATAGGTTTTATCCTCACTACGACCATTCTATCTTAGGGTTGAGCCTACGGTCAAGTATGGCTCACGATACCACCTCTGTCGGGACCCGAATTTGCAAATCCGACCCTCTCAGGTATTCAGCACTAGTCCAGAACGCGCTTAGTGCACACAGCCTTAACATCGGTAAATATCACAATCATACCATTCGATATTATCAAAGTACTTTATTTAAATAACTAAATCGGTTACTCGACCTTATGGTCAAGTTACAAATGTATGCCTCGCAAGGCGAAACTTATTAAAAGAGAAATAATAGCAGCGGAAAATCAAATAGCTTAGTGGCGCCATCCAAGATACCACAGTGCAATCGACCGGGCTCGCTTCCCTAAGTAGACGGATCCTCTTGGAGTTCCTGCTCCAAAGCCGGGCGTAGTCTCCTCTTCAACTGATGTTGTGTTGAGGCAAGGGTGAGTACTTGGTACTCGCAAGTCATGCAATGTAATGCAAGCTAATATACTATATGCATGGCTTGGTACAAAGGAATAGCTCAAGGTATATTTGCAGAAATGACATTTGACAAGTAATATAAGTAGATTCAAAGCGGAGAAATAAGTAAAGCATAAATAACTTTTCAAGAAGTTTAATAAACATTTTCCCATCCTAAACCACATTTCCATCATCTTCATTATTAAACCAACCCAACCTTTCAAACCAAAGTTATTTTTGAGAAAATCTAACCCTTGACTGTAATTCGGCGATGTCCAATACCGGACACGGCTATTCGAATAGATTCTAAACTCTGCAGAGGTTATGCACTTTACCCACAAGATACGAGTCAAACACCACAAAGGCGAGTTCAGTAACAAAATCTTTCTAAAACTTCTAACAATACAAGTGGTCCTCCCGGTTATTGCGCACTAACCCTTCCCTTAGCTTAGGCGAAGTCTAGGCCAATCAACCGTTAGATGGGTACTGGCCTCGGCCTGCACGCTCCCCCGCATACAACTTACACAAAGGGTGTAGTTGACCTCCCGAGGTCCCACAGTGCGTTATTAGCAACTTAGTCAACTAGGTCCGTCCCATTACTGAGACATGTGGTTGCACGTTAGACCCAGTTCAAAGGCTTGCAAGGTTAAGTCCTTAGGGTGACCAGGGCAAGACTAGAAAAACCAAAACAACACTCCCAATGCCACAACTGGCCCACCTGATTACTTCTTGCCACATGCCCTGGCCGAAATTTTATCAAACCCCAGTTGATTACCATGCACCACGTGCCATCAACATCACATGATACTTTTCCAAAACAGGTTCAATATATCATTAAGTCAATATTAACATTTGATTATCCAAAATCATGTTATGAGCACGTAGTGAGTCTAAGCGATACTACAACGGTCTAAACCCAGGTTGGCAATTTAATAATGTCCAACTAGTAATCCACAACTAGGGTGACAAGGGTCATGGCACATACTTAAATAATCAAGGTGTCATACAAAGAAATTGGTACTTATCTAACTCCCATGTTTAAACCAAGTATTTTTCTAATTGAACTAGCATGCAATAGTTTAAATCAAAATAGATTTCGAAATAGGATCAACATGGTCAAAGCACAACTTGCCTTCAAAAAGTACTTGTTCTAGGTCTTGAGTTGGATCCTGAGTTAATACTTCTCCTTCGAATCCTTCCGGCACTTCAACGTCTACTCGTAAAGCGTGCAAATAGCAAATACACAAATAAACAATAGGCAAAAAGTGTCCAAACATCCAAATAAAATCCATAAACAGAAAGAACATAATTTTATGGATTTTTAGAAACTGGAATCGTCAAATTTGGAGTTAAGGCGTTAAAAGTTATGATTATTTAAAGTTTAAATAATCATTTAAATAATTTTGCAGAGAAAACTTTAGTCCAAAAATTAAATAAAATTCATATTTAGGTAGATCTCAATTTTATACAAATTTAGAAATTTGAATCACTCAAATCGGAGTTGAAACGCAAAAGTTATAAGCGTTTGAAGTTTGAATCTAAATTTGAATCAATATTTCGAATTAATAAATCATTTCTTTTTCGGAAATTAATTATTGCGTCATCATGGACACGTGGCAGCACTGGATTGGTCT
This sequence comes from Rhipidocladum racemiflorum, assembly GCA_036346355.1. Classification (NCBI taxonomy): domain Eukaryota; kingdom Viridiplantae; phylum Streptophyta; class Magnoliopsida; order Poales; family Poaceae; genus Rhipidocladum; species Rhipidocladum racemiflorum. The sequence continues at coordinate 14,351,567 of CM070582.1, forward strand.
GCTGACGTCAGCCGGTCCATGGACGTAGTCCACGCTCGGCTCGGGTCTACCGTGGACCCGGTCCACGGCTCCATGTGAGACTGACATGTGGGACCACTCGGGCGACGTCATTCTTGGCGTCGGCGGGCTCACCACCCGACAGCAGTGGGTCCATCCGATGACGTCATGGGTGACGTCACGCAGTGCGGCGGCCGCCGACACGCGGCCCCGCGTGTCGATGCTCCACGCGCACGCCGCGTGGCGCGAGTTCGGCTCCCTGGACACGCACGATCGTAGCCGTTGGTTTGAAAATCGACGGCTAGGATTGATTTGGGCCTCAAGTGCTTGGGCGCACGGGTTGATCTCGGGCCGTTGGATCTTGATCTAACGGTCGAGATCCACCCTAGCCTGGTGCGATTCCCGCCACGTGGCACGACCTAAGCCGTTGGATCTAGATCCAGCGGTTGAGATTAGATCTAGGATTTTCAACGGAGAACTCACCGAGGGTGACGTGGCGCGATCTGAGCCCTTGGATCTTGATCGTACGGTTGGTGGAGCTCGGGTCGGCGATGGCTTCACGGCGAGGTTGTGGCTGCCGTGGCGAGGACGGCGACCACACGAACGGCGTTGGGGCGTGCTCGGCGAGGTGAAGGGTCTCTTCTGCGCGCTCGCTCGGGGTTCGGATCCGGGGTCAATGGCGCAGGGGACGGCGACGGCGGCGAATCAAGCAAAACCGCTAGCCGAGAGGTGCTGTAGTTCGGCGAGCGATTCCGGCGAATCTACAATGACTAAGGCTCGGTGAAGTAGAGCAGAGAGGGCGCGGGATCACGGCGGTCCTGGGTACCTCCGGTGCATTTAAATACCCTAAGCATGCGTGCACGGAAACCCTAATCCTACAGCGGCGACAAGGGCGGAGGAGTCCGGCTTCCGGACTTCTGGGGACGATGACGCCGGCCGCCCACGTAGCACGATCAACGGCCACGATCGCGTGGACGCGATCGGATCCGGGCCGGAATCGACCGAAGCGGTACGGGATTATCCTGACCGTTGGATCTTGATCCAAAGGTATGGATCGATTAGGTTTTGGAGTTGGTTTGGTCGAGTCATGTGGCTCGGGTCGGACTCGAACTCAAGTCTGACTCGGGCTCGGTCGGATGAACAGTAACCGACTCGGTTTGATTTTCCAGCGATTTAATATTTAAAATAATTCCCAGAAATTCAATTAATTCATTAAAAATAGCAAAATACTCAGAAAAATTCCAGAAAAATTCTGGAAAATATTTTAGGGTATTTGGGACTCAAATAAAATATTTCCAACAAAATTTTATTTGCAATATTAAATTCTTTAATTATTTCAAAATGGAATAAATTCAAATAAATTCCAAATAAATCCAAATAAATTCCAGAAAATTCCAAAAATTCACCAAAGTGCCAAATCACACATGAATTCAATAAAAGCAAAATTTTGGGGTGTTACAGAGAATAACTTCATCAACTACAAAGTTGTCCACCGGGTTCTTGCTACTCTTAAACAAGTAAATTGAGTGATTTGGATTCGGAGAGCAGTGAAGATGACACAACAACTCTAAGCAAGCATGAATTGACAGGGTTGTGTCTCATGGCTAAAAGCGATGAAAACTTCACCGAGGACGATCATGACAATGACTTCAATGAGGTAGAACCTTCTTATGATGAATTAGCTATTGCTGTTGCTCGACTTGGTAAATTGCTTGATAAACGTGATAGAAAAATTAAGAAACATGATATTATTATGGTATCATTGAATGTTGAAATTGTTAGACTTAAATCTTTGATTCCTAATGACGATGCTTCCAAATCATGTGACTTAATTTACAATGAGCTCACCTTGCTTAGGAAATAATATGCTTTCTTGTTACATCAAAATTAGAAAAATAATAAACATGTTAAACATGCTAGCTGTTCCACCGATGATTTGCATGGTTCAATTTCTTGTTCTAAATGTTCAAGTCTTGAATTGAAATTGAAAGATGCAAATGCTAGAGTTTCTTAGATGACTAATGATATGCTCACTTATGAGGTTCTTTCATGCTCAAACTGTCAGAAGCAAAAGGCTAAAGTGGACGCTCCATGCAATAATTGTTTAACTCTTGCTAAGAAAGTTGATTACTTACAAAATTCTTTAGAACGTTTCATTAATGGCAAGAAAAATTTGAACATGATTTTGGACCAATCTAAGGTTAGCTCAAACAAGAGATGTTTAGGTTTTGATCCTTATGCTTCATATGAAACTAAACCTCGCACTGTTGTTCATGCTCTTTGCAATGACAAAATTGAGATTCTTAATGAGACAGAAAAATGGTTTTAAATATGCTGGTCTTTTATGTTCCTCTATGATGAATGCAAAATGTGATTCTACTATTAAAGCTTAACATCATGTTAAGTACACTTCCACTCATTGTGTTAGAGATGGACATTTAGTAGATTTTTGTTTTAGACTAGCTAAACAACAAAAGAAAGAAAGAGCTAATGTTAGGTCTAATTTCAGAAAGGCACGCTTTACTCCTCATTATGTGCCTAGGGTGATGCAAACACATTTTGTTGCTAGAAACACGAGAAATGGCAAATCTGATTTTGTGCATAAGAATACTCGTGTTGTGCCTATTGTTGTACGTTGTGCGTCTCAGTACTGGATTCCTAAATGCTTTATTTCTAACCCCGGCACCGAGGCCTCTACATCTTCTAGTTCTATGTAGGCTTTTTAGATGCAGGTTGGAGAACAGAAGCTTAGTGGATCTTGGTCTTTTGCAAGATGTGATCTAGACTTCGTTGGTTGTCATCTTTGAGATGGCCTTCAAGAGGCATGTGCGATAATTCCGCACCTACTTTGTGAGCTATTTTATACACTCATGTCTTTTACATTCACAGATATCTAATTGTGGTATGAGCTGATATGTTTGTTCATATGCTCATATGTATCCCTGGCATGTTCAATAATGTTATATCTTATATCATGCCTTTTCATGCTTAGTATTTATTTATTATGATTCATGCTTATGCTTAACTGAACATACCGTGATAACTCAAATACATGTATATCATCACCTCTCTTTTGATTTCATTGGTTATTCGTTTGAGAAGGAGTTAATGGATTTTTAGTGAAAATTTCTTTCGTTTGCCTATTGGGAGGATTGTTCTTTCAGACTTTTGTTTATAAAATTAATCTTATTGGGTGACAATTTTGAAGATGGTTTTTAAGAGGTTTGTTTTGAGGGGGAGTTTGTGAAAACTTTGTAATATTTTGTAACATATTTTTTTGTGTGTTTCTTAAATAAAAAAGAGAAACATAATGAAAAATCATTGAGCATTATATTTGACACACATATGTTATTTGAAGTCATGTTTATGCTATAAGGTCTTTGCAACTTCATGTTTATGCATATATGGTTTAGATTATGGCATGACTATTTAAATGGAATGAAAACTTGAATTAAATCTTGTCATGGTTGAACTTTCTTGACTATCTTGATCTTGTCCAAAAAGTGCTCAATGTGAAAGTTTTCAAAGTTAAAGAGCTAAAATCTCAAAGAATGATTGTTGATTAATGCAAGATCAAGGTTATGTACTATCACACTTCTTCTTTATGAGACTGCTTATCATGGCACTTTGATATGAACGTGGAAGAGGTTGTGAATGAACGAAACCATGAAACCTTAAGCTAATTGCTTGGCATGGTTGAAAAGTAAGGCTGATGGTGCATATAATTCCTTGCAAATTTTTATATTCTGTTGCAATCAATCAATAAATCAGTTTTTCAAGCACCAATCAAGTGCACAAAAATTCAATGTTTTCAGGTTTTGAGGTAGTTGAGGAAGGGAGATCATGCCATACAAAAAATCGTTAATAGTACACTACTACAGAACAGGCAATCCTCGCCGCCATATCACTGCCGGTTGGGCTAGAGCCGTCGGGGATAAAATATCACTGCCAGTTCGTAAGAATTCCTGCCCTGGAAACGTATCCCTGCCGGTCTGTATAACGAACCGGTAGTGATAATATATTATCACTCTCGTGTTATATATAAAACCGGTACTGAATTATCACTGCCGGTTGTAAATACAACCGGCAGAGATATTGGAGATTTTACTGCCGGTTCGACATTTTAACCGGCAGTGATATTTTTTCCCGCCAATATGAAACCTCCCGCGTAATACGACCTTATAACTGCCGGTTCTAGGAAAAGCCGGCAGTGATAAGTTATTTATATAACTACAGCGTCAGACGCCCTCGCGACCGAGCAGACAGAGAGGAGCTCTGTTTGCTCGCTCGGTTGGCATTTTCTTGGGGAGGTGCTGCCAAAAAATGTGTTAATAATTTTTCAGTATTTATTTTCGCAACGACATCTTCTCTGACCAAGTAGAAGAAAGAAGAGCTTTACTTTGCTCGGTAGTTATTATCTTGCCGAGTTGCTATTGGAATGTTGTTTTAAATAGCGAAAAAGGTTTGATATTTCTTAATATAGACAAGATTGCCAGCTGTATTTGTAAATCTAATCATTTACAATTATATTGTTATTTGCAATTATGTGCTTATAATGTGAATATCGTTTGAATTAATTACCACTGCATGATTAATGGAAACAATAAAATTTTGTAGATGGACCGAAGATGGATGTATGACACGGACCGTCGTGGTCCAGAGTTCTTTAATGGTGTGCCTTGTTTTCTGAATGTGGCTACAGCACACAAGTCGAAGAATCTGGCGGATTATATGTCTTGCCCATGCGTTGATTGCAAAAATGAGAAGCTGTTTTCTAACATAGAGTCGATACGTGCACACTTACTTCGAAGGGGTTTCAAGGCTGGCTATACATGTTGGACCAAGCACAGTGAAGATGATATTCTAGAAGAAGGGCAACACATTGATGAAGATGATATTGTAGAAGAAGGGCAACACATTTATAAAGATGATATTGTACATGAATGGCACCACATTGATGAAGATGATAGAGACAATGATATGACGGTGGTGGAAGATACGTTTGTTCATAGCCACGAAGATGATATAGATAAAATGTTGCGTGATAGGGAGGGGGACTTGACGAGTGAAAGGGAGTTTCAAAAGTTTCAGCGTATGGTAGAGGACTCTACAACGCCATTGTACCCGGGCTGCAAGGAGGAGCACAAAAAGCTGCTTACTATACTTTCACTACTGCAGTTGAAGGCAAGCAATGGTTGGTCCGATAAGAGCTTTACTGAGTTGTTGTGTCTCCTGGGGGACTTGCTTCCAGAGGGTAACGTCTTGCCTACAACTACGTACCAGGCCAAGCAGGTTGTCTGCCCGCTGGGATTGGAAGTACAAAGAATCCATGCATGTCCAAACGATTGCATATTGTATCGCAATGAGTTTGCAGACATGGATGCCTGTGTTGTTTGCAAAGCAAAGCGGTATAAGGGCAACGATGATGATATAGAAGTAGATGATGTCGGGGTGAAGCGTAAGAAGAAGAGGTGTCCCTGTAAGGTGGTGTGGTATTTCCCTATAATTCCGCGTCTGAAGCGATTATTTGCGAACAAAAGGCATGCCCAATTGCTACGATGGCACGCCGAAGAGCGTAAGAAGGATGGAATGCTCAGACACCCTGCTGATTCTGTGCAATGGAGGAACATCGATAGGAAATATAAGAAGCACTTTGCATATGATGTGAGGAATATAAGGTTCGGGTTGAGTACGGATGGGATGAATCCTTTTGGCAACATGAGTAGTCGTCACAGCACTTGGCCGGTGACTTTATGCATCTACAACCTTCCTCCATGGCTTTGCATGAAGCGAAAGTACATTATGATGCCACTACTGATTCAAGGGCCCAGGCAACTTGGCAATGATATCGATGTGTACCTCAAACCATTGGTTGAAGATTTTCTAATATTGTGGAACGATGGTGCATAAGTGTGGGATGAGTGTAAAAGAGAGAACTTTATCCTATGGGCATTGTTGTTCGTAACCATCAATGATTACCCTACTCTTGGCAACCAGTCGGGCTAGACGACAAAAGGCTTCAACGGATGCGTCCAGTGCTTGGGTGATACAGCTAGCCGGTGGCTGAAGAATTGCCGAAAAATGGTTTACATGCAGCATCGTAGGTTCCTCTGCAAGGATCACCCGTACCGCAATAACAAGAGAGCATTTGACGAGACAAAGGAGATTGCCTTAGCTCCAAAGAATCACAAGGGGAAACAAATATTTGCGGCCGTAAAGGATATCACAGTTATTCACGGAAGGGGACCCGACAGTACATCTATCCAGAGTTCCCGGGGTAAGGATCATTTGTGGAAAAAGAGATCAGTATTTTGGATCCTACCTTATTGGCAGCACCTGCAAGTTCGACACGCAATCGACGTCATGCACATAGAGAAGAACGTGTGTGATAGCTTGCTTGGTATCTTACTGGACATACCTGGCAAAACGAAAGATACACTCCAAGCACGGATGGACCTCAGAGATATGATACTCAGGAAGGAGCTGCATCACAAGGAAATGGAAATGGGCAAAAAGTACCTTCCCGCAGCCTGCTTCACTCTGAGCAAGAAAGAGAAAATTAGCATTTGCGAATGCTTGCATGGAGTAAAAGTTCCGTCTGGTTACTCTGCTAATATAAAGAGACTAGTCTCAATGAAAGACTTAAAATTAATTGATATGAAGTCTCACGATTGCCACGTGATGATGACACAGATGCTTCCAATTGCAGTTAGGGGTGTTCTGCCAGAGAAAGTCCGAGACCCAATTATCAAGTTGTGTTCATTCTTCAACGCGATTTCACAGAAGGCCATCGATCCGTTAAAACTACATAAGCTGCAGGAAGATGTGGTCCACACTCTGTGCAGGCTTGAGATGTGTTTCCCTCCATCTTTTTTTGATATTATGGTCCATCTCATTGTTCACATTGTGAAGGAGATACGGATTCTTGGTCCCATATTTATACATCAGATGTACCCTTTCGAGAGATTCATGGGGGTTATAAAGAAATATGTTCGTAACCGACATCGACCAGAAGGCTGCATTGCCGATGGCTGGGGAACCGAGGAGGTCATTGAGTTCTGCGTCGATTATATGGCCCTCAAACCGATTGGTGTGCCTGTAACTCGGCATGAGGGGAGGTTACAGGGTAAAGGGACACTGGGCGAGAAATTTGTACGTACTTGCAATCTAGCTTCATTTACACAAGCACATTTTGCAGTTTTGGAACAATCAGTTGTGGTGGCCCCGTTTGTCAATATGCACAAGAACATGCTATCCAGAACCAACTCGGGGAGGTCAGAGGTTTGGCTCGCGAGAGAGCACAGGGATAACTTCGACGATTGGTTGCGTATACACATAATGCATACAGAGACAGACTGCACTCAGTTGAAAGAGTTAGCTCAGGGACCGTCATGTACATTTCGGACATTCCAAGAATACGATATAAATGGTTTTACATTTTATACAAGAGCGCAAGATAAAAAGAGCATCAACCAAAACAGCGGTATCCGTATAGATGCCTATGACAGCAATGGAAATAGGCAAACCTACTACGGATTCATAGAAGAGATTTGGGAGCTTGACTATGGACCTTTAAAGGTCCCTCTCTTCCGGTGCCAATGCGTTAGACTTCCAGGGGGCGTGAATATCGACAAGTACGGTATCACTACCGTGGACCTCAAACTCGTTGGATACAAAGATGAACCATTCGTGCTTGCTAATTCTGATACACAAATCTTCTTTGTAACTGACCCGGCTAACAAGCAGCGCCACGTGGTTATGAGTGGAAAAAGAAGGATTGTCGGGGTTGAGAACGTTGTTGACGAGGAAGAGTACAACCAATTCAATGAGCTTCCGCCTTTCGAAGAGGATGTTGACCTAAGTATCATGGAAGAGACTGACGAAGCTACATACATACGCCGCGATCATAATGAAGGCCGAATCGTAGCTTAGCTGTAGTAATGAAATGTATGTTTTCTTTTGTACACACGACATGTATTGAACTTCAACCATTTTGCGAATATGAGTATTTGGAATTTATATTGCATTAGTGTAACACCCCAAAATTTTGTTTTTCTTAAATTCATGTGTGATTTGGCACTTTGGTGAATTTTTGGAATTTTCTGGAATTTATTTGGATTTATTTGGAATTTATTTGAATTTATTCCATTTTGAAATAATTAAAGAATTAAATTTTGCAAATAAAATTTTGTTGGAAATATTTTATTTGAGTCCCAAATACCATAAAATATTTTCCAGAATTTTTCTGGAATTTTTCTAAGTCTTTTGATATTTTTAATGAATTAAATGAATTTCTGGGAATTATTTTAAATATTAAATCGCTGGAAAATCAACTCGGGTCGAGTAATCGTTTCATCCGACCGAAGTTGGAACCCGAAGTCGGACTCGAGTCCGACCCGAGCCAACCGACTCGACCAAACCCGGGCCCTAACCCTACTCGATCCCGACCGTTGGATCGGGATCCAACGGCCGGATTGGACCGTGACGGCTCGAGCCGAAACCGGCCGGTCCGATCGTGCCCACGCGATCGTGGACCGTCGATCGCGCCACATGGACAGTTCTCCGCCGCCGCCGTCTCGCCGAGTCCGAGCCGATTCCTCCGCCGCAGAGCCGCTGTGTCTCGTTAGGGTTCCGATTTGTGCGCCGCATCCGGGTTATTTAATGCGTGAGACATCGCCCGAGGTTGCCCTCTTCCGCGGCGCACTGCGTGCCCCAAGCCATCTCGCCGAGCCGCCGCCGTTTGTTCGCATAAGCTCGCCGGAGTTGGAATTCCGTTCCGCGTGATTAACGCCGATTCCGCCGCCGTCCGCCGTTCTCCGCCGCCCGTTGAGCCTGGCTGAACAGCCAGAGTCAAGCCGCGTCGGTGAGGACCTTTCACCTCGCCGAGCACGCCCCAAACGCTGCTCGTGTGGTCACCGTCCTCGCCACGGCAGCCGCAATCTCGCGGTGAAGCCATCGCCGACCCCGAGCTCCACCAACCGTCCGATCAAGATCCAAAGGCCCAGATCGCGCCACGTCACCCTCGGTGAGTTTCCCGTTGAAAATCCTAGATCTAATCCCAACCGTTGGATCTAGATCCAACGGCTTAGGTTGCGCCACGTAGCCAGAACTGCACCAGGCTAGATTGGATCTCGACCGCTGGATCAAGATCCAACGCCCACGATCGCCACGTGCGCCCCAAGCACATGAGGCCCAAACCCAATCCTAGCCGTTGGATTTCAAACCAACGGCCACGATCGTGCCACGTGTCCAGGGAGCCGAACGCCGCGCCACGCGGGCGACTGGCGTGGAGTCAGCGACACGCCGGCCCGCGTGTCGGGCCGATCGCACCGTGGACGTCACCCATGACGCCACTGGGTCCCACAGCCGACTGCGGTCGAGCCCCGCTGACGTCAGCAATGACGTCACCCGAGGGGGACCCACATGTCAGTGACACGTGGAGCTGTGGACCGAGTCCACGGTAGACCCGTAGGCGTGGACCAAGTCCATGGGCCACTGACGTCGACCAACCAATCGAGGTGACACGTGTCCAGCCGACGCAATAATTAATTTCCAAAAAAGAAAATGATTTATTAATTCGAAATAATGATTTGATTTTGTTTCAAACTTCAAACGCTTATAACTTTTGCGCGTTTCAACTCCGGTTTGAGTGATTCAAATTTCTAAATTTGTATAAAATTGAGACCTACCTAAATATGAATTTTATTTAATTTTTGGACTAAAGTTTTTCTCTGTAAAATTATTTAATTGATTATTTAAACTTTAAATAATCATAACTTTTGCGTTTAACTCCAAATTTGACGATTCAGCTTTCTAAAAATTCATAAAATTATGTTCTCTCTGTTTATGGATTTTATTTGGATGATTGGATACTTTTTGCCTATTGTTTATTCGTGTATTTGCTATTTGCACGATTTACGAGTAGACGTTGAAGTGCCGGAAGGATTCGAAGGAGAAGTATTGACTCAGGATCCAACTCAAGACCAAGAACAAGTACTTTTTTAAGGCAAGTTGTGCTTTGACCATGTTGATCCTATTTCGAAATCTATTTTGATTTAACCTATTGCATGCTAGTTCAATTAGAAAAATACTTTATTTAAATATGGGGGCTAGATAAATACCAATTTGATGTATGACACCTTGATTATTTAAATATGTGCCATGACCCTTGTCACCCTAGTTGTGGTTTACTAGTTGGACATTATTAACTTGCCAACATGGGTTTTAGACCGTTGTAGTAAACTGCTTAGACCTGCTACGTGCTCATGACATGATTTTGGACAAACAAATGTTAATATTGACTTAATGATATATTGAACCTATTTTGGAAAGGTATCATGTGATGTTGATGGCACGTGGTGCATGGTAATCAACTGGGGTTTGATAAATAGTTTTTCGACCGGGGCATGTGGCAAGAATAATCAGTGGGCCATTGTGGCATTGGGGATGTTGATTTGGTTCTTGGTAGTCTTGCCCTGGTCACCCTAAGGACTTAACCTTGCAAGCCTTTGAACTGGTCTAACGTGCAACCACATGTCTCAGTAATGGGACGGACCTAGTTGACTAAGTTGCTAATAACGCACTGTGGGACCTCGGAGGTCAACTACACCCTTTGTGTAAGTTGTGCGGGGAGCGCATCGGCCGAGGCCAGTACCCATCTAACGGTTGATTGGCCTAAACTTCGCCTTAGCTAAGGGAAGGGTTAGTGTGCAATAACCGGGGAGGACCACTTGTATTGTTAGAAGTTTCCGAAAGACTTTGTTATGGGAACTCGCCTTTGTGGTGTTTGACTGTATCTTGTGGGTAAAGTGCATAACCTCTGCAGAGTGTAGAATCTACTCGAATAGCCGTGTCCGCGGTATTGGACATCGCTCGGGAATTACAGTCAAGGGTTAGATTTTCTCAAAAATAACTTTGAAAGGTTGGGTTGGATTAATAATGATGTTGATGGAAATGTGGATTAGGATGGGAAAGATGTTCATTAAACTCCTTGAAAAGTTATCTATGCTATACTTGTTTCTACTGCTTCGAATCTACTTATGCTACTTGTCAAATGTCAAGCATCTGCAAATATACCTTGAGCTATTCCTTTGTACCAAGCCATGCATATAGTATATTAGCCTACATTCTCAGGCATGACTTGCCGAGTACCAAGTACTCACCCTTGCCACAATACAACACCGCTTGAAGAGGAGACTACACCACTTTGGAGGAGGAGCTCCAAGAGGAACCGTCTACTTAGGGAAGCGAGCCCGCCGCTGCCTGTGGTATACTTTGGATGGCGCCACGGGTTACTTGATTTTCCGCCGCTACTATTTCTCTCTTAATAAGTTTCGCCTGTGAGGCGATACATTTGTAACTTGACCTTAAGGTCGAGTAACCGCTTGACTGCTTAAATAAAGTACTTTATTAGTATCGAAAGTGGTATGATTGTGATATTTACCGATGTTAAGACTGTGTGCACTAAGCGCGTTCTCGACTAGTGCTGAATACACAGAGGGTCGGATTTGCAAATTCGGGGTCCCGACAGAGGTGGTATCAGAGCCAGGTTGACCGTAGGCTCAACCCTAAGCTAGAATGGTCGTAGTGAGGATAAAACCTATTTTCTAAAGCTAAAAATTTGTCAAGATAAGAAATGACATCTCGACTTACCCCCTTCTCTCTTTCCTTGTCTCTTGCTGAATATTCCCTTACCTTGTCACGATTTAAAATTTCGAGTTCTTACGTGAGCACTCTTGTGACAGATGGAGGGAGAGTTCAACTACGTCGATCTGGAGGTTGGTCACGCCGTGGAACTTTGGCATATGCTTCAGACTCTCGGAGATTTTGAGAAGCCGCAATACCAAGTGGAAGTGATCAGACAAGCAGGATTGATCAAGGCTTGTGACGTGAAGATTGAGGTACCTGCTAGGAAGAAGGGCCCAGGCAATCGCCCGATACCTTTGACCGCCAGGAGGTCTACAATGCAGATGGGTATCCAAGAAGTATCACGACGAGCAATGCGCACATTACCCGTATCTACGCCAGAGAGTTGAGAGCACGGTGTTCCGTTATCACCCACGCAAAGCAATAACCTTCTTGACCCGAAGGCGATTCAGATGAGGATGCCATGGTTACACAGCTTGGCACGACTTGTTGTCGCCAGGAGGATGTCCTCGATGAAACAAGCAAAGAGCTACGTAAGGCCCGCAAGGAGATCACGACAGAGAAGAACAGATGGCGGGAAGCTCAAGAGTATGTGTCACACCTTCTGCGCGAAGGATTGACGAAGTTGGAGATGGCTTTATACGGACCGGAACTGCAGCCGATGATTGAGCTACACGAGCCAGATCCAGAGGAGTCGATCTCGATGAGGACATCGCTTCTTCCGACTACCACAGATGACACAGCTTGCTGGACATGGCAATCGCTTTCGCGCCTATGCCGCAAAGATCCGTATTCCAGCCGTGGAGGTTTTCTCGATGAGTGAGCATAGGTTCTATAGTGAGACTCCTTCGCCGAGTCGCGTCATAGAATAAAGAGTCACCCTTTAGGCGTTAGACTCCGAGTGTTAGTTCGATTTGGATTTTCATTGTTTGCTGAGTGTGCAGAGATGTGTTGCAAGGCCCTTAGGCATTGTAAGCAACCATACCAAGTTATTAATATCAATAATAAAGTTGGACCTTAAAGTTACACCTTTCGCCCGCATAAGTTCCATATTACTTGTCTATTCTTGATTCCCCTCATCTCTAAAACTTAGAGCAAATCGACAGATGGTGAACACCGCGGAAACTTTGGAAGCAATGGAAGTGGTTCTCGCCACAGAAAACCCCAATGATGGAGCACCAAGACCGCCAGCTTGATATGCAGAATTTTGGAGCATTTCTTGTCGCTCAGACTCGCTTGATGCATGCTATGATGCAACAAATGCAACACGCCACTGCTCAGGCCACGACTAATCAAGTCAATCAGGGACAACACCAGAATACAAGACTGTCAGAGTTCATGAGGACTCACCCACCCACTTTCTCCGAGAATGCCAATCCATTGGAGGCCGATGATTGGTTAAGGTCAATTGAGAGGAAGCTACACATAGCTCAATGCATAGGAAATGAGAAGGTACTCTACGCTTCTCATCAGTTGGAAGGAACAGCCGCCGAATGGTGGGAGAACTTATGTGCCACGCAAGAGAACCCTCAAGATATCACTTGGGAAGAGTTCACAGCTGCATTCCGCCAAGATCACGTGCCGGAAGGAATCATGGACCTTAAGAAGGAGGAGTTCAGAGCATCAAGCAAGGTAATCAGCCATGGCCGACTACTGAACAAGTTCACACAGCTAGCACGCTACGCACTGAGGATGTAGCGGCTGCATAAAGCCGCATACCTCGTTTCATGAAGGGACTTAACTCAGATTGCAGGTGGGATTGATCACCCACACCTTTCGATTTCCAAGAATTGGTGAATAAGGCGCTTATTCTTGAGGACAAGCGCAAGGAACTGGATGAGAACAGAAGCGCAGAATGCAACAAAGATGATCACGCTAGGGAATGCAACGGCGTCGAGAGTTGCACCAAATCAATTTTGATTCCAGCCACGAATGCAACAAGGACACCGTCACGGCACCAAGACCCGTCAATCGGAACTACCAGGACCCAGCCCGCTTAGAAACGCTGGGTCCAGCAAACAAGAAGGAATAGTGAGACGCTCCTACAAGCGCAACGAGCCAGGACATTTTGCCAACAGCTTGTCCAAAGAAGACAGCAGGAGTGACCCGATTCGCTTTAACTTGGGAACCACCCAGCTAGGACGCCAAAGACCAGAACCACATCCTGCATCGTGGTGAGAGGCCGAGTCAACCATGTCACCGCAGATGCACCGCAGAATGCTACTGACGCCGTCATCGGGTAAGTTACTTGTTAACTCAAGACCTGCACGCTTTGTTTGACTTCGAGCTTAGCATTCGTTTGTTTCGCAAGGCTTTGCTGCTAGAAACGATTTGAGGATTGCAAGACTTAAGTGCATGCTTTTAGTTCAAACCCACGGTTCGAACTCGAACGAAAGTAGGATGTTCCGGGTGAGAATACTAATAGATGGAATAGAGTTCCTAGCGAACCTTATAATTTTGGAGACCTGCACCTTAGACGTTATTTTGGGAATGGACTGGTTATCCAAGCACAAGGCCGTATTGGATTGTGGGCGAAGGACTATCTCGATTGAGAGCCCGTGTGGAAAGAAAGTGGAATTTCAGGCTCTGCCCGTTAGAGAAGGACGATTGATGGTTAACAGCACCAAGGCAATCAGCATAGAGGATGTCTCAAGAGTGAATGAGTACCCAGATGTTTTTCCGAAGATCTACAGTATGCCGCTGCAGGCAGGGACATAGAGTTTGTGATAGAGCTTGTACTGCAGCGCCCGATAGCAAAGAGACCTTATCGGATGTCCACCGAGGAGTTGGTAGAGATGAAGAAACAGCTAGAGGAGTTAATGGAGAAAGGATTTATCAGACCGAGTTCGTCGCTGTGGGGAGCACCGGTTTTGTTTGTCAAGAAGAAGGACGGGAGTTTCAGGATGTGCATCGACTCACCGTGCACTCAATGAAGTCACCGTGAAGAATAAGTATCCGCTACCCAGGATTGATGATTTGTTCGATCACCGAGAGGAGCCGGAGTTTTCTCCAAGGTTGATCTGAGATCGAGGATACCATCGATTGAAGATCCGATCGGAAGATATCCCGAAGGCGCATTCTCGTCAAGATATGGACATTACAAGTTCTGATTATGTCTTTTGGATCGACGAATGCGCCAAAGATATTTCATGAATATGATGAATAAGGTGTTCATGGAATATTTGGACAAGTTTGTTGTCGTGTTCATAGATGATATCCTAATCTACTCCAAGACAGAGGGTGAACATGCCGAACACTTGAGGCAAGTTTTGGAAAAGCTGAGGGAACAGCAACTCTTCGCCAAGTTCAAGAAGTGTGATTTTTGGAAGGACAAGGTGGAGTTTCTTGGACATGTAATGACCGCGAGGAAGGAGTCGCCGTTGATCCAAGCAAAGTAGAAGCCGTGTTACATTGGGAGCAACCAAAGACCGTGACCCAGATCAGGAGTTTCCTTGGAATGGCAGGGTACTACCGCCGTTTCATTGAAGGCTTTTCGACAATTGCGAAACCTCTTACGCAATTGCCGAAAAAGGAGAAGAAGTTTGTATGGACGTCGAATGTGAGAAAGGATTCCAGGAGCTGAAAAAGCGATTGACATCGACCGGTGTTAGTTCTACGGATGTTGCTCAAAGCTTTGATATTTATTGTGACGCATCGCGCCAAGGACTTGGATGTGTCTTTGTCTGCAGAATGGAAAGGTCGCCGCTATGCATCAAGGCGATTGAGGCCGCATGAGGAGAATTATCCGACGCATGACCTAGAGTTAGCTGCCGTAGTGCATGCCTTGAAGATATGGCGTCACTATCGATCGGAACAGATGTGAAGTGTATACGGATCATAAGAGCCTTAAGTACATATTCACCCAATCGGATCTGAATATGAGGCAAAGGAGATGGTCAGAGTTGATCAAGGACTACAATGTTGGAATCCATTACCATCCGGGAAGGCCAACGTAGTTGCCGATGCCTTGAGTCGGAAAAGCCATACCGTGAGCATGTTGCTAGCCACAAGTCGAGGATGAGCTATGTGAGGATTTCCAGAGAATGAAGATTGAGGTGGTACCTAAGCGGATCCTTGGCCGCATTGGAAGTGAAGCCTACCCTAGAGGATCAGATCCGGGAAGGACAGAAGGATGATGACAAGATCCGCAGGATTAAGTCCATCAAGGAAGAAGGCAAGGCAGAGGACTTCAAGTTGGATGAGCAAGGCACGTTATGGATGAAGGATCGCATTTGTGTGCCCAACAAGAAGGAATTAAAGCAACTGATTTTGGAAGAAGCCCATGACTCTAAGTACTCAATTCATCCTGGAAGCGCCAAAATGTATCTGGATTTGAAGGAAAGATTCTGGTGGCCGAGCATGAAGCGTGAAGTTGCCGAGCATGTTGCATTGTGCGACGTATGCCAGAGAGTCAAGGCAATGCATCAGAGACCAGCAGGATTACTACCATTGAAAATACGAGTGGAAGTGGGAGGAAATCGGAATGGATTTCATTACCGGTTTGCCTAAGACTCAAGGAGGTTATGACTCCATATGGGTTATAGTGGATCGTTTGACCAAAGTAGCCCATTTTATCCCCGTGAAGACCACCTACTCGGGAGATAAGTTAGCAGAGTTGTACATGATCAGGATCGCCTGTTTGCACGAGTGCCAAAGAGGATTGTATCAGACAGGTACCCAATTTACCTCAAGGTTCCGGAATAAGTTGCACGAAGCCATGGGAACCCGTTTAAACTTCAGTGCAGACCTATCATCCACAGACGGATGGATGACCGAAAAGAGTCAACCAGATTCGGAGGATATGTTAAGAGCATGTGCATTGGCTTATGCTACCTCTTGGGATAAGAGTTTGCCGTATGCCGAGTTCGTTACAACAATAGTTACCAAGCTAGTTTCTGAGATGTCACCTTTGGAGGCCTTTGTATGGTCGACTCCTGTCGGACGCCATTGAATTGGAATGAGACCGGCGAGCGCCGTGTCTTCGGCCTGATATTCTTCAAGAAGTGAAGAAGCGATTGCCGTGATTAGGAAAGGTTGAGGATAGCCCAATCACGACAGAAGAGTTATGCTGACAACCGTCGCCGAGACTTGAGTTTTAAACCAGAAGACTTTGTATACCTCAGAGTTACGCCTCTCAGGGGAGTTAAGAGGTTCCATGCCAAAGGGAAACTTCGCACCTGCTATGTTGGACCATTTAAGATTTTGAGTCGCAGAGGCGGTTGCTTATCACCGGAGTTGCCCGCGATCGTTAAGCGAGGAGTACATGACGTATTCCATGTGTCCCGATTGAAGAAGTGTCTCCGAGTACCGAGGAACAGACACCGCTAGAGTCAATTGAGTTGCAAGAAGATTTGACTTACAAGGAGCATCCCGTAAAGATTTTGGACACTATGGATCGAGAGACCAGAAATAAGTCGACCCGCTTCTGTAGAGTATAGTGGAGCAACCACACGGAGAGTGAAGCAACTTGGGAACGCGAAGAGGATTTGAGGAAAGAGTTTCCAAACCTATTCCTTTAGTAAGCCCTGAATCTCGGGGACGAGATTCTATTAAGGGGGGGAGGTTTGTAACACCCCAAAATTTTGCTTTTCTTAAATTCATGTGTGATTTGGCACTTTGGTGAATTTTTGGAATTTTCTGGAATTTATTTGGATTTATTTGGAATTTATTTGAATTTATTCCATTTTGAAATAATTAAAGAATTAAATTTTGCAAATAAAATTTTGTTGGAAATATTTTATTTGAGTCCCAAATACCATAAATATTTTCCAGAATTTTTCTGGAATTTTTCTAAGTCTTTTGATATTTTTAATGAATTAAATGAATTTCTGGGAATTATTTTAAATATTAAATCATTTGGAAAATCAACTCGGTCGAAATCTTGTTCATCCGATCGAAGTCGGAACCCGAGTCGGACTCGAGTCCGACCCGAGCCAACTGACTCGACCAAACCCAGTCCTAACCCTACTCGAACCCGACCGTTGGATCGGGATCCAACGGTCCGGATTGGACCGTATCGGTTCGAGCCGAAACCGGCCGGTCCGATCGTGTTCGCTGATCGCGGACTGGCCGATCGCGCCACGTGGACGGTTCTACGTCGTCGCCCTCGCCGAGTCCGAGCCGGATTCCTCCGCCGCTGAGCCGTGGTCTCGTTAGGGTTCCGATTTGTGCGCGCATCCGGGGTTATTTAATGCGTGAGACATCGCCGAGGTTGCCCTCTTCCGTGCGCACCCGTGCCCCAAGCCATCTACTTTGGCCGTTGCCGTTTGCCGTGCACGAGCTCGCCGGAGTTGGAATTCCGTTCGCCGCGGTTAAACGCCGATTCGCCGCCGTCGCCCGTTCTCGCCGCCGTTGAGCCGATTCGAGAACAGCCAGGTCAAGCGCGTCGGTGAGGACCTTTCACCTCGCCGAGCACGCCCCAAACGCCCGTTCGTGTGGTCACCGCCTCGATCTTGGCGGTGACGCAACTCCGCCGTGAAGCCATCGCCGAGCCCGAGCTCCACCAACCGTCCGATCAAGATCCAAAGGCCCAGATCGCGCCACGTCACCCTCGGTGAGTTTCCGATTGAAAATCCTAGATCTAATCCCAACCGCTGGATCTAGATCCAACGGCTTAGGTTGCGCCACGTAGCAAGAATCGCACCAGGCTAGATTGGATGCGGACCGTTGGATCAAGATCCAACGGCCCACGATCGACCACGCGCGCCCCAAGCACATGAGGCCCAAACCCAATCCTAGCCGTTGGATTTCAAACCAACGGCCACGATCGTGCCACGTGTCCAGGGAGCCGAACCGCGCGCCACGCGGGCGTCACAGCGTGGGTCAGCGACACGCCGGGCCAGCGTGTCGGGCCGAGTCGCACCGCGTGACGTCACCCATGACGTCACAGCGGGTCCCACTTGTCAGCACCGTGGGCTGAGCCCCGCTGACGTCAGCAATGACGTCACCCGAGGGGGACCTACATGTCAGTGACACGTGGAGCCGTGGACCGAGTCCACGGTAGACCCGAGCCGAGCGTGGACCAAGTCCATGGACCGGCTGACGTCAGCCAACCAATCAGAGGCTGACACGTGTCCAGGCTGACGCAATAATTAATTTCCAAAAAAGAAAATGATTTATTAATTCGAAATAATGATTTCAGATTTTGTTTCAAACTTCATACGCTTATAACTTTTGCGTTTCAACTCTGGTTTGAGTGATTCAAATTTCTAAATTTGTATAAAATTGAGACCTACCTAAATATGAATTTTATTTAATTTTTGGACTAAAGTTTTTCTCTGTAAAATTATTTAATTGATTATTTAAACTTTAAATAATCATAACTTTTGCGTTTTAACTCCAAATTTGACGATTCCAGTTTCTAAAAATTCATAAAATTATGTTCTCTCTGTTTATGGATTTTATTTGGATGATTGGATACTTTTTGCCTATTGTTTATTCGTGTATTTGCTATTTGCACGATTTACGAGTAGACGTTGAAGTGCCGGAAGGATTCGAAGGAGAAGTATTGACTCAGGATCCAACTCAAGACCAAGAACAAGTACTTTTTGAAGGCAAGTTGTGCTTTGACCATGTTGATCCTATTTCGAAATCTATTTTGATTTAACCTATTGCATGCTAGTTCAATTAGAAAAATACTTTATTTAAATATGGGGGTTAGATAAATACCAATTTCTTTGTATGACACCTTGATTATTTAAATATGTGCCATGACCCTTGTCACCCTAGTTGTGGTTTACTAGTTGGACATTATTAACTTGCCAACATGGGTTTTAGACCGTTGTAGTAAACTGCTTAGACCTGCTACGTGCTCATGACATGATTTTGGACAAACAAATGTTAATATTGACTTAATGATATATTGAACCTGTTTTGGAAAGGTATCATGTGATGTTGATGGCACGTGGTGCATGTTAATCAACTGTGTTTTGATAAATAGTTTTTCGACCGGGGCATGTGGCAAGAATAATCAGTGGGCCATTGTGGCATTGGGGATGTTGATTTGGTTCTTGGGTAGTCTTGCCCTGGTCACCCTAAGGACTTAACCTTGCAAGCCTTTGAACTGGGTCTAACGTGCAACCACATGTCCAGTAATGGGACGGACCTAGTTGATTAAGTTGCTAATAACGCACTGTGGGACCTCGGGAGGTCAACTACACCCTTTGTGTAAGTTATGCGGGGAGCGCATCGGGCTGAGGCCAGGTACCCATCTAACAGTTGATTGGCCTAAACTTCGCCTTAGCTAAGGGAAGGGTTAGTGTGCAATAACCGGGAGGACCACTTGTATTGTTAGAAGTTTCCGAAAGACTTTGTTCTGAACTCGCCTTTGTGGTGTTTGACTGTATCTTGTGGGTAAAGTGCATAACCTCTGCAGAGTGTAGAATCTATTCGAATAGCCGTGTCCGCGGTATTGGACATCGCTCGGGAATTACAGTCAAGGGTTAGATTTTCTCAAAAATAACTTTGAAAGGTTGGGTTGGATTAATAATGATGTTGATGGAAATGTGGATTAGGATGGGAAAGATGTTCATTAAACTCCTTGAAAAGTTATCTATGCTATACTTGTTTCTACTGCTTTCGAATCTACTTATGCTACTTGTCAAATGTCATTTCATCGCAAATATACCATGAGCTATTCCTTTGTACCAAGCCATGCATATAGTATATTAGCCTGCATTCTGTGCATGACTTGCTGAGTACCAAGTACTCACCCTTGCCACAATACAACACCAGTTGAAGAGGAGACTACACCAGCTTTGGAGGAGGAGCTCCAAGAGGAACCGTCTACTTAGGGAAGCGAGCCCAGTCAGTTGCCTGTGGTATACTGGATGGCGCCACGAAGTTACTTGATTTTCCGCTGCTACTATTTCTCTCTTAATAAGTTTCGCCCTGTGAGGCGTACATTTGTAACTTGACCTTAAGGTCGAGTAACCAGTTTGACTGTTTAAATAAAGTACTTTATTAGTATCGAGTGGTATGATTGTGATATTTACCGATGTTAAGACTGTGTGCACTAGCGCGTTCCTGGACTAGTGCTGAATACACAGAGGGTCCGGATTTGCAAATTCGGGGTCCCGACAATTAGCAATCTTATTCATCACCTCTAAAAACTTTTACTAAGTTTGGAAATGATTTACTAATGTTAGAAAATGAAAAATCACCGGGTGGTATATCATTGCCGGTTGGAAAATGGGCCGGCAGTGATGCTCCTTACCCCTGCCGACTTTACAATTGAGCCGGTAGTGATATATTGTTCTCACTGCCGGCGACATCATCAACCAGTAGTGGTATAGAATTATCACTACCGGTTAACTCATAAAGCCGACAGTAATAGTATTATCACTACTGGTTGTTATGGTGAACCGGTAGGGAAATATTCTCACTACCGGTTGGTATTTTCAACCGGCCGTGATAGTCTCTATAATTTCAAAGGGTGCACTCTCCTCCCTCATTTACCCTAACTTAGCTGTCGGACCCGAGCTGCTCTCACTGCCATCCCCGAGCCCAACGCCGCCTCCCCGAGCCCGGCGCCGCCCTCCCCGCCGTCCGGGAACGCCCCTCGAACTTGGCGCCGCCCTCCCCGAGCCCGGCACCGCCCTCCCCGCTGTCCAGGAACGCCCCTCGAGCTTGGCGCCGCCCTCGAGCTTGGCGCCGCCCTCCCCGTCGTCCGGGGATGCCCCTCGTGCCCGGCGCTGCCATCCGCAAGCCCGGCGCCGCCCTCCCCGCCGTCTCTCTCTCTCTCTGACCTGAAAATGTTAATTAAGATAATTAAGCATGTGTTAATATTAGATTGAATGTTGTCTTCTGTCTGCTGAGTGAATGGCCACTATTTTAGGGGAGGTGCTGCCGATTTTTTTGTTAGGTTCAGCAACCTTCAGTGTTTTGTAATCTCAATTTTAATGGCTGCCTTTGACGTAGCCTCCTCGTAGTTGTGGCAAATGCTAATTTATGATAAACTTGCTAGGAATGGCCTCTAATCAGGGACAAGTGCCAGAGGGAGTGCCGCCCTCGAATATAGATGAAGTTGGAATGGGTAGCCCATTGTACTACCTGAACCTACAGGATATTGATACGGCGCCCCTCCAACATGGCGCCGCTAACATGGACCAACCTGGCGCCGCTGACTTGGACCAACCTGGCGCCACTGACATGGATCAAGATGACGCCACTAACATTGGCGCGGTAAATTATTAGTACATTGTGACTCCCAACACACTGTAGTGTCAGACGACTAATAAGAAGATCCATTTGCAGGCTCAAATGGATGATGAACAAAGGGGACGCGCAGGCCGTGGTCCAAACAAGATGCCTAAGGGTGTTCACAACATAGTACAGCTCCCGGTGGTCGGGTGTAACACCCCGGCATCTAGCATGCCTGAATGCTACCAAACCTAGGCTAAACAACATCTAAATACCATAAACTAAGATAAATAACAGCAAAGGAGAAAATACTAAAACCGAAAATTTTAGCAGCATCTCCTTTGTTTTTCCATGAATTGAAGCAACAACAATAAGATCACAGGATATAGCATAAAGAATGACATCTAAATCATCAATAACGAGGATTCTAGCAACAGTATAAGTCTAGAATAACGAATTCAACCATCTCATGAGCTAAACGAAGCAAATGAGGGAAACAAGCACACAATTTAACCATGCACCAAGTTTCATGGCACTAATCTTATTATCATGACTAAAGCTGATAAATCTGCCTAAAGGTGTGGAGCTACGTGAAAATGTGAAGCTAATGCCCCTTCCCACATGCCGGTGTCATGGTACGTAAAACAGCATAAAACACAAGCGTGAGTTCATCATTCAGCAAGTATATTGCAATGGACCATAAAGAACAATTCAACGTTAACATCACTACCATGCTCAACATCATGTACAAGCCATAATTTCATATACCACATCATTCTCATGTCTCAATATCACTGTACTCATTTCATCATCATCATCATCATCATCATGTATGCAATGCGATGCGATGCAAATGCTCATATCTCCTCGAAGCACATACCGGTATTGCCGAGTGCACACCCGTCGGCGTACACCCCCTTCCCCTTCCATCCCGTAGATGGAGGGTGCCTACTCTTACTGACTCGTTCCCATGCACACACGTGGATGGGACTACGAGGTAGGTCTTTTGTGTTCACTACGTGTGAACACAGAGGCCCGCATCAGCATGGGACGCCTCTTCCATTATGAATGCACATATGACATAACAGAGAAAAGTCATATATGGATATATGACTAATCTAGAGTGCTCTTGAAGAATGTGCATTCATGTCATGAAACGAGATTTCCCTTGCTTTCTAGTATGAAAAGAAAGAATGAATAACTTATGGTAATTTGGCAATGGTATAGGAGATTTGTGTTTCCTTTTCGATTTGACTTAGGAAAATAAATGAGTGCTCATTGAATGTTGCTGGATCCTTTCCAAAGTGGTTTTAGCGCTTTGGGGTTGGAGTTGTTGTATCCGGACCAATTGGGTTCATGTTTATGGTTGAACTCACTCAATGATTGTACTCTTTATCGTGGTCCTTTGAGCGGAAGGTTGTGTATGACTCAATGCAAACCTTCTTGGAGAATTGTGTCGTTGAGGTGTTCCTCGGTAGGGTTGATTAAATTATTAGTGGACCACTTGGTGGTTGCTAGTAATCGCTTTTCCTCTTGAAGTGTATTAGATCTTTTTGTCGTTGGGCATTGAGCGAGTTGTGTCAACCACAGAGGAACGTTCGGTCGTTTCTGTTGCGCGAGTCTTAAGGATCCTGGATATAAAGTAGGTTGTTCGTTCTGGTGGTAATCTGTCGGGACCCGAATTTGCAAATCCGAACCCTCTGTGTATTCAGCACTAGTCCAGGATGACGCTAGTGCACACAGTCTCAACATTGGTAAATATCACAATCATACACATCGATAATAATAAAGTACTTTCATTAGGATAACCAAAATGGTTGCTCGACCTTGTGGTCAAGTTACAAAGTACGCCTCGCAGGGCTAAGACTTATTCAAATAAAATCTGCAGCGGAATATATAAAGAAAACGCGTGGTGCCAACCAATATGCCACATGCACTGACTGGACTCGATCCCTAGTTAGACGGCTCCTCCTGATATTCCTCCTCCAAAGCCGGCGTCACCTCTTCTTCAACTGGTGTTGTTTTGTGGCAAGGGTGAGACTTGGTACTCAACAAGTCATGCACAGAATGTAAGCTAATATACTACATGCATGGCTTAATACAAAGGAATAGTTCCAGGTATAATTGCAGTAAACAACATTTGACAAGTATCATAAGTAGATTCGAAAGCAGTAAAAACAAGTATAAGATCAATAACTTTTCCAGGAGTTAATTAAACATCTTTCCCATTCCTAGTACACATTTCCATCAACATCAACCTTTAACCAAACCAAACCTCTCAAGTTCAAGTTATTTTCAAGAAAGTCTAACCCTTGACTGTAATCCCCGAGCAATGTCCAATACCACAGACACGGCTATTCGAATAGATTCTACACTCTGCAGAGGTTATGCACTTTACCCACACGATACAGTCAAACGCCACCAAGGCGATTGTCCATAACAAAATCTTTCAGAAGCTTCTAACCGCACAAGTGAACCTTTTCGGTTTTTGCCCTACACCATCCCTTCCCTTAACAAAGGCGAAGTATGGGACCGACATACCGTTGGACGGGTACCATGCCAAAGCCCTGGTACGCTCCCCATTCAAGCTACACAAAGGGTGTAGTTGACACCCGAGGTATCACAGGTACGTTATTAGCAACTTAGTCAACTAGGTCCGTCCCATTACAGACATGTGGTTGCACGCTTGACTCAGTTCAAAGGCTTGCAAGATTAAGTCCTTAGGGTGACTGTCGGGACCCGAATCTGCAAATCCGGACCCTCTGTGTATTCAGCACTAGTCCAGGATCACGCTAGTGCACACAGTCTCAACATAGATGAATATCACAATCATACACAGCGGAATAGTAAAAATAGCTCAAATATAGAATATAACTATTGAACGACCTTAAGGTCAACCTTACATTTGTGAAACCTTGACGGCTTCAACTCCAAATAAGCAGCAGCGGAACGAAGAACATCGGTGAATCCCATCAATACGCCACAGTAAGCGGCCAGGAGTTCGACTCCTAGATAATCGCCTTCTCACGGAACTTCTTCTTCTTCGACGATGTAGACTTTGCTCACCGGTGATTGTTTGTTTGCAAGGGGTGAGTACATAAAGCACTCGACAAGTCATGCACAGAATGCAAGTCTAATAACTATATGCATGGCTTATTCCAAATGACAGGCTGAAGGGGTTATTTTGCAATAAACAGCATTTCACAAATATTCATAATAGATTGTAAAGCGGTAAAAACAGATAATAATAGTAATAATTTCACAGTTGTTTCAAAAGTAAATCATTCCACATCCTTAACCAATTATCACTTTTCCATAGGCAAACTGCCTCCAAACCCAAGTTTACTTTTAAGAAAATCTAACCCTTGACTGTAATCCCCGAGCATTGTCCAGTACCGTGGACTCGGCTATTCGAATAGGTTTTACACTCTGCAGAGGTTATACACTTTACCCACAAGATACAATCCACTCACCACGTCGGTACCGTGAATCGCCATACAAGAGTATGCGAATGAGCGATCATAACAAAGCCTTTGGAAGCCTCAAACAACACAGGTGGTCCTCTCAGGTTCGTGCTCTACACCATCCCTTCCCTTAGCCAAGGCGAAGTATGGGACCAACACACCGTTAGATGGGTATCACGGCCACAGCCACGATACGCTCCCCGCACAATCACACAAACGGTGTAATCGCCACCCCGAGGCTCCACAAGTGAGTCCTTAGCGACTTAGTCAACTAGGGCCGTCCCATTCCGACCATGTGGTTGTAATGCGTATGGCCCAGTTCAAAGGCTTGCAAGGTTAAGTCCTTAGAGTGACCAGGGCAAGACTACAGAAAAACCAAATCAACATCCCCAATGCCACAATGGCCCACCTGATTACTCTTGCCACATGCCCGGCCGAAAACTATTTATCAAACCCCGTTGATTACCATGCACCACGTGCCATCAACATCACATGATACTTTTCCAAACAGGTTCAATATATCATAAGTCAATATTAACATTTGATTGTCCAAAATCATGTTATGAGCACGTAAAGGAGTCTAAGCAGATACTACAACGGTCTAAACCCATGTTGGCAATTTAATAATGTCCAACTAGTAATCCACAACTAGGGTGACAAGGGATCATGGCACATACTTAGATAATCAAGGTGTCATACGACAAATTGGTATTTATCTAACCCCATGTTTAAACAAAGTATCTTTCTAATTGAACTAGCATGCAATAGTTTAAATCAAAATAGATTTCAAATAGGATCAATATGGTCAAAGCACAACTTGCCTGGCCCTTGCAAACTTTATCGTTTTACTCTTTATCCTTGATCCTTGGTCCTCGATCTTCAACTTCCACTTTCTCGATCCTCGGCTCGCTCGAGCGACTTAGGACAACACGTCTAACGATAAAGAAACACAAATACAACAAAACTCAAAAGACGATTCAAATAAACTCCAAATTAAGAACGAACAAAGATTGGGCACAAATAAATTGGGATAAAATTAGGAACTTGAAAGGATTGGATCAAAGATTGGACAAGAGAGGGCGGGCTTCGGAAAAACACCTAAAAGGGAAAGATTAATAATCGGGAAAGAAAGAATAATATTTGAAGAATATTTCTTCCGAAGTTATTATCTTGATTGGACAGATAGCGACATATGGGCACTCGATCTATAGACCGGGTCCATAAGGATATGTTAGTTCGCAGTGAACTAAACTGATTCTTGAAGTTGACTTTTGTTGACCGAACGGACACAGTCAAACAAAAGAGAGACGGATAGATCGGGCATAGGGGTATGACAGATGGCCAATGGTCTATCGACCAAGTCCACGAAGGAACTCTCGATTAATGGCAGATTAGGTTTTCAGGGATAAGACAAGACAAGTGTCTTACCACGGTTGAAACAACGAAAAGATTGCAAAGATAACAACGCGGCTCACGATAAACTTAGTTCATCAAACCGGTCTTAGGTTAGGTTTTGATTCGGCTTGAAGATGATATGACGATGAGACTAGGCTCACGTCATGATAATAGAACAGATGAAGGCATCGCACTAAGGTTTGTGCATGAATGCACGCATGCGATGACAACGGGTTAAGAGAGCCAATCGTTAACGATGAAACGTTAACGATGGAACGTTAACGACGAAACGTTAACGGTGGAACGTTAACGACGGAGCGTTAACGGCAAAACGTTAACGGAGGAACGTTAACGACGAAACGTTAACGACGGAGCGTGAACGGTGGAGCGTTAACGGGGAAACATTAACGGAGGAACGTTAACGGAGCGTTAACGACAAACGTTAACGGCAAAACGTTAACAGGGAAACGTTAACGGCGAACGTTAACGGCAAAACGTTAACGGTGGAACGTTAACGGCAAGACGTTACCGACGGAGCGTTAACGACAGAGCGTTAACGGTGAAACATTGACGGCAAAACGTTAGCGGAGGAACGTTAACGGAAGAACGTTAGCGAGGAAGCGTTAACGCGGCGAACGCACCCGCAGAACGTTAACGGTGGAATGTTAACGGCGGAGGTCAACAATGATAGGAGACTTCATGAAGCGAAGTAGCGACCGTCGGTGCAACGACATGGCCGCGGTAGAACGCTACCAAGGACGGCTAACCGGTGCGCGAACCGGCGGCACGGGCTAGGTTGAAAGACGACGGGTTTAGGCCGGAATCGGGCTTCTCGGCAAACGGAGACCAAAAGAACCTTAATGATGGACCAAAACAGTACAAGATGATCCTCCGGACGCGACAACACGGCCGGAGCGAACCAAAATAGCCGGCGTCAAAAGGCGACGCGCGGCGACGGCAAACGGTGGCCTAAATATATAAAAAAAATTCCGGAGGATGGGATGGCAAAGGGAGAATGTCTACTGCGTAGAACGCGGCGAGACGAGCTCAACGGTATAGGCGGATTTTGGCGGCGCTTCTTCCGGATTAATCACAAACTGGCGATTAACGGGTTTGGATCAAAACTTTGGACGGCCATAACTTCTAGAATAATGATCGGAACTTAACAAAATTTGACCGAGAGCTAGATGGGACCAAGAGGCACACCGTGACGCAGGTGGCTCGAAGAAATACCTTCTGGAACAGCGGGGGACGCGCGAGGAAGTTTGCCACTGTCTGGAACGCAGTCTGAACGGAGAAATTAATTTGCTGCGCCAAATCCAGAGGGCAAAACCTTGGGGCAAGATGTGCATCCTGTAGAGGACATCCCCAGGAGTCTACACAAAAAATTTCACCGTCAAACTCGAAAAATTGAGGGAGTTATGGCCTCGGCAAGATTCGAGATTGAAACGGCCGTAACTTTTGATCCCTTGGACCAAATTGGCTGAATTTTGGACAGCAAGTAGATGGTACCTTGTGGCACACCACGGAGAAGACGGATCTCGAAAATAGTCGACGAGTTGCCCGAGACGCGGCTCCAAAGTTCGGCCGGCGTTGGGCGACGTTCGGGCGACATTGGATGGATCTCGGAGTTTTGGAGATGATCCGGAGGTTGTATATCCGTGGGAGAGGTCTAGGGGCACTTATATAGGTTTGGGGAAGAGGCTAGATCAAGAAAAATCAAGTTTGGACGCGTTTGGAGGTGTTTGGGGGCGGTTTGGGCATTTTCCCGAGCACTTGGTGTGCGTCTCGGATCCGAGTCGACGTGGCGTAGCGTGGGCGCTGGATCGGGATCCGGCGATCGAGGATGACCGGCGACGTGGCTGGCTTATGCGTGCACGCTTGGCGGCTGGCCCATGCGCCTTAGCCCATCTTGCGCGGCGAGCGGAGGAGGCCCGGCGCATGAAAGTGGGCCGGCGGCGGGGCGAGTGGCGCGGGATGGGCTGGCGGAGGCGCTCGGCTGGCCGGCCTGGCGCGACGGGCTGGCTGGGGCGGGAGGAGCTGGGCCGGGCGCAGAGAGAAGGCCCAATGCCATTTCGAATTTCCACTCATTTTCCAATGAAAAACAATTCCACAAATTCAATTAAATCAATAGAGGCAATAAAAATTCCCGAAAAATTCTAGAAAAATTCCAGAAAATATTTTGAGACATTTCCAACTCAAATAAAATATTTCTAACAAAACTTTATATAAACTTTCCCAAATAATTAATTAATTTCGAATGAAAGGCTTAGTTTAAATTAATTCCAAATAAATCCGATAAATAGCAAACGAGCTCCGAAAAATCTCAAAAATTACAGAAGAACTTCTTGAAGCACAAGGAACCCAAATAAAATTAAATAAATTTTATTTGAGGTTTAGAATAATCAAATTAAATTGTTTTAGCTTTTAGAAAATTAAAATCAAGCTTTATAAACGCGAGAAAAACAACGAAAATTTTTGGGAAGCTAAACTAAACCAAAATTTTTGAAAACCCAAATTTTGGGATGTTACAGTGACCAGGGCAAGACTACCCGAAGACCAAATCAACGTTCCCGGTGCCAATCATGGCCCACCAGATCATTCTTGCCACATGCCCCGGTCGAAAACTATTTATTAAAACCCAAGTTGATTATCAAGCATCACGTGCCATCAACATCACAACACATGATACCTTTCCAAAACAGGTTCAATAGAAAATGAATCTGCTGCAGCAAGATTATTTTAAAAAAGCTTTAAAAGAAAAAGAGCAAAAATGTATCATTAAGTCAATATTAACATTTGTTTGACCAAAATCATGTCATAAGCACGTAGCAGGTCTAGGCAATATACTACAACGATCTAAATTCCCATGTTGGCAATTTAATAATGTCCAACTATTTAATCCTCAACTAGGGTGACAAGGGGGTTCATGGCATTCAATTGTCTATGTCAAGGTGGCATACAGCAACTAAGTAATTAACTAATCTCCCAAAATTAATTAAAGCATTTCATAAATGTACTAGCATGCAATAATTTAAATCAAACTAATTCCAAAATGGGATCAACATGGTCAAAGCACAACTTGCCTTCAAAGAGTAATTGTCCTTGGTCTTGAGCTAGCTCCTGGGTCAACACTTCACCTTCGAAGTCTTCGGGCACTTCAACGTCTACTCGTAAAGCGTGCAAATAGCAATAAATGAATAAACAATAGACAAAAAGTATCCAAACATCCAAATAAAGTCCATAAACAGAGAGCTTAATTTTATAAATTTTTAGAAATTGGAATCGTCCAAATCGGAGTTTAAATGCAAAAGTTATAACCGTTTAAAGTTTAAATAAAAACATTAATTAAATATAAACAGAGAAATTTTCATAATAAAAAATTAATTAAATTTCATATTTGAGTAGGTCTCATTTTTATGGAAGTTTAGAAATTTGAACCACTCAAATCGGAGTTTAAACGCAAAAGTTATAAGCGTTTGAAGTTTGAATCTTTATTTGAAATCAATAAACCGAATTATTTAAATAATTTCTTTTTCGGAAAAATATTATTGCGTCAGCAGTGACACGTGTCAGCATCTGATTTGTCGGCTGACGTCAGCCGGTCCACGGACTCGGCCCACGACTCGGCTCGGTCCACCGTGGACTCGGCCCACGGCTCCACATGTCACTGACATGTGGGCCCGCCCTATCAGCGGCCCGGGCTCACGCCAGTGCGGGCGCGATTGACATAGGGCCCCACTAACACGCGGGCCCCGCGTGTTAGAGACACGTACCCACGCGCGGGCGCTGACCGCGCTGACTGCGACGGTCGGCCTCCCGACCACGTGGCTTGATCTCGGCCGTTGATTTAAAAATCAACGGCCTAGATTGGATCTGGTTTCACACGTTTGGGGTAAACACGGTCAATCCGGACCGTTGGACCTCGATCGGACGGTCGAGATCCAATCTAACGCGTATAACGCGGCTAACGCTGTAACGTTTGAAACTTTGTAACCTGAACAAAAATTCCCACTCCTTGCTTTCCAAAATAAAGCATGTCTAGTTGGCACATTGTAATACCAAATTATGCAGTGAATGTTGTTTCCAGGACTTCACTTCCTTGCCGTCTATCTCCAAGACCATCAGGCCTATTTGGCCAATTCCCTGCTTGGAGTCTGTTGGTCCAATTAGCAATCCATCATTTCAATGCAGGAACTTGGCTTTTCCAAAGATTGATGTGAACAACTCAAAGCAACTATTGCAGCTGTGAATTGTTGATGTGGCACTGTTGCATGCTTGGCAAACTTCTGAACTTGACATAGTGCTTTGAGTAGTGTTTAAAGAAAGTTTTTCCATGACTAATCACTGTAGCCATTCACGGCAATTATCCGAATCCTTCTGGCTCTAAGATTCTCAGACCAATCTCGGCCAATCCAATGCACGATCTAGACAACTCGGTTGCAGCAACTCCGGTCACTGTTCATGTCTGAAACCGCACTGTAGCAATTCATGACTTTTTCTAAATCGCTGGGCGGTTGACTGCAAAACCAATTCGAGCATTGTTTGGGGCTCCCAGGAATTTTGTCTACGAGGTCTCTAGCTCAAAAATCTTTGGATCTTTTGCCCAACCCAACGTAACAATGGGACCACTCAATGCTTCAACCAAGTGCTGCAACACTTGATCGTGTGAGCAGTGCAGTGTGCAGTAAAACATATGGAGGGAGCGCAGACCGAACGAGCGCCGTTGCCGCCGTTGGTTGCCTCGTCTCCTCCGCCCGTACGCCGGTTTCCCTCACTATCTCACTACTCGCGGCGTCGCCCAGCTCGCTCCTTTCTCTCTCCCGGCCATGCCGCTTGTCAGGGAGCTGGCGCCACACGGTCGCCGCACGCACACGCCGAGGGCTCCGCCGCCCATGCCAGGCACTGTGGCATTGCTGACTCCTCCCTCTCATTCTTAAGCCGCGCTAGCCCTTCTCCAATGCTTGCTCGCCGCTTTTCCCTTGCCCCATTGCCGTTGCACGGGAACAAGCCGCGCGAGCCCTCCTCGAGCAATCCTCCACCTCAGTAAACCTTTGCCCAATTCCGCCGGAGCTCAAGCATCCAGGGTGCTCACTGATCACCGTGGAACCCTCCCTTGAGGGTCCCGTCGGCCGAATAGCCGCCACGACCACGCCTTCGTCCCCGCCTCCGGCCGCACGGTGCTAGCTCGCTCCGAGCCGTCTCCGGGGAGACCGGCAACTCAACAAGGTTTCCCTCACTCCCTAGATCGTCGCTCCTCCCCAAAATTTCGGTTTAATCGCCTTCTTCCCCGCTGCCGGCAGGATCCTCCATCGAGCCCCGCTTCACTCCGTCGCCGGATTGCCCCGCTGCCACTTGGCCTCGACCGACCGCACCCTCAGGTCCGCCTTGACCTCCTCTTCCTCACCTCGAGGCCGCCGGCCACCCTCCGCCACGGTTGCGCTGCCGACGAGCACGCCCGAGCCCTCCTCTGCTCCTAGCCCCTGACAGGTGGGGGCGGCCTGTCAGGTGGCCTGTTCTGTCTGGGAGCTCTTTTGGGCTCGTGCGCGTTTTGGGAGTACTCTTTCTCTTTGGAGAGACGTATTTCCCATTTTCTATTTGATTTATCTAGCCGATTCAAATTCAAATGCATGTATCTTTTGCTACACAACTCCAAATGAGATGAAACCACCTCCTAAAATCGTGTAAAATCAGGAAGTTTACGTTTATGCAAAAATATTTCTTGTTGGTCCATTGTGCACTATATAATCTCAATTAGTTGCTCTAGGTTATTAGATGCTTAGCATGCAACTTTTGCATTTCAATTCCAAAGTGCATGAAACCAACTTCATTTGAATCACTGGGATTTAAGCATTCCAAATATGTGTTTATATTTGAAGTTGTACTTGATTTTCTATGTTTATTATGATTGTTATGTTTCAATGCCTAGAGTTATTAAAAATGTTATTAACTTGTGCAACCATGTTTCAAATGTAAGTAATTGTAACTAGAGCTTAAGTATTGTGTTCTTGCTGCTGTAGGTCTTGTTTAGGTCTTACTTACTGTTTTACTTGCTCAGGTATCAATTTTGATTCATTCTCATTAATGAAACAAAGTCCATCCTCATCATATGCAAATTAGTGGTTTTCATGTCTTCTTCAGTCATCCGTAGAACTGCTCGTCTTAATGCAAAAACTTAGGGGACTAGCTTAGAATCATCCTACATCATGTATACTACCATGTTGTAGAAGAACATTTAATTAATAACTTGTTTTGCATCTGAATCCTCTTAGAGAAAAAGGACTAAGTTTTATGTTTAGAGAGTACATTGCTTATGTAGCCAGTCTCGAACTTATTTAATCCAAACAATCTTAGCTTCCTGAATTCAATTGTTTAAACACTAAGATACATAAAATTAACTTGCGCTATGTGTGGAACTTGTATGCTAGTACTTGAATGAATCCTTCCTGTAACTACTTGTTCTTTTGTTGAGTTTTAAGTTGTTATTTGCTTCTGATTTCCTTTTGCCCCATTTTGATTCGTGGTTATTTTCTTTTGTTGTGGGTCTTATCGTTCGTGCCCATAGCCGATTTAATGCCATTAATCTGTTTATTTAGCGACCACGATTATACTCCTGAGAATAATCCAGAAGAAGAGCAAATAGGCAAGCACCATCCTTTGAACATGATGATCCCATAATTTGCAAAGTCTAATTTGTTTTAATCAAACTATTATGCATGCGTTTAATTTCTGTAAAGTTGCTATATTGTGGGACATGGTAGTTATATTCCTAACTTGTGGGTTTACCTTAATTACATTGCCATGAAAACTTGCTAAAACCTAGGCTAGGGATTATTCATGCTATGAAATTAAAGATGGTTACTATCGATACACGATACTATGCTTAGCCATGCTTTAGTTATGGGTAGAATGTTAGGCTTGAATCTTTATGAAACTTTGCAAATGTTTAAAATGGTAGTAAAGGATACTGGTATGTGGTTAAAAATGGAAATGAAAGTATGTTTTAGACACGGGCGAGTTATGTATATCTGAAAGTGCAATGGGTTGTCTTGCACCGTACAAGCGGCCACTTGTACGGTACAAGGAAGTGGATTGATGTTGTATGGAAACTGGTCATTGCACGTAGATAGGGGGGAGTACTCGCCTGAGTCAACCTTAGGACCGAACTTGATACTATCAACTGAGTTAATTGGTGCAACCACATGTGCTAGTATGGGATGGCCTTAACTTAGTAAGCTAGATGAAGTTTTAATCTTGCACGTCGGTAGGCAGAAGAGTAGGACGAACCAAGTGAGTGGTGTCGTTCGAGGGCGCTCCCTTCACCGAGGTGTTGGGAGTAAGTGACCCGATACAACGAGTATGCCTTGCTATGGGGAGAACGAGGGCGATGGCTAGCGAGACCATCGTAACTATTGAAATTCTGCCGCCATAGCAAGGACAGGTCATACTCGGGCTAGTGCAAGGTTAGGCTTTAGATAGTTGAAAAGTTTTGTCATAGTCTAGCAAAACGGATACGTGTGTATCGCGTGGCATGGTTGACATGATTGCTAGAATATGTCATGTGGGTAAAGTGTACACTCTCTGCAGAGATTTAAATCTAATCGATTAGCCGTGCTCACGGTCAAGAGCGGCTTGGAAACATAATGTCAAGTATAGTGTTTTGGTTTTGGTTTTGCAAAATGACTTGGAAAATGGTGTTATTGTGTTGGTGTAAGTTATGGTGGGTTGGTTATGTTGCGGATATTGTTTATGGCCATGGAGGGTCATGAATGATTGTTCAAATACTTTACTTATGGTATGTAGTTTCTAATCAAATGCCCATTCCAAATGTTATCGATGTTTAACAATTGCATGGTTAAAAAAAATAAAACTTGCCTTATGCTGAAAATAAAACCTAGAATAGAAGCTTTCATCCATTGAGTAGCCTTGCATGTATAATATTTCTTCCATACACTAAAAGTCTTGCGAGTACATATGTGTACTCACCGTTTGCTCTACTTAAAAATGATTAGAGGAAGGTAACGATGATGCTCCTGATGGCTCGTACTGCGATTCGGGGGTAAACGACGTCTTTGATGGTTAAGCTGGGTCTTTCCCCAGTCGGATGCCTTGTTGGGTTTTGGGTGGCATTCCGTAGACTGTCTTTTGGGCTTATGCTTCTTCCGCTGAACTTTACTCTCTTTTGTTGTATATTTGGCCGGTCGGCCCTGAACTTGTAATCTAAGCGTTTGTAATAACTGCCAGTTTACTTAAAGTTATGTGTATGTGTGATGTATCATTCTCGTTGTGCTAAGTATGTGTGTGCTAGGTATTGATCTTGGGAACTAGCACTAAACACATATGAGGGAAGCTCGAATTGTTTTCAACCGGTTGGCATGAGCATGAGTATGCGCCGATTGCTTGGCCTCAATCCGAGTACGATTTCAGATCAGCGATTGGACTTCTTTCGGGTTGCATCATTATCCAGTCCGATGCAACAGTAAGAGTCTTTATCGCTAATCTAAGACCGGAGCCCCCACAAGAGGTGGTATCAGAGCCATACGACTGTAGGAAAACCCTAGTTAGAATGGTCGATAGGTTTAAGGACAAATCTCCTCTCACCCCCCTTTTAGCAAAAATTTGAAAGATGATTTTATTCCATTTCTCGTCCCACTCAAAGAAAAAGCTTTGAAAGTTAAAAATGCTTTGGGAAAACTTGAACCTTAAAATTTGTAAGGATTCTAGAGGGAGCTCACAACCCTTATCATACTCCAAACCATTTCTTTGTAAATCAAAACCTTTTAATAGCTTCTCTAAATTCCAATGCTAGATGCGTATCGATTAGTCGCGAGAATAAGAAAAGATAGGAGTGGATGTCAATAAAAGAACTAGAACTTAAAAACTTGCAACTAAAATTTGTGGAAGTGATCTCATGGAGTCTGTAGCAATTCCATAAAAACTCGGTAGGTCACCAGGTTGTGGATCAAGGGCAAAAGGGAGAAAATCTAGCGATAGGCTTACAGCGGAAAAATTCTGGACAGCACCTTATTTGCGAATTTTTGCAGGGAAATTAGTAAGTCCAAAAATTTTGAAAATTTTTCTAGTGGCATAACACTTCTTCAGGGAGTCACCCAAAAATTTTCAGAATTTTTACACCTATGTAACTATGTATAAAAATTCGTCGAAGCTGCTGTACAGATTTCATTTAATGTTGTTTCGCTGCTTATTCGCTCTCCGTCTTTCTAATCTTGTTTCTGTCTAAGCAGATAGTTGCTAACTTGATCCTTTTCTATGATTCTAGATGGCTGGGCGCTGGGAACCGTGCTACTATACTCGCGCTATCCTGGAGGGGTCCACTCAGGATACCCTATGGGATATGCTGCGCCGTGCTGGCTCCACTGAGCAGCCAGAGTACTTGGTATCCCGCGCTGCAGTAGGCCCGGTTTCCTTCCTCTACGCCGTAGAGGTAACCGTCCACGGATGCCATGAAGGCGAGGCAGCCCGGTGCTATCATGGGACGGGCACTAGCCCCCTCTCGACGGTGCTGGACGGCGCCTACGTCGCCATTCTTCGCCTTCGCCATGACGACCCCGAGCTGGCGCAGGCATATCCGTACTGTCCGTCGAGGGAGCCGGACAGTCTGGACAACACCTACGCCCCCATCAACGCTGTAATGGACCCAACCCTGGCGTGGTACGTCGGGATGGTGGGGTCCGTTGATCGCTACCTTCTGTGGCTTCATGAGGAGCTGATTCGCACACGTCGTCGAGTCTCTGAGCTGGAGACCCATATGGCGCCCCTTCGCCATCATGGGTTCTTCACGGATAGCTGTATGGGGAGCATGATGCGTGGGAGCCAGCAGAAGACCTCCCGCGCCCATATGGCACTTATCGGCGCATCTTCCATCAGGCACGGATGTCCGTTGGTGGGCATAGGCATCGCGTCCCAGTCCCGCGCCCCAGTGTCCCGTGGAGCGTGGAGCCAGGCCGCAACATTTTCTTCAATGGACACGAGTACCAGTTAATGATGCCAGTGCCACCGCCCCCGCCAGCAGATTCAGACGCCCCCGGCACTTCCGGCGCCACTGCCAATGGCGGCAATTTCTAGAGTTAGCCTTGTTGATCTAGTTGGTAGCGCTCATCTTTTGGGCTTTGTGGTGAGCTAGCTTGGGATGTACTTTTGCTATGCACAAACATGCCATGGGAGGCTTGGGAAGCCTTTGTAATGAACCCCCATGATGAACTTGCGTATGCATGTTGTTATGCTATGTTGATTATTAGCAATGTCGTGGTATTCGCAAAAGTTCTCCTTGCTGTCCGCAATTTAATTTGAGCATTACGACTAGATTTGGGCTACAATTAAGTGATGTTATCCATCCCATGTTCATTACAATTCCATCTCATGTGGTACTAACACTCGTTTTACGCAAATTTTGGGTCTTGTATGTATTGCAGGATGCCGAAATCACGTTCGGTGCGTGCTCTCTTGGCAGACAATGCTGCCAATGCGGATTATGATCCAAATGCACCAGTACCCAAGCCGGCACGTCCTAACCCGCTGAATTCAGGGTCTCAAAGCCACGAGGCTCAGCATTCCAGTACCCCAACTGGTGGGGCCAATGAAGGACATAGTCAGCATGAGGCTCATCAGAGTGAGGTGCTGCCACCTCCTCCATCCATCCCTCAGATTCTGGCAATGCAAACACACCTTCTGGAGAGAATGGTCCAGAATTCAGAGAAATTCAACACAGCCGCTTATGGTGGAGTGGCAGCTGCACCTCATCAATCTCACTTGGCGGAGTTCCAGCGAACTCGTCCGCCGAACTTTTCCTCAGCATCAAATCCGTTGGACGCTGACGATTGGCTTCGCGATATTGAGGACAAACTCGACATCGCAGGATGCCTCGGTGATGAAAGAGTGCGGTTCGCAGCCTATTATCTGCAAGGAGCTGTCGCAGCTTGGTGGGGTAGCTTCAAAGCTATTCGCCCGCCAGGTCAGATGATCACTTGGGAGGACTTCAAGCGTGCCTTCCGCAAGGCTTATATTCCCTCCAGCTTGATGGAGATCAAAAAGAGGGAGTTCTATAATTTAAAGCAAGGCTCCATGTCTGTCGTGGACTTTCTGCACCGATTCAACTATCTTGCCCGGTATGTGGCTGATGAGATATCGAGCGAATCAAGGAAGGTTGCTCTTTTCAGAGAGCGCCTTAATGAGGAAATCAGGCACTCTCTTGCTGCACTCGACCTCCCCGACTTGGAAGAGTTGGTTGACAAGGCCATTCGCGTGAGGACAGCGCAAAGGCAGTGGCTGAGAGCCGTAAACGCAAGTGGATGGCACAAAATCAGCAAGCATCAGTTCTTCTAAACCGCGTGCATCACCATCATCTAGCGTGCGGTCTACTTCATCACCATCTCCAAGGCCTCAAGTGAATACTCCTCGTCCCCCTCCACCTGCGGTTCAGTCCTATAACCCGGAGGGCAGTCTTTTGGAGGCCAGGATCGTTACACTTCAATTACTTGTTATGGCTGTGGTGAAAGGGGACATATTCTCACCAACTGTCCACGCAAGCAGCCACCGGCCCGTCCTCAAGCTCAAGGTACTCCACCTCGTCCACCAGGTCCGGCTCGTGGACGTGGAACTTCCCAGGGGAGTAGATCAGCCCCTAGGCCAGCTCGAGGCCTTGGGCGTGGTCATCTCAATCATGCTACTGTTGAAGAAGCTAGCGATGCACCAGATGTGGTGTTGGGTACGTTTCCCGTGCACTCAGTTCCTACTTTGGTTTTGTTTGATTCTGGTGCATCGCATTCTTTCATTTCCACCAGATTTGTTGAGCAGCAAAATATTCCGATTAGCTATCTAGACAAGAACATGCTGATTTGTTCACCTGGGTCCGTCATGATAGCAAACCTTGTGAGTCTGGGAGTAAGTATTGTAATCAATGGGCTAAAGTTTGAGAGTGATTTAATCAACATTGATACATCAGGGCTTGATGTTATTCTTGGCATGGACTGGTTAGCAAAGAACCAGGGGCATATTGATTGTGCTAATAGAGCCATCTCTTTGGTCAATCCTGATGGCATTCATGTCACCTATTCATCCAAGCAAGCCTTCAAACCGTGTCAGCCCACTCTCAACACTCTTTCAATTTCGGAGATTCATCAAGTGCCAGTTGTTTTGGAGTATCCGGATGTCTTTCCTGAAGAACTGCCAGGGTTACCACCAGACCGTGACCTGGAATTCATCATAGATTTGCTGCCCGGGTCTGCACCAATTTCCAAACGTCCTTACCGTATGCCCCCAGATGAGTTGATTGAATTAAAGAAGCAACTCCGGGAACAGCTAGATAAAGGCTTCATTCGTCCTAGCTCGTCCCCGTGGGGAAGTCCGGTGTTATTCGTCAAAAAGAAAGATGGCAGTCTCCATATGTGTATTGACTACCGATCCTTGAACGAAGTCACCATCAAGAACAAATATCCTCTTCCGCGAATTGATGATCTGTTTGATCAATTGAGCGGAGCACAAGTCTTTTCCAAAATTGACTTGAGGTCAGGTTACTTTCAACTCAAAATCAGGCCAGAAGATATTCCGAAGACTGCTTTTACCACTCGCTACGGTTTATATGAATATACCGTGGTATCCTTTGGGCTTACAAATGCACCTGCTACATTCATGAATCTTATGAACAAAGTATTTATGGAATACTTGGATAAATTCGTGGTGGTATTCATTGATGACATTATCATTTACTCCAAGTCTGATGAAGAGCATGAGCTTCATCTGCGTATGGCACTTGACAAGCTTCGTGAGCATCAACTCTATGCGAAGTTTAGCAAATGTGAGTTCTGGCTCAAGGAAGTGGGTTTTCTTGGTCATGTTCTTTCTAATGGAGGCGTCGCTGTTGACCCGAGCAAGGTGAAAGATGTGCTCGCATGGGAGCAGCCCCGAACCGTTCCTGAGATCATGAGTTTTCTCGGTCTGGAGGGATATTACCGCCGGTTCATCGAGAACTTCTCAAAGATTGCGAAGCCAATAACGGAATTACTCAAGAAGGAGAAGAAGTTTGAGTGGTCGTCAGCGTGTGAAGCGAGCTTCCAAGAGTTAAAGAAAAGACTCACTACTGCTCCCATACTTGTTTTGCCCGACATACACAAGAGCTTTGACGTTTTCTGTGATGCTTCTCGTCAAGGCCTCGGGTGTGTGTTAATGCAAGGAGGCAAAGTAGTGGCTTATGCTTCGCGCCAATTGAAGCCCCATGAAGTTAATTATCCAACTCATGATTTGGAATTGGCAGCCGTCATTCATGCTCTCAAGTTATGGTGGCATTATCTCATCGGCAACCGTTGTGAAGTATATACTGACCACAAGAGTCTGAAATATTTCTTCACTCAGCCGGATCTGAACTTGAGACAGCGAAGATGGCTGGAATTAATCAAAGATTATGATCTTGGCATTCACTATCATCCGGGCAAAGCAAACGTTGTAGCTGATGCACTCAGTCGGAAGCTACATCCTGTCAGCACTCTCAATGTCGTCAGATAGCCCCAGCTACTTGACGAATTTCGAAAGCTCAACTTGGAAGTGGTTGAAGAGGGTCGTATTGCAGCCTTGGCCCTACAACCAACTTTGGAGTCCCAAATCAAAGCCGCCCAACTCAAAGATGAAGGGGTGGCTAAGATTAAGCGCAAGATGCATGAAGGAGCACCATCGGAATTCTCGGAGAATGTTGATGGTTTGATCATGTTTGGACATCAGATATATATTCCAGATGATCAGGAAATCAAAGATGTGATTTTGAAAGAAGCCCATGAGTCTCCACTCTCAATCCACCCGGGAAGTACCAAAATGTACCGGGACCTTCGTGAAAAGTTTTGGTGGCCCGGTATGAAAAAGGACATCGCTGCACATGTTGCTATCTGTGACGTGTGCCAGCGCGTAAAAGCCGAGCATCAGCGACCTGCAGGAATGCTCCAACCCCTCAAGATCCCCGAGTGGAAGTGGGAAGAAGTCGGCATGGACTTTATTATGGGCTTACCAAAAACGTCTAACGGTCATGACTCCATTTGGGTCATTGTCGACCGTTTGACTAAAGTGGCTCACTTTATTCCCGTTCACATCACCTATAATGGAGCCAAACTTGCCGAGCTCTATATGAACCACATCGTTCGGCTTCATGGAGTTCCAAAGGTCATTATCTCTGATCGAGGTCCGCATTTCACTTCTCGGTTTTGGGAGAGCCTGCACGAGCTCCTCGGAACCAAGTTATTCTTCAGCACAGCTTTTCATCCCCAAACAAGCGGACAAACAGAGCGGACAAATCAGATCTTGGAAGACATGTTGCGAGCGTGTGTGCTATCTTATAATGCAAAATGGGAGAAGTGATTAGCCTTTGCTGAATTCTCCTACAACAACAGCTACCAGGCAAGTCTCCAAATGTCACCCTTTGAAGCGCTTTATGGGAGGAAGTGCAGAACACCTCTGTTTTGGTCCGAAACAGGTGAAAGGCAATTCTTTGGGCCATCAATAATACAAGAGGCCGAGAATCATGTCAATCTGATTCGTAGTCGGCTGAAAGAAGCTCAATCACGACAGAAGAGCTATGCTGACAACCGCTGCCGCGAACTGAGCTTCGATGTGGGTGATTTTGTCTATCTCAAAGTCTCACCGTTACGTGGCACACGCCGATTTCGAGTTCGTGGGAAGCTGGCCCCGCGATATATCGGCCCTTACCGAGTTCTTGCAAAAAGAGGTGAAGTGGCATATCAACTTGATTTACCGCCTCAACTCTCGGATGTGCACGATGTTTTTCATGTGTCCCAGCTGAAGAAATGTCTTCGGGCTCCCACCGAAGCAATTCCTCTAGACAATGTTGATCTTCAGCCCGATCTTTCATATCGCGAGCATCCAATTTGCATCCTCGATGATGCAATGCGTCACACTCGCAATCACTCAGTCAAGATGCTCAAAGTCCAGTGGAGCAATCATACTGAGGCTGAAGCCACATGGGAATGTGAAGATCGCCTTAAATCCGAATTCCCCTACTTCTTTGTTGAATCTAATTAATCTCGAGGACGAGATTATTGTAAGGGGGGTGGGTTTGTAATGTCTGAAACTTTGTAACCTGAACAAAAATTCCCACTCCTTGCTTTCCAAAATAAAGCATGTCTAGTTGGCACATTGTAATACCAAATTGTGCAGTGAATGTTGTTTCCAGGACTTCACTTCCTTGCCGTCTATCTCCAAGACCATCAGACCTATTTGGCCAATTCCCTGCTTGGAGTCTGTTGGTCCAATTAGCAATCCATCATTTCAATGCAGGAACTTGGCTTTTCCAAAGATTGATGTGGACAACTCAAAGCAACTATTGCAGCTGTGAATTGTTGATGTGGCACTGTTGCATGCTTGGCAAACTTCTGAACTTGACATAGTGCTTTGAGTAGTGTTTAAAGAAAGTTTCTCCTTGACTAATCACTGTAGCCATTCACGGCA
Organism: Rhipidocladum racemiflorum; assembly: GCA_036346355.1. Taxonomy (NCBI): domain Eukaryota; kingdom Viridiplantae; phylum Streptophyta; class Magnoliopsida; order Poales; family Poaceae; genus Rhipidocladum; species Rhipidocladum racemiflorum. The sequence goes on from CM070582.1 coordinate 14,393,674, forward strand.
ATTATCCGAATCCTCCTGGCTCTAAGATTCTCATACTAATCTCGGCCAATCCAATGCACGAGCTAGACAACTCGGTTGCAGCAACTCCAGTTATTGTTCATGTCTGAAACCGCACTGTAGCAATTCATGGCTTTTTCTAAATCGCTGGGCGGTTGACTGCAAAACCAATTCGAGCACTGTTTGGGGCTCCTAGGAATTTTGTCTCCGAGGTCTCTAGCTCAAAAATCTTTGCATCTTTTTCCCAACCCAACGTAACAATGGGACCACTCAATGCTTCAACCAAGTGCTGCAACACTTGATCGTGTGAGCAGTGCAGTGTGCAGTAACTGAAGATATGGAGGGAGCACTGACCGAACGGGCGCCATTGCCGCCGTTGGTTGCCTCGTCTCCTCCACCCGTACGCCGGTTGCCCTCACCATCTCACTACTCACGGCGTCGCCCAGCTCGCTCCTTTCTCTCTCCCGGCCATGCCGCTTGTCAGGGAGCTGGCGCCACGCGGTCGGCGCACGCACACGCCGAGAGCTCCGCCGCCCATGCCAGGCACTATGGCATTGCTGACTCCTCCCTCTCATTCTTAAGCCGCGCTAGCCCTTCTCCAATGCTTGCTCGCCGCTTTTCCCTTGCCCCATTGCCGTTGCACGGGAACAAGCCGCGCGAGCCCTCCTCGAGCAATCCTCCACCTCGGTAAACCTCTGCCCAATTCCACCGGAGCTCAAGCATCCAGGGTGCTCACTGATCACCATGGAACCCTCCCTTGCAGGTCCCGTCAGCCGAATCGCCGCCACGACCACGCCTTCGTCCCCGCCTCCGGCCGCACGGTGCTAGCCCGCTCCGAGCCGTCTCCGGGGAGACCGGCAACTCAACAAGGTTTCCCTCACTCCCTAGATCGTCGCTCCTCCCCAAAATTTCGGTTTAATCGCCTTCTTCCCCGCTGCCGGCAGGATCCTCCACCGAGCCCCGCTTCGCTCCGTTGCCGGATCGCCCCGCTGCCACTTGGCCTCGACCGACCGCACCCTCAGGTCCGCCTTGACCTCCTCTTCCTCACCCCGAGGCCGCCGACCGCCCTCTGCCGCGGTTGCGCCGCCGACGAGCACGCCCGAGCCCTCCTTCGCTTCCAAGCCCTCGACAGTGGGGCGGCTGTCAGTGGCCTGCTCGCCGGGAGCTCTTGGGCTCAGTCGCGCTTTTGGGAGTACGCTTTCTCTTTGGAGAGACGTATTTCCCATTTTCTATTTGATTTATCTAGCCGATTCAAATTCAAATGCATGTATCTTTTGCTACACAACTCCAAATGAGATGAAACCACCTCCTAAAATCGTGTAAAATCAGGAAGTTTACGTTTATGCAAAAATATTTCTTGTTGGTCCATTGTGCACTATATAATCTCAATTAGTTTCTCTACGTTATTAGATGCTTAGCATGCAACTTTTGCATTTCAATTCCAAAGTGCATGAAACCAACTTCATTTGAATCACTGGGATTTAAGCATTCCAAATCTGTGTTTATATTTGAAGTTGTACTTGATTTTCTATGTTTATTATGATTGTTATGTTTCAATGCCTAGAGTTATTAAAAATGTTATTAACTTGTGCAACCATGTTTCAAATGCAAGTAATTGTAACTAGAGCTTAAGTATTGTGTTCTTGCTGCTGTAGGTCTTGTTTAGGTCTTACTTACTGTTTTACTTGCTCAGGTATCAATTTTGATTCACACTCATTAATGAAACAAAGTCCATCCTCATCATATGCAACTTAGTGGTTTTCATGTCTTCTTCAGTCATCCGTAGAACTGCTCGTCCTAATGCAAAAACTTAGGGGACTAGTTTAGAATCATCCTACATCATGTATACTACCATGTTGTAGAAGAACATTTAATTAATAACTTGTTTTGCATCTGAATCCTATTAGAGAAAAAGGACTAAGTTTTATGTTTAGAGAGTACATTGCTTAAGTAGCCAGTCTCGAACTTATTTAATCCAAACAATCTTAGCTTCCTGAATTCGATGGTTTAAACACTAAGATACATAAAATTAACCTGCGCTATGTGTGGAACTAGTATGCTAGTACTCTAATGAATCCTTCCTGTAACTACTTGTTCTTTTGTTGAGTTTTAAGTTGTTATTTGCTTCTGATTTCCTTTTGCCCCATTTTGATTCATGGTTATTTGCTTTTGTTGTGGGTCTTATCGTTCGTGCCCGTAGCTGACGACGCGTCAGAATCTGTTGCCGATGACCCTGATTATACTCCTGAGAATAATCCAGAAGAAGAGCAAACAGGCAAGCACCATCCTTTGAACATGATGATCCCATAATTTGCAAAGTCTAATTTGTTTTAATCAAACTATTATGCATGCGTTTAATTTCTGTAAAGTTGCTATATTGTGGGACATGGTAGTTATATTCCTAACTTGTGGGTTTACCTTAATTACATTGCCATGAAAACTTGCTAAAACCTAGGCTAGGGATTATTCATGCTATGAAATGAAAGATGGTTACTATCGATACACGATACTATGCTTAGCCATGCTTTAGTTATGGGTAGAATGTTAGGCTTGAATCTCTATGAAACTTTGCAAATGTTGAAAATGGTAGTAAAGGATACTGGTATGTGGTTAAAAATGGAAATGAAAGTATGTTTTAGACACGGGCGAGTTATGTATATCTGAAAGTGCAATGGGTTGTCTTGCACCGTACAAGCGGCCACTTGTACGGTACAAGGAAGTGGATTGATGTTGTATGGAAACTGGTCATTGCATGTAGATAGGGGGAGTACTCGCCTGAGTCAACCTAAGGACCGAACTTGATACTCTCAACTGAGTTAATTGGTGCAACCACATGTGCTAGTATGGGATGGCCTTAACTTAGTAAGCTAGATGAAGTTTTAATCTTGCATGTCGGTAGGCAGAAGAGTAGGACGAACCAAGTGAGTGGTGTCGTTCGAGGGCGCTCCCTTCACCGAGGTGTTGGGAGTAAGTGACCCGATACAACGAGTATGCCTTGCTATGGGGAGAACGAGGGCGATGGCTAGCGAGACCATCGTAACTGTTGAAATTCTGCCGCCATAGCAAGGACAGGTCATACTCGGGCTAGTGCAAGGTTAGGCTTTAGCTAGTTGAAAAGTTGTCATAGTCTAGCAAAACGGATACGTGTGTATCGCGTGGCATGGTTGACATGATTGCTAGAATATGTCATGTGGGTAAAGTGTACACTCTCTGCAGAGATTTAAATCTAATCGATTAGCCGTGCTCACGGTCAAGAGCGGCTTGGAAACATAATGTCAAGTATAGTGTTTTGGTTTTGGTTTTGCAAAATGACTTGGAAAATGGTGTTATTGTGTTGGTGTAAGTTATGGTGGGTTGGTTATGTTGCGGATATTGTTTATGGCCATGGAGGGTCATGAATGATTGTTCAAATACTTTACTTATGGTATGTAGTTTCTAATCAAATGCCCATTCCAAATGTTATCGATGTTTAACAATTGCATGGTTAAAAAAAAATAAAACTTGCCTTATGCTGAAAATAAAACCTAGAATAGAAGCTTTCATCCATTGAGTAGCCTTGCATGTATAATATTTCTTCCATACACTAAAAGTCTTGCGAGTACATACGTGTACTCACCGTTTGCTCTACTTAAAAATGATTAGAGGAAGGTAACGATGATGCTCCTGATGACTCGTACTGCGATTCGGGGGTAAACGACATCTTTGATGGTTAAGCTGGGTCTTTCCCCAGTCGGATGCCTTGTTGGGTTTTGGGTGGCATTCCGTAGACTGTCTTTTGGGCTTATGCTTCTTCCGCTGAACTTTACTCTCTTTTGTTGTATATTTGGCCGGTCGGCCCTGAATTTGTAATCTAAGCGTTTGTAATAACTGCCAGTTTACTTAAAGTTATGTGTATGTGTGATGTATCATTCTCGTTGTGCTAAGTATGTGTGTGCTAGGTATTGATCTTGGGAACTAGCACTAAACACATATGAGGGAAGCTCGAATTGTTTTCAACCGGTTGGCATGAGCATGAGTATGCGCCGATTGCTTGGCCTCAATCCGAGTACGATTTCAGATCAGCGATTGGACTTCTTTCGGGTTGCATCATTATCCAGTCCGATGCAACAGTAAGAGTCTTTCACGATTGGACTTCTTTCGGGTTGCATCTTGTGAAATCATGTGCTGAAAAATTGGCTTTGAACTGAAAAATTAACTTAGAATTGGATTTGCAAAATGTGCTGATGCATGTGCTTAACAATTTGACAAGAAGCAGTAAGTTCCGCTTTTGCGCCGGACCAAGATCTCAAGAAACAGTAAGTTTCCCATGTACGACGGACAAAGTTTTTGGGTCTGTCGTGAACGTGTTTTTGAGCTCATGAGTCGAACTCAATCTTCCAAGAAACCAGTAAGTTTTGCTTGTATGGCGGACAAACTTTTTTGGTCAGTCGTGAATGCATTTTTTAGGGTTTCGTTCGGACCATGTTGTTTTTGAAACCGAGCGTGGCACGTTTGCGCTGGACAAGTTTTTTTGTCCGTCGTGAACATGAATTTGAAAGCGTTTTTGAACTGAGACTTTTGCATGTACGACGGATCGATTTTGGTTGTCCGTCGTAAACATGTTTTGGCCGGAATGTTTTCTTTTGGAACCGAGAGTTTCCCTTGTACAACGGACAGACTTTGTTGGTCCGTAGAGAAATGTTTTCTAGGGTTTCACTTGGAATTTGCGCCGGACTGGTTTTGTTTGTCCGTCGTGAATGCGTTTTTGCTGAATTAGGGTTTTGAGCAGAATTGAAATAATTTGAATTTGAGATTATGAAATTTGTGATGATTTCACGATGCTTCTTTTGAAGTGGACTTTATGCAATGCTCATGTGAGTAGTTGCATGGATTGACATTGAGTCAAGTCGTGGACTTGTGCTCGGAATTGTTTTTTGGTTTGTTCATGTGCAGGTATTGCTCAAGACGAATGTGGTCGATGACGGGACCTAACTAGGTTCATGGAGGAACTGAGGTTTGGGACTAGGTTCAGGAGGAACTGAGGTCTTGGTGGTCAAGGATGTCATGCGGGACGTTCGGGCTAAGAGAATGGTGCACATGAAGAATGGTTAGTCACGTGAGAATGGCAGGAGGTCATTCGCGTGCAAAGTGTTAGTCACGTGAGTATGGCAGGTGACCATACGCGTGCAAAGTGTTAGTCACGTGAGTATGGTAGGGTTGCCATACGCGTGCAAGAGTTGTACTCGGCCAGGTTGGGCCAAGTAGAGTTGTGTTGGATACAGATTCCTTCTAGGGAATAGGAATTGTATTCAGGACTCCTTGTGTTTTGCTCCTTTAAATAGGAGGGGTTGTCTCCTGTTGAAGGACACCAAGCAGAGCTAAGCGCATCAAGCCTTGAGCTTGTTTTAGGGTTTGTACTCTTTTGATGAGAGTATTTTAGACAAGAAATAAAGATCAATTCTTCCAAGATTTTTGCGTGCTACAGTAACCACGTCGCTACAGTGTTTTCTGTTTTGGTTCTTGTTTGCATGCTTGTTCTAATTCTAGATTGGTTTTTGATCGTTGAGTTTCATCTTGATTTGATCCATCAAAAACCTTTCTAGGGTATTGATCTAGTGTTTCTCAAAGTTTTGTTGATAAATCTTTTGAAGATCTTGTTTAATCTTGAAGTTTTGATTAGATTGATTCTCGTCAAGTTCTGGATCAGCAAGCTTGCGAAGCTTATAACTTTTGATCTGCAAGTCCGATCGAGCTGATTCTTTTTGGGTTGGATTCGTACTGGAATCTAGTTTCTTGTGTCCAAATTTCAGATCGATCCTACGGTTGGATCTCCGGGAATTCGCGTTTTACTAAACCTCTACCATTTTGTTTTTGTCGAAAACGAGGCAATTATTTGGTTCTGTTTTGGGGTGAACTTTTAATAGATCAAGAAATTGGTTTTAGCTTCCGCACAATCATTCACCCCCCCTCTGATTGCTATATTCGTATACTTCGATCCTACAAGTGGTATCAGAGCAAGGTTTTTCTAATCTATCTTAACCGGTGATTAGATTAATGGATCGTTATTCGACAAAACCTTGTGTGTTCGATGGTGTTGATTTTCAGTTTTGGAAGGCCAAGATGGAGGCATTCATCCAAGCACAAGGCTTCACAATTTGGGAGAAGGTCTACAAGCCATACCAAGTCCCTGCAAACGACAACGTCAACGACACCAATCGCACACATGTTGAAGCAAATAGCAAGGCGCAGAACTTGATCATCCAAGGCTTGGGACGCAAATGACTTTGATCGTGTGGTTCATCTTCGATCCGCATATGAGGTATGGAAATCTCTTTGTGATTACCATGAGGGTTCTAACTTTCTTATCAAAGAGGTTAAGCCAAGATATTTACAAAAAAAAGAATACATGCGTTTTGAGATGAAACCTAGTGAATCTGTAGATGACTTCTTTGCACGTTTCAATAAAATTCTTAGCAATCTACGTCTTTGTTGGAGTTAGCTAATCGATGCTGAAAATGCTCGACAATTGCTTAGTGCTTTGGACATGTCAAGTGTGGGAGATGAAAGTAACATCTATACAAGAATCTACTACCATGAGCACACTCACATTAGATGTTCTTTACTCTAAGTTGAAAACTCATGAGTTGGATGTTCTTGCCAGGAAGGGTAACATTAAATCAATTGCTTTGATCTCTAACCCTAACATGTCAAATGCAAATTCTTCTTCTAGCTTTGCCTTGTCTTCCATGTCTTCTTTAACAGATGAGCAACTTGAAGAGTTTCCTGAAGAAGATCTGGCACTACTCTCTTCTCGCTTTAACAAAGCTTCGCGAGAATGTGAGAATGAGAAAGAGAGGTGGTCCTCCAAGATGCTATGAGTGTGGTGACCTCAACCATATTCGCACAAATTGTCCTAAGCTTGCAGGAAAAACATCAAAGGAGGAGAAGGACAACGGCGAAGGAATGAGAAGAAAAGGTTCTCGTCAAATGATAGGAAGAAGAAGAGCTTCATCAACCGCAAGGTGTTTCAACGAGTTCTTTACGCTCTTGAACAAGTCAATTTGAGCGATGTTGACTCGGAGAGAAGCGAAGATGATGCAACTCCAAGAAAGAATGATTTGATAGGATTATGTCTCATGGCAAGCAGCAAGGATAGATTCACAGAGGACGAACACGACAAATGACTTTCAATGAGGTAGATCCTCTTATGATGAATTAGCTATTCATTGTTGCTCGTCTTGGAAAATTGCTTGAGAAACTTGATAAGAAAATTAAGAAACATGATTTCATTATTGAATCATTGAATGCTGAAATTGCTAGACTTAAGACTTTGATTCCTAGTGATGATACTTGCAAATCATGTGACTTAATTTACAATGAGCTCACCATGCTTAGGAAAGAACATGCTCTTTTGTTGCATCTAAATGAGAAAAATGAGAAACATGTTGTACATGCTAGTGTTCCAATCGATGATTTGCATAGTTCAACTTCTTGTTCTAAATGCTCAACTCTTGAATTAAAATTGAAAGATGCAAATGCTAGGTTTCTCAATTGACTGATAATCTGCTTACTCATGAGGTTCTTTCATGCTCTACTTGTCGTAAATGAAAGGGAAGGTCAATATTCCTTGCAATAATTGTTTAACTCTTGCTAAGAAAGTTGATTACTTGCAAAATTCTTTGGAACGTTTCACTAATGGCAAGAAAAAGTTGAACATGATTTTGGATCAATCTAAGGTTAGCACAAACAAGAGAGGTTTAGGTTTTGATCCTTATGCCACATATGAAACTAAACCTCAGACCGTTGTTCAGGCTCCTTGCAAAATTGAGTTATCTAATGAGCCTAAGAAAATTGCTTTTCAATCACGTTTTTTATCTTCTACTATGATGAATGCAAAATGTGCTTCTCTTTGTTAAAGCCAAACTTCATGCTAAGTACACTTGCACTCATTGTGGTAGAGATGGACATCTAGTAGATTTTTGCTTTAGACTAGCCAGACAAAGAAAGGAAAGAAATGACTAAGGCTAGGTCTAACTTCAGGAAGAGCACACTTTGCTTCTCACTATGCGCCTAGAGTGTTGAAAACACCTTCTGCTCCTATAAACATGAGAAAAGGAAAAGCTGATTTTGTGCATAAAAATTCTCGTGTTGTGCCTATCGTTATGCGTCGTGGTGTCTCAAGATCGATTCCCAAAAATCTCATTCCTAACCCCAAGATCGAGACCTCGACATGTTTTGTTGCTATGTAGGCTTCTCGCGAGGAAGGAGAACATATGGCTAGTGGATTCCGGATGCTCACGCCACATGTCCAAAGTGATAAGAATTGGTTCTCCTCCCTCACTCGTGCATCTCGTCTTTGAAAGTGTTACTTTTGGAGATGCTTCTTCCTCTTTTGTTGTGGCAAAAGGTACAAGAAAGGTAAGTGACAAGTTTATGTTCAAGGATGTGGCTCTTGTTGAAAACTTGAAATATAACTTGCTTTCTGTCTCTCAAATGCTTGATGAAGATCTTGAGATAAGCTTTAAGAAAAATGAATGCAAAGTGCTAGATGCTTCAGGTGATCTTGTGTTCAAAATTTCTGCTTTTGGAAGAGTCTTTAAAGCTGATTTTGATGCATCACCTTCTTCTAAGCATAGGTGTCTAATTGCCAATGTTTCTAAAGACTTATTCTTTTGGCATCGTAGACTTGGTCATGTTGGTTTTGATCATCTTACTCGTGTAAGTGGTTTAGATCTTATACGTGGCTTGCCTAAGCTTAAGGGTGATAGCAATCTAGTATGTTCTTCTTGTAGACATGGTAAGATGATTGCAGGTTCACATCCACCTCTTACCATAGTGATGACAAACGCTCCAGACAGCTTCTACATCTTGATCTGCTTGGACCATCTCGAGTCCAATCCTTTGGAGGCAAATGGTATGTGCTTGTGATTGTTGATGATTTTTCTAGATACTCTTGGGTATACTTTATGGCATCTAAGGATGAGGCTTTTAGTCATTTTAGAAGTCTTGTTCTTAGGCTTTCTATTGATCATCCAGAGCTCTCAAAGCTATTAGAAGTGATAATGGAACTGAATTCAAAAATGCTTCTTTTGATCACTTTTGTCTTGAAAAAGGAATTGATCATCAATTTTCATCTCCTAGAGTGCCTCAACAAAATGGTGTAGTTGAAAGGAAAAAATACAACGTTGGTTGAGATGGCTAGAACCATGTTAGATGAACATCACACTCCTAGAAACTTTTGGGTGAAGCGATTTCAATCGCATGTTATGTTTCAAACCGTGTGTTTTTGAGATCAAAATTGGGTAAGACTCCATATGAGCTTCGGTTTGGACACAGGCCTCTGCTTCTCACTTTAGGGTTTTTGGATGCAAATGCTTTGTCTTGAAATCTGGAAATCTTGATAAATTTGAAGCTAGATCAATGGATGGCTTTTTCCTTGGATATCCTGCTCATACTCGTGGCTATCGTGGTGCTTGTTTTGGAGACTAACAAAATTGTGGAAACTTGTGAAGTTACTTTTGATGAGGCTAGTCCAGGCACTAGTCCAAGTGATGCAGTGCACAGACGCATATGTTCGGGGGAGAAAATCTTTGAAGATAATGATGATGTTGAAGATGAGGTCTTGACTATTTCTAATGCACAACAAGTCAGTAGCACCTTTGGCACCTACTACTACATCACCTCTGACTAACCATCCTCAAGCTACAACATCATCTGTACATGCTGAAAATGAAGAAGGAGAAGGAGAAGTCTCAAAAGCCAATGCTCCCTTGCACATTCGTAAAATGCATCCATCTGAACAAATGATTGGAGACCTAAATGAGAGAGTCACTCGATCCAGGTTTATTCATTCTGACACTCATGCTCATTCTGCTTTAATTGCTTCCTTTGAACCCAAAGATATATCTCATGCATTATCTGACGAATCTTGGATCAATGCCATGCATGAAGAATTAGAGAATTTTGAACGAAATAAAGTTTGGAAACTTGTCTCACCACCTCCAGATTTTAATGTTATTGGAACTAGATGGGTTTTCAAAAATAAACAAAGTGAGGATGGTGTTGTTGTTAGAAACAAGGCTAGATTGGTTGCTCAAGGTTACACTCAAATTGAAGGCTTAGATTTTGATGAAACCTTTGCTCCTGTTGCTAGAATTGAAGCCATTAGAATCCTTTTAGCTTTTGCTGCATCCAAAGGTTTCAAATTGTATCAAATGGATGTGAAAAGTGCTTTTCTTAATGGCTACATAAATGAGGAAGTTTTTGTCAAGCAACCACCTGGTTTTGAAAATCCAAAGTTTCCAAATCATGTGTTCAAACTATCAAAAGCTTTGTATGGTTTGAAACAAGCCCCTAGAGCATGGTATGATAGGCTAAAAACCTTTTACTTGAAAAGGGCTTTTAATGGGAAATGTTGACAAAACTCTCTTTTTACTCAAGCAAGGCAATGATCAACTATTCGCTCAGATTTATGTTGATGATATTATCTTGGTGGTTCATCTCATGTTTTAGTGTCCGAGTTTTCAGAAACAATGAGGAAGGAGTTTTGAGATGAGTATGATGGGTGAGTTGACATACTTTTTGGGATTTCAAATCAAGCAAACGAAGGATGGTACTTTTGTGCATCAAAGCAAATATACAAGAGACTTGCTACATCGCTTTGGGATGGAAAACAAAGAAGCCGATCATGACACCTATGGAGAGCACTTGCACTTGACTCGATGAAGATGGTGAGCCGGTTGATCAAAAGGAATATAGAAACATGATAGGTTCACTTTTGTACCTCAACGCATCAAGGCCGGATATACAATTTGTCGTGGTGCTTGTGTGCTCGTTTTCAAGCTTCCCCACGTGCTTCACATCGACAAGTCGCCAAAAGGATTTTCGTGTATCTTCATGGAACTCAAGATTTTGGCATTTGGCTTTCGCTTCCTCATGCATTAGTTTGAGATCTTTTTCCGATGCTGATTTTGGAGGATGTAGAATTGATAGGAAGAGCACTTCTGGTTCATGTCACTTGGGAAATTCTCTCATTGCATGGTCATCTAGAAAGCAATCTTACATTGCACAATCAAGCTACTGAATCTGAATATGTGGCCGCTAGTTGTTGTTCTCAAATTCTTTGGATAGTAGCTACACTTAAAGATTATGGGGTTATTTTTGGATAGTGTTCCTCTTCTCGTGTGATAACACTAGTGCAATTTGCATTGCTAAGAACCCTGTGCAACATTCAAGAACAAAACATATTGACATCGATTTCACTTTCTTAGAGATCATGTTGCAAAGGCAACATTGTGCTTCATCATGTGAATCTTGAACATCAATTGTGAGACATTTTCACAAAACCTTTGTCTTCTTCTCGTTTTGCTTTTATTCGGGGAGAACTTGGGATTGTTCATCCAATGGGTTTGTTTTGAGGGGGAGTTTCCTTGCCAAGTTCTTTCACTTAATGAGCTCACTTTATCATATTTCTTTATATATTATGTAATTGTGCTATTATATGATAATCTAAATTGTTCCACTTGAATTAAGAATGACATTGCGGAATTCCCTGATATGATTGCCTATAGCTAAATACTCTGTGATATCTTACTCTTCTAGGCTTGATATTGAATCCTCTTGACAAATTTGGGCTATGAAGCAAGTGTGGTTTCAACTTTACTCTTTCATAAGACCATTTAATCATTTTTGCATGTTTATAATCAAAGAAAAAGAAAAAGAAAAGGGAATAAAAAAAGGGGTTGTTAAAAGCAAAAAAACCTCAAGTTATGTGCTTCAGGGTGCTTTCCCTAAAAAGATAAGATGTATGCTTCAAGCATGCCATTCCTTCAAAGATAAGATGTATGCTTCAAGCATGCCACTCCTAGAAAATAAAAGAAGTATGTTTCAAGCATGCCACATGCAACTTATTGTTTAAAGATCAAATTGGTCTACTAGATTGGAGTTGAAACTACTTGCTCGCCCTAAGTTGTTAGTTGCTTCAATTTTTAAAGTCTTGCTTTTTCTGCTAAGATCTTGCTTAGTACTTGGCTATAGTTGACTAAATTGAGGTTGAGATGCATGTCATTCCCTAACTTGTTAAAATCACATCAAGATCATGTATTTTGCATATTATATGATATATAAGGTTATATGATCGAATGAGCTCATCTTTTTCTATCTTGGCACTTCCTTGTTTCTCCTTGTGAAATCTTTGCTACAGAAAAATTTTGAACCTGTTCTCTCTTTTACTCTTGATGAATCCATTGTCAAAGGGGGAGAAATTTGGGAATCTTTGAAGTTTAAGGAAAAAGGGGGAGAAGAAAAAAGGGGAGTTGTTTTTGGAAATTTGAGTATTTTGGGAGAAGTTTGGAGAATTTTGAAATTTTTGGGCACATTGCACATTCACACACATTTTCATTCTCAGGGGGAGATTTTGTTTTGCATTTTGGTCAAAGGGGGATTTCTGTGTTTTCTTACTTTGGTCTTTGATCCTTTGGATTTCAAAATCTTTTGTAAAGTGAATGCCAAATGTTCAATTCTAAGTGGTGTTGCCAATGTTTTCATCAAGGGGGAGATTGTGAAATCATGTCTTTGAAAAATTGGCTTTGAACTGAAAAATTAACTTAGAATTGGATTTGCAAAATGTCTTTGGTGCATGTGCTTAACAATTTGACAAGAAGCGATAAGTTCCGCTTTGCGCGGACCAAGATCTCAAGAAAGCAGAAAGTTTCCCATGTACGACTTTTGGACAAAGTTTTTGGGTCCTGCTGTGAACGTGTTTTTGAGCTCATGAGTCGAACTCAATCTTCCAAGAAACCAGTAAGTTTTGCATGTATGGCGGACAAACTTTTTTGGTCAGTCGTGAATGCATTTTTTAGGGTTTCGTTCGGACCATGTTGTTTTTGAAACCGAGCGTGGCACGTTTGCGCCGGACAAGTTTTTTTGTCCGTCGTGAACATGAATTTGAAAGCGTTTTTGAACTGAGACTTTTGCATGTACGACGGATCGATTTTGGTTGTCCGTCGAAACATGTTTTGGCCGGAATGTTTTCTTTTGGAACCGAGAGTTTTCCTTGTACAACTGGATGACTTTGTTGGTCCGTTGTGAATCGCTTCTAGGGTTTCACTTGGCATTTGCGCCGGACTGGTTTTGTTTGTTCGTCGTGAATGCGTTTTTGCTGAATTAGGGTTTTGAGCAGAATTGAAATAATTTGAATTTGAGATTATGAAATTTGTGATGATTTCACGATGCTTCTTTTGAAGTGGACTTTATGCAATGCTCATGTGAGTAGTTGCATGGATTGACATTGAGTCAAGTCGTGGACTTGTGCTCGGAATTGTTTTGTGGTTTGTTCATGTGCAGGTATTGCTCGAAGACGAATGTAGTCGATGACGGGACCGGAACTAGGTTCATGGAGGAACTGAGGTTTGGGACTAGGTTCAGGAGGAACTGAGGTCTTGGTGGTCAAGGATGTCATGCGGGACGTTCGGGCTAAGAGAATGGTGCACATGAAGAATGGTTAGTCACGTGAGAATGGCAGGAGGTCATTCGCGTGCAAAGTGTTAGTCACGTGAGTATGGCAGGTGGCCATACGCGTGCAAAGTGTTAGTCACGTGAGTATGGTAGGGTTGCCATACGCGTGCAAGAGTTGTACTCGGCCAGGTTGGGCCAAGTAGAGTTGTGTTGGATACAGATTCCTTCTAGGGAATAGGAATTGTATTCAGGACTCCTTGTGTTTTGCTCCTTTAAATAGGAGGGGTTGTCTCCTGTTGAAAGACACCAAGCAGAGCTAAGCGCATCAAGCCTTGAGCTTGTTTTAGGGTTTGTACTCTTTTGATGAGAGTATTTTAGACAAGAAATAAAGATCAATTCTTCCAAGATTTTTGCGTGCTACTGAACCACGCCGCTCTGTTGTTTCTGTTTTGGTTCTTGTTTGCATGCTTGTTCTAATTCTAGATTGGTTTTTGATCGTTGAGTTTCATCTTGATTTGATCCATCAAAAACCTTTCTAGGGTATTGATCTAGTGTTCCTCAAAGTTTTGTTGATAAATCTTTTGAAGATCTTGTTTAATCTTGAAGTTTTGATTAGATTGATTCTCGTCAAGTTCTGGATCAGCAAGCTTGCGAAGCTTATAACTTTTGATCTGCAAGTCCGATCGAGCTGATTCTTTTTGGGTTGGATTCGTACTGGAATCTAGTTTCTTGTGTCCAAATTTCAGATCGATCCTACGATTGGATCTCCGGGAATTCGCGTTTTACTAAACCTCTGTCATTTTGTTTTTGTCGAAAACGAGGCAATTATTTGGTTCTGTTTTGGGGTGAACTTTTAATAGATCAAGAAATTGGTTTTAGCTTCCGCACAATCATTCACCCCCCCTCTGATTGCTATATTTGTATACTTCGATCCTACACATCTTTATCGCTCGGTCAGGTGGCGAGCCGAGCCAGGCTCGGCTCGGTGAAACGACGAGCTCGAAAGGGCGGCTCGGCTCGGCTCGGTCCTGGCTCGCGAGCCGGCTCGTTGGCTCGCCGAGCCAGGGCATGGCAGCATATAGGAGCAGTTGTCCTGCATAGTTCCATACTGTCTGGCTTGCGTGTCATGTATTCTATGAAGAGAACATATTTGTTTGACATATATAAGGTTTCCTGCACTGACTGAACTATCAAGAGAAATAAAATACTTTGCATGCTTTGCCTATGCTAACCTTTGTTTTGTTAATCCATGCAAGTTTGGAACATATATGCATCCACATGTCATAGTGATGCCCCTCATCATCTTTTTCCTGAAAATACAAGTCATTAGTCATACTAAATTCCTGCATGATGGGCGGGCCGAGCCAATTTGGCTCATGAGCTGGGCTTAGTAGCCGAGCCGAGCTGGCCTTTGTTTTTGCGAGCCTGAAAAATAGGCTCGGCTCGAGCTCGGTCCGAGCCACGAGCCTGTGCGAGCCAAGCCAGGCTCGGGTGAGCCCGAGCCGAGCCACGAGCCTCGAGCTTATTGTCCAACCCTAGATCGGACGGCGGGCAGAGCTCGAGGTCCGGCGATGGCGTGCGGCGGAGCGGGGTCACCTTTGCGGGGGACGACGACCAATCGGACGGCGTCTGGGGCGTGCTCCGATGAAGTGAGATATATCCACGGGTGAGGCTCGATGCGGGGAGTCCGGATCTAGGGTCAACGGTGGCGATGGACGACGGACGGCGGCGGAATCGGCAAAAGAACATGGCGGAACGGGCTTCCAACTCCGGCGAGCTCGCGCGGGCGAACGGCGGCCGCTCAGGCGACGTGAGCTAGGGCTACGGGTGCGCAATGAAGTGGGCTTCACGACATGGGTGGCGGCGCATTAAATAGGGGCCTCGGCTTCCGTGAATCACGCAGAGACCGAGGTTCACCCGGTTGCGGCGGAGGAATCCGACTCCAACTCGGATTGGGTGACGTGGCTCAACGAGAGCCGTTGGATCAAGATCCAACGGTCGCTTGAGTTGGACTCGGGTCCGACTCGGTGAGTTGGCTGGCTCGGTCGGGCTCGGGTCCGGGTGACGTGGCTCAATCATGGCCGTTGGATCAAGATCCAACGGTCACGCGATTAGGGTTCGGCCGACCGGGTTCGGCTCGATCACGTGGCTCGGGTCGGACTCGAACTTGAGTCTGACTAAGACTCGGTAGGGTGAACAGTAAAACCAACTCGATTTTCCAGCGATTTAATTATTCAATAATTCATAGAAAATTCAAATAAATCCAGAAAAATAGCAAAATACTCAGAAAAATTCGAGAAAAATTCTAGAAAATATTTTAGGGCATTTGGGACTCAAATAAAATATTTCCAACAAAACTTTATTTGTAAAATCAAATTCTTTAATTACTTCAAAAGGTAATAAATTCAAATAAATTCCAAATAAATCCAAATAAATTCTAGAAAATTCCAAAAATTCACCAAAGTGCCAAATCTTATTTAAATTCATGAAAAGAAAATATTGGGGTGTTACATAATCTTAGAGCGTTGTGTCTCTCCTGTTTCGCGTCGTCTTGAGTACAAGGAACCACAGAAGGGAGGTTGGTACCGTGTTCTTCTGGAGAGTAGCATTAGTTAAAGGGATCAGGCACTTCAGTGCCAAGGAATGCATAGAACGAGGAGTATGAGACCGTTTTCTTTTGTGGGCTATTTGAGGATTTATCTTATCGCTTGGGGTTGTGCTGAGACCATGTGTGAGTACTTTGTGTTTCAATGTTGAGTAAAGTTCTCGCAAGTTTTGATTGCGAATTATCGTTAGAGCTATTGGTCTTCGAACCTAGGCGTCCTGTCATTGAGTCTCGATCAGTGTAAATTCCAGTAGTTTTTTTTAGAGAAGCGACCTGGGAGTTGAAGTCTCGCGGAGGCGAGCTTTACCCAAAGCTCTTTTCTTCAGGTTTGAACAGCGAAGATTAGATCTTTGTGTGCTGTTGGTTTGGTGTAGTGGCATGTCTTGGATTCGAGGTCGAATCCTGTTGAAGGGGGGAGAACGTGTTGGGGTACGGGTAGGCTACGCGAGCATAAAATCAAAATTTCTACCGTGAACACCCAAGATCACATGCAAGTAAAGGATCACAGATCGTTACCCTTGACGCACAGATGCAGCGAAAGCAGATTCACACGTGTTGAGGAAGTAGTCGATCACCTCTCGATCGGCACCGAGTGGTCGCCGATCCCCGCCGAGTGGTCGCCGATCCCCGCCAAGTGGTTGCCGACCTTGTCCGAGTGGTCGCCGACATCGTCCGAGTGGTCATCGACTTGCGCGGGGTCGATGGTGGAAGGTCGCCGACCAGCGCGTTCACGAGCGGCAGCGCCTCTACCGGTATCCACACGTACCGAGCAGGAACGCTGTGCGGGGTGTGCTAGCACCTCGCCACACAGCTAGGGTTTCTGGGGAGCATGAGGGACGCACGGCGGCTGAACATGGTGAGGGTTCTAATCTCATGCCATGCACTGTCCCTGGCCTCTCCTTTTATAGACACGCTAGTGGGCCGAAGCCCGCTAGGTTTCCATCTCCAACACGGATCATATCCACGCACAAACCCGTTAAACTATTCCAACTCGTTAAGTGTGTGACCCATTAGGTTCAGTGCAAGTCGGACATGAATTCGGAAACCCGTTTCCAATTCACTGATCAACAGCGGCACCTAGCAGTACGTATTGACCCCCCGAATGCACAGAATCAATATTCGGCTGAACCTTGATACACACATACCGATCCCTTTGCCTCACGATACCAGTCAAGCTCAAGGCGAGATGCGCACCACCCTTATTGATAGCTCGACCACTTCACTCGACAGTGTGATGGATACAAACCATGACTAACTCATTAGTCATTTTAGCACGGCCGTGCTCTTTCCCTATCCATCCACACGAGGGGCCCAGAGGTATCGCTCCAGTTATCTAGGAGGGGCAAATCCCATCTTGATCATCACACCCTTGGCGATGTATCGTGGCATACCCAGTATTCATCTTTATGACTACCCTATTACGGTATAGCGTTTGATGATACCATAGCATACAAGTCTACATGCTAGGCATCCATGACGATCTTAGGTCTAAGGACCATATAGGCGTACCACTCGAGACTATACGCTGATGGCGCTATGATAGATAACAACTCACAGCGTCTTGGAGTGGGTCTTGTCCGACTACCCATGTTCTCCAACATGTATCCACATTTATTGGTTCGATATCTCCATATCTATGGTATGTGAAACATTACCATCAACCAGTAAATGTGCACATCAAATCATCACCGCTCCTCGTAATGATATGGATCAGGGACCCGTTTAGAATAATGTCACTTGATAATGTGTTTTACAATCAGATCGTATCCAATGAATAAAGCCGTAGCATATATTCAGGGAACCGATAAACAAAGTTATCATAATTACATGAACAAAGACGTGTTACAATCATCACCATGATTGATCTAGGGCATATTCCCTTCAGAATGTGACACCACGGAGTGTCGTAACCTTATAAAATGTGAATGTTGAGGGCAAAAACATTATGGAATGTGGAATTGGAGGTTGAAACCATACGATATGAGGTTTATTCGTATTTCCGAGCTGTTTTTGGGAGTTTGGGCCTCTCCGGGGGATTTCGGGCCCAAGGAGGATGTGTCGTGGGCCTTGGTGGGAGGATTTTTGGGCCCATGAGGGAGGGGGAGGCAGGTTATCCTGCCTTGGGGGCATCCTCCCCCTACCCACATGCGCCCCCTCAACCCTAGCCGCCTCTACCTCTTCCCCATGCGCCTCCACCTCTCCCCCATGCGCCTCCACCTCTCCACCATGCGCCTCCACCTCTCCCCTCTCCTCTCCATCCCCTTTCTGCCCTACGGGACATCCCCACCTCTCCACCCTGCTGTCCTCTCCGTTGGGAGGCTCCGCGAGGAGGAGATCCGGCGGAATCGGCGCGAGGGCGGAGATTGCGTGAACCGGGAGAAGATTCGGTGGGCTTTCGTGCGTCGGGCGAAGGTATGGCCATTGGAATCCTTGGGGTTGGTCTAGGATCTGTTCTAAGGGTTATAATCATGTTTTTAGATCAATTGGTGGTGCTGGAATTGAGTAGATTAGACTAGATCTAGAGTTTGCCACGTCCTCTGTTTCGGGCAGCATGAGCAGTCGACCTAGGGTTTGGGTTTTTGCAATTTTAGATTCGGAATTTGGTCGGCCTCCTATTGAAGAAGTTGTAGGTAACTTCAATACCTTTCAGTGGGTATAAAGAACGTCCAATTCCGCCCAGCCGTTTGAAAGTTATGCCCGTTTTACCGAACGTGTTAAAAACTGTGACGTGATTGGAACAGATCACGGTATTCTGTAGATTAAACCACTTTAGAGTCCGAATCAGTTTTTCCATATACTTAGAAAAAGTTAGGAAATTTCCTAAGCTATGCGAGGATGTTGTGACACCACGGAATGCCGAGACACCGTAAACAAATGTGAATTAGAGAATGTGACCTTATAAAGTATGAAATCGGAGATTAAAACTTTACGTTATGTAGTTTAATCGCGTTTCCGGGCCGATTTCGGAAGTTTGGGCCTTCCCAGAGGAGTTTGGGCCTTAGGGGGGTGAGTCGTGGGCCTTGGTGGGAGAGAGTTAGGGCCCATGAGGGAGTAGAGGCAGGATTTTGGGGGCTAGGGGCGTCCCTCCCTGCCCTAGCCGCCCCTCCCCCAATCCCCATCTCTCTTGGGTGCCTCCTCCTCTCCCTCTTGGGCGCCTCCTCCCCTCCCCCTTGGGTGCGCCCCCAATTCCTCCTCTCCACCTCCTTTGCTGCAAAGATGAGATCCCCCACCACACAACCTCACTGTCCCCTCCAACGGGAAGCCCCGCGACGAGGAGATCCGGCGATTCTAGCGCGAGGAGGACGTTCGGGAGGCTCGGGAGGATAGATCTCGGTGTTCGCTGGATTAGTCGGGAGGAGGTAAGGCATGGGTGATCCTTGGGTTTGGGTCTAGGTACTGTTATAGGGATGAATTTCATGTTTTTAGATCAAGGGAGGTGCTGCCATGGGGTAGGATTGATGAAATCTAGAGTTGTGTTCATGTTCTGGTTCGGGCAGATTGGGAACCCGAACTAGGGCAGGCGTTTTCGCCAATTTCGAGTTTGAATCTGACCGTACGGACTTTTAGGAAGTTGTAGATAATTTCCTTATCTTTCCGTGCATATAAAGAAATTGAAATTCCGCCCAGCCGTTTAGAAGTTATGGCTGTTTTACCGAGCGCTGTCAAATCTGTGACGAGATTAGGACAGTTCGTGTTCAACGTTAGATTAAACAACATTAGAGTCCGAATTAGTCTTTCCCTATAACTAGAAAAAGTTGGGAAATTTCCTAAGCTATGCGGGGATGTACTTGTTTATTCGATTTGGAGTCCTAGAACAGAAGTTATGCCCATTGAAGTCCGCTGTCCCGAAGGGACAGATTTGCTGTTTTCTGATTTTAGGAGTTGTATGCTAAGTCGGGTAGTGGGATTTATTTGTGTACTGTATTGTGGACCCAATTTGAGTGAGTGGCACGTGTTTGCAGGTGGTGTGCCTTCGAGTGCTCTCAACCTCTCGTCACTCCGTTACTCGTGGGTGAAGGCAAGTGTTTTGGCGTGGTTTTTATGTTATACGTGCTGCTAGAATTGATTGATGGTATTTGGAATAGTTAACATGGTGTCTTGCCATGCCATGGACTTACATGTTATAATGGATAGGATGTCCTTAGGCCATGATTGAAATAATGTCGATGATATGGGGTCCTCATGCTCTGATTAAAATGCTTGTCGTGGATAAAGGATTCATGCCATGTCTTTTGAAAGGTTACCGCTGATTGTTGATCACGGTCTTACATGTTGAGAGGCCATACGTTGATATGCAATATTCTATTTATGAATACGTTACTGTCCATTTTGCATGCATGGCATATTTTCATGGCTGGCCGGTGAGTTAAGTCATAACTATTCCTAGGGGCGGTGAGAACCGTTATGACTAGTCCGGGCCATTCGCTTGAGTAAGTCCTACCTCGTGATTCCATCACCGAGGTGACTGGAAGCAGTGATAGGCACCCTCCATCTTCGGGATGAAAGGGGAAAAGGGTGCATGCCGACGGGTGTGCACTCAACCATACCGGTATGAGTATTCCAGAAGACATGTGCATTGCATTGCATGAATGAAACTATGAATGAGAATGTTGTTGAATTGTTCATGAGTTCATGAGACGAACACCATATTGATCAAGAGATGATTATGATGTTTTTACCATGTCGGTAATGCGTGAGAATGGTAATGATGTGATATGTAATGCTTATGAAGATTGAAGTTGATGGTTTGTTGTCTTGCACTCGCTTTCCATTGTATTACACTTCGCTGAGTTATGAACTCACGCTTGTATTTTTGTTGTTTGTTTTCTTTAGGTACCATGAAATCGGCGCAGGAAAGAGTTTTAGCTACACTACTCCACGTAGTATCATAATCTAGCAAATTCACTGCTGTGGAGACATGACAATAAGCATTACAATAATCTTTAGTGTATGGTCTGTATGTTTGGTTGTCTCCCTCATGTGTATCATGTGGGGCTATGGAGGGAGTTGTTTTAACTTCCTAGATTTAAATTGATGCTTATTATTTTGCTATCGATGCTTATTGATGTTTTAGTTGATGTTTAGCTATCCTTATCGCTGCGTATGGATATCTCGTTTGTCTTACATATTGATATGATGCTATCTTTGTTAAGTTTCATGCAAAAACAAAGGAGATGCTGCCAAAATTTCCAATTATTCCAAATGATTACTTGCTGTAATTTACCTTAAATTATGGTATTAAATGTGTTAGGGTCTATGTTTGGTGACATTCTGGCTTAGTAAAAGTCGGGGTGTTATGATTGGTATCGAGCGGGCTGTAGGTCCCCGGAATGTGTATTTAGTGTCATACTATAGGTTCAACTAAAATATGAAGTGGTATAACCTAGAAACATGGCTTAGGTTTTACTTAAAACTTTGCCATAGGATAGCAACATTAAAACTTGTGTAAGTGGAATAACTAATTTAAAACTTGACACACTCTGTTGCACAGTAGGAATGGGTATGGGTACCGTTGCTTTACGCTTAAATGTTGTATTTAAGCTTTTATGTGGAATGTTACATTTGGTAATATATGTTGCTATGTTTATGAAAGAATCGATTGTGTTGATACATTTGAGATTTTGTGGGTTGTGGTGCCGAAAGGGGTTTCGGTCACCTTCTGTTGTTTGTAGTATTGTTGGGTTTGACGGTGTGGCCGGTTAGTGCTGTAACACCCCAGCTTCTACTAAGCCCAGAATGTCACCAAACATAGACCATAACACATTTAATACCATAAATTAAAGTAAATTCCAGCAAGTTATCATTTAGATTAATTGAAAATTTTGACAGCATCTCCTTTGTTTTTTTTCATGAAACTTAACAACATAGCATCATATCAAAATGTAAGACAAACGAGATATCCATTCGCAGCGATAAGGATAACTAATCATCAACTAAAACATCAATAAGCATCGATAGCAAAATAATAAGCATCAATTTAAATCTAGGAAGTTAAAACAACTCCCTCCATAGCCCCACATGATACACATGAGGGAGACAACCAAACATACAGACCATACACTAAAGATTATTGTAATGCTTATTGTCATGTCTCCACAACAGGTGAAATTGCTAGATTATGATACTACGTGGAGTAGTGTAGCTAAAACCCTTTCCCGCGCGCCGATTTCATGGTACCTAAAGAAAACAAACAACGAAAATACAAGCGTGAGTTCATAACTCACCAAGTGTAATACAATGGAAACAGAGTGCAAGACAACAAACCATCAACTTCAATCTTCATAAGCATTACATATCACATCATTACCATTCTCACGCATACCTACATGGTAAAAACATCATAATCATCTCTTGATCAATATGGTGTTCGCCTCATGAACTCATGAACAATTCAACAACATTCTCATTCATAGTTTCATTCATGCAATGCAATACACATGTCTTCTGGAATACTCATACCGGTATGGTTGAGTGCACACCCGTCGGCATGCACCCTTTTCCCCTTCCATCCCGAAGATGGAGGGTGCCTATCACTCGCCTCCATTCACCGCGGTGGATGGAATCACGATGTAGGTCTTACTCAAAAGTTTAGCCCTGGACTAGTCATAACAGTTCTCACCGACCCTACCGGAATAGTTATGACTTATCTCACCGCCAGCCATGAAAATATGCCATGCATGCAAAATGGACAGCCATGTATACACAAATAGAAGTATTGCATAGCAACACATGGCATCTCAACATGTAGGGTCAGATTCGACCATCGACGGTGCCCATTCACAACATAGCATGTAAATCACTTATCCTCATCAAGCATTTTAATCATGGCATGAAGACATCATATCATCGGCAATATTTAAAACATGGCATAAGGACATCATAACAATTATAACATGTAGTTCATGGCAAGACAACATGTTATCTATCCCAAACACTATCAAGCAATTCTAGCAACACATATAATGTTCAATCCACACAACACACTTGCCTTCAACCGCATGGGCAACGGAGTGACGAGAGGTTGAGGGCACTCCCGAGGCACACCACCTGCAAACACGTGCCACACACTTAATTCGACTCCTCAAAACAGTACCCACTACACCTAATACGCTATAAACTCCAAAACCCGAAATCACAGATTCTGCCCGTTCTGGACAGCGGCTTCAAAAACATAACTTGAGTTCTAGAACTCCAAATTGCATAAACAAGTACATCCTCGGTAGCTTAGGAAATTTCCCAACTTTTTTCTAGTTATAGGTAAAGACTGATTCGGACTATAAAGTTGTTTAATCTAACGTTGAACACGAACTGTCTCAATCTCGTCACAGATTTGACAGCGCTCGGTAAAACGGCCATATCTCCCAAACGGCTGGGCGGATTTTAACGTGCTTTATATGCACGGAAATATAATGACATTATCTACAACTTCCTAAAAGTCCGTACGATCAGATTCAATCTCTAAATTGGCCAAAACTCCTACTCCTAGTTCGGGTCCCCAATCTGCCCGAACCAGAACGCGAATACAACTCTAGTTTTCATTAGATCTAACCCATGGCAGCACCTCCTTGATCTAAAAACATGAAATTCATCCCTAAAACAGTACCTAGACCCAAACCCAAGGATCACCCATGCCTTACCTCCTCCCGACTAACGACATTTAACGCCGAGATCTATCCTCCCGAGCCTCCCGAACGTCCTCCTCGCGCTGGAATCGCCGGATCTCCTCGTCACGGGGCTTCCCGTTGGAGAGGACAGCGAGGTTGTGTGGTGGGGGATCTCCTCTTTGCAGCAAAGGAGGTGGAGAGGAGGAATTGGGGGCGCACCCAAGGGGGGAGGGGAGGAGGCGCCCAAGAGGGAGAGGAGGAGGCGCCCAAGAGAAAAAGGAGAATGGGGGAGGGGCGGCTAGGGCAGGGAGGGACGCCCCTAGCCCCCAAAATCCTGCCTCTCCTCCCTCATGGGCCCTAACTTGCTCCCACCAAGGCCCACGACTCACCCCCCTAAGGCCCAAACTCCAGGAAGGCCCAAACTTCCGAAATCGGCCTAAACGCGATTAAACCGCATAACGAAAGTTTTAATCTCCGATTTCATACTTTATAAGGTCACATTCTCTAATTCACATTTGTTTACTTGGTGTCTCGGCATTCGTGGTGTCACATTCTCTCCTTAACAGGATTCGACCTCGAATCTTACACGCCAACTCTAAAACAATGTCCACTAGGGTCTCATCTTCTTTGCGAACTCAACACACCCACGCAAAGACTCAAACAAGAGCAACGACAGCCCAAATTTCAAATCCATCTATTAACAAGAGTGACCTGACTTAGCTTAACTAAGCACCACTTGACATGATTCCTCATTTACTTCGATCTCCTATCATGATTCATAAACTCGTAATGACACAATCATCATGAAACATATCCCTTTTTCACCATTAGTATTAAACGGTCAACCGAGGTTCCAAACTTGAACTCCCCAAAAGACCATTTACGCAAAACCCCATCTCTTCCAATTATTTGACCCCTTTTCACAAGGAATCAAAATTTACTAATGTCATCTTCGCTCATAGCCTATATCGACCATACTTTCTTTTCGATCGCCAACCACGTTACACTTTTCATTCTATACTCTCCTGGCATAACGCACACCCAGGGACATCTAGCTAAGACAATGTCCACGACAAAGCATTTTACATCACAATTTCTATAACATTTGCTTCCACCCAACGATACCTTCAACCAAATACAAACCACTTACATCATCAACCTCCATCATCATCCACCCTCATACCACTAATGTCCAAAGACCTAGCCCAAGCTAGGACCGTAACTCACTACCAAAACTCAATTAGCACTTTTCCCAAGAGGATGTCGCCCTCACAAACAATTCACACAAACAACGAAACCCACGAGTTTAGCTCTTAGATTATACTCAACAATAACTCGAGACCCTTCTTATTCTCACTCCTATCAATAGTGCAAAAGAAGTACGATTCTTTTGAATCCAAGTAGACCACATACAACAACTCGAACCTCAAAGCGCCACATAACACTTTGGGAAGAACCCGATAACATTGAAAGACCACCCTTTTGCTTTTCCTAAGTCAAGCCGCAAAGGAAAACTCAAATCTCCAATCAACGCGATACAATTCGTGATCGGGAGCTCTCAAACAAATAGAGACTCCACACAATTCTCTTGACATAAGTTCTCAACAACTAAAGACAACTCGACTCGCCACCACACCCAAACTTTTCATTTTAACCAAAATCAACATCTTGGAAGAGAACTGCCACAAAAACTCTCAAGAGAAAGGGAAACTCAAATCCCTTGCATAACAAATCCAAAACCTGGCATTTATCCATTCATTCCTTTTCATGCTAGAGAGCAATGGAAATCTCGATTCATAACACGAATGCGAATTCTTCAAGAGCACTCCGGATTAGTCATATATCTCTATATGACTTCCTCACCGTCCTGGCTCAACAACTCTTTTATGCTTATAAAAACGATGTCATGAATCTTTTTCACCATTTATTAGTCATGAAACCACGATACCCATTAACCATTCACAAAGAGACTTCATTCTCTTTGTCACATGATTGACACCCAACAACATTGATGGTTGCTCAAATTCGCATAAACTACAAAACGATGTCATGAATCTTTTTCACCATTTATTAGTCATGAAACCACGATACCCATTAACCATTCACAAAGAGACTTCATTCTCTTTGTCACATGATTGACACCCAACAACATTGATGGTTGCTCAAATTCGCATAAACTACGACGGCGTTAACCGAAAATACCATATCGCATCACAACCCAACAACCATCAGACGCGAATGCGTAAAACATCGCATTTTAACCAAAGCCAATACCGTAAGATAGCATCAACTCTCAAATCAAACATCTACGCCTCATAACCGCTACCAATTCTCTTAAAGAGAAAGGAAACACATTCCCAAAGAGGAACACCTTACCAACAAAATCACTTATGAAACAATCGTGAAGATTCACCTTTTGAAACGCCGCAAACACCACACACGCTTTCCCAAATAAATCTAACTCTAGTCACGAAAGAATTACAATTTAAGCGCTTAACTCTGTGGTTACTAAAGATAAACCAGTTGAACGCTAAAGAGAGCGCCCCACCCCAACGCTTTGGGTGTTAAACCATACTCATAGCATAGACTAAACAGATTAGCCTAAAACCAAAGATTGGCATGGTTCAATACCACACCACATTTGGAACCCATAAGACGGTTACATTTCAAATACTACTCTTTCATCCATATTTCCAATCATCGGAGTCAAGTTTATAACTTGACAAAATGCCACTTAATCGTGGAGATTTTATTGCACACTAATCAAGACGCCTAAACAAAGAGGCAGGCATTCCTAAAATTTATACATTCATTTGAATCCATAAACCTTCAAAAGAAAGTTTGACTCAAATCCCACCATTACTCGTGATTCCAATACTCTTAGCCAATACGGATGTCAAAATCACCCAAAACCCGAGAAATCCAACATCATTGCACACAAGCTACAACATATGTTCTTAATAAAATCATTTTTCCCTGTTCATATAACCACAATTGATTATATTACCAACGAACCATAGACCATATCTACCGTATGACAATCAACAAGGAGAACCACGTTCTCACAACTCCAAAGACAATTAACTTATCGCTTAATCCAACATAAGTCGCATATCCACAACTTCTTTTGGTCTACTAACCATGACGAACCATTATTCATGCAACTTATTATCCCAAGCGTAGTACACATCTCTTTACAATTATTCCAGCGTAATCAACAATTACCCTGGGTATAAACCCTAAGTCACATATTCCATATCACCAGTTCATTCCACCAATAATTATTACTAACCAATCGTCAAGATCTCCACTAGACATCCCTCATAAATACGGATCCTGCATGCACATCTGTCAAGAATAATTCAACCTTTCCTACAATCATTCCATATATCCTCATTAATTGATTACACGTATTTTAAGTCATATTGTCGACCCACAATATTAATCGACCCACCAACTACAATAGGCGTAATTTCACACCATCTTCTTGGTATAACAAGTTCATCAACCGAGACATTCTATGCTAACTAATCTCAAACATCCATTAGATTCCATAACCCGCATCACTTTGCACACACCACTAATCAACTTTCACTTTGGATCACCCGACGCCTCGCTTTAATCATCTATTATCAACACAATATTTTAGTTTATCTTTAAACAAACAACAAATTCGCTTTAACCGAACCACTAGCTCATATCATCCGAAAACTCTAACTTCTCGTCATACACTTAACTTCTTAAACATCTGCGTGAATCACGCACCCAACTCTTAAGGAAACCAAAATTGCTCCGTAAAAGAACAACACTAAAACACCTTTCCTTCCGGAAAGCTCAACCATAAATCACAAGAGAAGTCAACTCTTAAATTCCCAAATGCCGACACGCAACTACTCCACAACTCTCGAGATCAACAACTTCCGCGAAGGAAGATGGTTGCAAGAGGGAAAACCCGGTGATTAACCAAATCTTTTTTCTTTTTTTTTCAGATAAAGCCATAACCCCAAACTTCAAACTTTCACGAAACAAACGGTTTTTCAAAGATGAATTCCCAAGCAAGTCATCATTGCGATCAAACACCACTTAGACCCCGACAATAAGGTCTGGCACAACACCGCAATAACTCTTTTAAACCTCGGAGAAAGACAAACACAAGAATAAATTGAAAACTTTCTCCGTAAAACAACCGATCAACCACATCCTTTCCGACAAAACCTTGACACCTAAATCCATGCGACTTAGATTTTTCATCGAAACTTCAATAACTTCTTTTCAAATTGGAGAAGGGTAACCCAAGAATCAATCTATAAATTTCGCTATAAGGCAAACAACAAATCGAAAGGCCAAAGCCGCAAGGCGATCAAGACAAAGAACCCTAAATTCTTCTTTTGTCTTCAACCAAAGAAAACAAAACCAATACCACCAAAAGAACTATCGGTGAGTATCCAAACCCGAACCCTTTTTCGCTTATTTCAACTAACCAAAAACCGCTCATCAAAACGGCAAAGGAAACTTCTGAGGGTCAATCCCCAACTCTACTACTCGACTCCCACCAACTACCCAATCTACTTACGTAAAGGATAAGAACCCTCCCAACAGGAGGTTTAAAGTCCATCGGTGATGGCACTAACCGCCACACCGTCAAACCCAACAATACTACAAACAATGTAAGGTGACCGAAACCCTTTCGGTACCACTACCCACCGAATCTCAAATGTATCAACACAATCAATTCTTTCGTAAACATAGCAACATATATTACCAAATGTAACATTCAACATCAAAGCTTAAATACAACATTTAAGCGTAAAGCAACGATACCCATACCCATTCCTACTGTGCAACAGAGTGTGTCAAGTTTTAAATTAATTATTCCACTTACACAAGTTTTAATGTTGCTATCCTATGGCAAAGTTTTAAGTAAAACCTAAGCCATGTTTCTAGGTTATCCCACTTCATATTTTAGTTGAACCTATAGTATGACACTAAATACACATTCCAGGGACCTACAGCCCGCTCTGATACCAACTGTAACACCCCAGCTTCTACTAAGCCCAGAATGTCACCAAACATAGACCATAACACATTTAATACCATAAATTAAAGTAAATTCCAGCAAGTTATCATTTAGATTAATTGAAAATTTTGACAGCATCTCCTTTGTTTTTTTCATGAAACTTAACAACATAGCATCATATCAAAATGTAAGACAAACGAGATATCCATACGCAGCGATAAGGATAACTAATCATCAACTAAAACATCAATAAGCATCGATAGCAAAATAATAAGCATCAATTTAAATCTAGGAAGTTAAAACAACTCCCTCCATAGCCCCACATGATACACATGAGGGAGACAACCAAACATACAGACCATACACTAAAGATTATTGTAATGCTTATTGTCATGTCTCCACAACAGGTGAAATTGCTAGATTATGATACTACGTGGAGTAGTGTAGCTAAAACCCTTTCCCGCGCGCCGATTTCATGGTACCTAAAGAAAACAAACAACGAAAATACAAGCGTGAGTTCATAACTCAAATAAGTGTAATACAATGGAAACAGAGTGCAAGACAACAAACCATCAACTTCAATCTTCATAAGCATTACATATCACATCATTACCATTCTCACGCATTACGACATGGTAAAAACATCATAATCATCTCTTGATCAATATGGTGTTCGCCTCATGAACTCATGAACAATTCAACAACATTCTCATTCATAGTTTCATTCATGCAATGCAATGCACATGTCTTCCGGAATACTCATACCGGTATGGTTGAGTGCACACCACGTCCGGCATGCACTCCTTTTCCCCTTCCATCCCGAAGATGGAGGGTGCCTATCACTCGCCTCCATTCACCGCGGTGGATGGAATCACGATGTAGGTCTTACTCAAAAGTTTAGCCCTGACTAGTCATAACAGCTTCACCGACCCTACCGAATAGTTATGACTTATCTCACCGCCAGCCATGAAAATATGCCATGCATGCAAAATGGACAGCCATGTATACACAAATAGAAGTATTGCATAGCAACACATGGCATCTCAACATGTAGGGCCAGATTCGACCATCGACGGTGCCCATTCACAACATAGCATGTAAATCACTTATCCTCATCAAGCATTTTAATCATGGCATGAAGACATCATATCATCGGCAATATTTAAAACATGGCATAAGGACATCATAACAATTATAACATGTAGTTCATGGCAAGACAACATGTTATCTATCCCAAACACTATCAAGCAATTCTAGCAACACATATAATGTTCAATCCACACAACACACTTGCCTTCAACAAGGGCAACGGAGTGACGAGAGGTTGAGGGCACTCAGAGGCACACCACCTGCAAACACGTGCCACACACTTAATTCGACTCCTCAAAACAGTACCCACTACACCTAATACGCTATAAACTCCAAAACCCCGAAATCACAGATTCTGCCCCGTTCTGGACAGCGGCTTCGAAAAAACATAACTTGAGTTCTAGAACTCCAAATTGCATAAACAAGTACATCCTCGCGTAGCTTAGGAAATTTCCCAACTTTTTCTAGTTATAGGTAAAGACTGATTCGGACTATAAAGTTGTTTAATCTAACGTTGAACACGAACTGTCTCAATCTCGTCACAGATTTGACAGCGCTCGGTATAACGGCCATATCTCCCAAACGGCTGGGCGGATTTTAACGTGCTTTATATGCACGGAAATATAATGAAATTATCTACAACTTCCTAAAAGTCCGTACGATCAGATTCAATCTCTAAATTGGCCAAAACTCCTACCCTAGTTCGGGTCCCCAATCTGCCCGAACCAGAACGCGAATACAACTCTAGTTTTCATTAGATCTAACCCATGGCAGCACCTCCTTGATCTAAAAACATGAAATTCATCCTAAAACAGTACCTAGACCCAAACCCAAGGATCACCCATGCCTTACCTCCTCCCGACTAACGCATTTAACGCCGAGATCTATCCTCCCGAGCCTCCCGAACGCCCTCCTCGCTACTGAATCGCCGGATCTCCTCGCCACGGGGCTTCCCGTTGGAGAGGACAGCGAGGTTGTGTGGTGGGGATCTCCTCTTTGCAGCAAAGGAGGTGGAGAGGAGGAATTGGGGCGCACTCCAAGGGGGGAGGGGAGGAGGCGCCCAAGAGGGAGAGGAGGAGGCGCCCAAGAGAAAAAGGAGAATGGGGGAGGGGCGGCTAGGGCAGGGAGGGACGCCCCTAGCCCCCAAAATCCTGCCTCTCCTCCCTCATGGGCCCTAACTTGCTCCCACCAAGGCCCACGACTCACCCCCCTAAGGCCCAAACTCCCCCGGGAAGGCCCAAACTTCCGAAATCGGCCCGGAAACGCGATTAAACCGCATAACGTAAAGTTTTAATCTCCGATTTCATACTTTATAAGGTCACATTCTCTAATTCACATTTGTTTACGGTGTCTCGGCATTCCGTGGTGTCACAAGTGCCATCACCGATGGACTTTTAACCTCCTGTTGGGAGAGTGCTTATCCTTTCTGTCGTAGATTGGGTAGTTGGTTGGAGTCGAGTAGTAGAGTTGTGGATTGACCCTCCGAATTTCCTTTGCCGTTTTGACGAACGGTTTTGGTTGGTTGAAATAAAAGAAAAAGTGTTCGGTTTTGGATACTCACCAATAGTTCTTTTGGTGGTTTTGGTTTTGTCTTCTTTTGTTGAAGACAAGAGAAGAATTTAGGGTTGCGCCTCTTTTGGTCGCCTTGCCAGCTTTGACGCCCGATTTGTTGTTTGCCTTATAGAGAAACTTATAGATTGATTCTTGGGTTACCATTCTCCAATTTGAAAGGAAATTATTGAAGTTCCGATGAAAAAAAAAATCTAAGTCGCATGGATTTAGGTGTCAAGGTTTTGTCGGAAGGGATGTGGTTTCAATTTATTTTTGTGTTTGTCTTTCTCCGAGGTTTAAAAGAGTTATTGCGGTG
Organism: Rhipidocladum racemiflorum; assembly: GCA_036346355.1. NCBI lineage: Eukaryota > Viridiplantae > Streptophyta > Magnoliopsida > Poales > Poaceae > Rhipidocladum > Rhipidocladum racemiflorum. The sequence goes on from CM070582.1 coordinate 14,425,287, forward strand.
TTGTGCCAGATCTTGTTGTTGGGGCCTAAGTGGTGTTTGATTGCAATGATGACTTGCTTGGGAATTCATCTTTGAAAAAACCGTTTGTTTCGTGAAAGTTTGAAGTTTGGGGTTATGGCCTTATCTCAAAAAAAGATTTGGTTAATCGCTTGGTTTTCCTCTTGCAACCATTTTCCTTCAAGGAAGTTGTTGATCTCGAGAGTTGTGAAGTAGTTGCGTGTCGGCATTTGGGAATTTAAGAGTTGACTTCTCTTGTGATTTATGGTTGAGCTTTCCTAAGGAAAGGTGTTTTGGGTGTTGTTCTTTTCTGGAGCAATTATGGTTTCCTTAAGAGTTGGGTGCGTGATTCACGCGGATGTTTAAGAAGTTAAGTGTATGACGAGAAGTTAGAGTTTTCGGTTGATATGAGCTAGTGGTTCGGTTAAAGTAAACTTGTTGTTTGTTTAAAGATAAACTAAAATATTGTGTTGATAAGAGATGATTAAACGAGACGTCAGGTGATCCAAAGTGAAAGTTGATTAGTGGTGTGTGCAAAGTGATGCGGGTTATGGAATCTAATGGATGTTTGAGATTAGTTAGCATAGAATGTCTCGGTTGATGAACTTGTTATAGCAAGAAGAGGGTGTGAAAGTCCGCCTATTGTAGCTGGTGGGTCGCTTAGTATTGTGGGTCGACAATATGACTTAAAATTGCGTGTAATCAATTAATGAGGATATATGGAATGATTGTAGGAAAGGTTGAATTATTCTTGATGATGTCCTGCCTGGGATCCGTATTTATGAGGGATGTCTAGTGGAGATCGTGTCGCGTGGTTAGTATTAATTATTGGTGGAATGAATCGTGATATGGAATATGTGACTTAGGGGTTATACCTGTGGTAATTGTTGATTACGCCGGAATAATTGTAAAGAGATGTGTGCTACGCTTGGGGATAATAAGTTGCATGAATAATGGTTCGTCATGGTTAGTAGACCAAAAGAAGTTGTTGATATGCGTCTTATGTTGGATTAACTGATAAGATAATTGTGTCGGAGTTGTGAGAACGTGGTTCTCCTTGTTGATTGTCATACGGTAGATATGGTCTATGGTTCGTTGGTAATATAATCAATTGTGGTTATATGAACGGCTGAAAAGTGATTTTTAAGAGCAGATGTTGTAGCTTGTGTGCAACAGTGTTTGACTTCTCGGATTTGGGTGATTATGACATCCGTATTGGCTAAGAGTATTGGAATGCGAGTAATGGTGGGATTTGAGCTCTAACTTTCTTTTGAAGGTTTACTGATTCAAATGAATGTATAAATTTTCCGGGAGTGCCTCGCTTTGTTTAGGCGTCTTGATTAGGGTGCAATAAAATCTCCCCGATTAAGTGGCATTTTGTCAAGTTACAAACTTGACTCAGATGATTGGAAATATGGATGAAAGAGTAGTATTTGAAGTAACCTGGCTTATGGGTTCCAAATGTGGTGTGGTATTGAACCATGCCAATCTTTGGTTTTGGGCTAATCTGCTTAGTCTATGCTATGAGTATGGTTTAACACCCAAAGCGTTGGGGTGGGACGCTCTCTTTAGCTGCTCAACTGATTTATCTTTGGTAACCCCGGTGTTAAGCGCTTAAATTGTAATTCTATCGTGACTAGAGTTGGATTTATTTGGGAAACGCGTGTGTGGTGTTTAAGTAGCTGCTTTCAAAAGGTGAATCTTATGATTGTTTCATAAGTGATTTTGTTGGTAAGGTGTTCCTCGCCGGGAATGTGTTTCCTTTATCTTTAAGAGAATTGGTAGCGGTTATTAGGCGAGACGTTTGATTTGAGAGTTGATGCTATCTTGTTATTAGCTTGGGTTAAAATGCGATGTTTTGCACGCATTATGCGCAAAGTGGTTGTTGGGTTGTGATGCGATATGGTATTTTTTCGTTAACGCCGCCGTAGTTTATGCGAATTTGAGCAACCATCGATGTTGTTGGGTGTCAATCATGTGACAAAGAGAATGAAGTCTCTTTGTGAATGGTTAATGGGTATCGTGGGTTACATGACGAATAAATGGTGAAAAAGATTCATGACATCGCTTTTATAAGCATAAAAGAGTTGTTGAGCCAGATCGGTGAGAAAGTCATATAGAGATATATGACTAATCCGGAGTGCTCTTGAAGAATTCGTGATTCGTGTTATGAATCGAGATTTCCATTGCTCTCTAGCATGAAAAGGAATGAATGGATAAATGCTGGCATTTTGGCTATGTTATGCAAGGGATTTGAGTTTCTCTTTCTTCGAGAGTTTTTGTGGCAGTTCTCTTCCAAGATGTTGATTTTGGTTAAAGTGAAAAGTTTGGCTGTGGTGAAAGCGAGTCGAGTTGTCTCTAGTTGTTGAGAACTTCTCACAAGAGAATTGTGTGGAGTCTCTATTTGTTTGAGTGCTCCCAATGCGAATTGTATCGCGTTGATTGGAGATTTGAGTTTTTCTTTGTCGCTTGATTTAGGAAAAGCAAAAGGGTGGTCTTTCAATGTTATCGGGTTCTTTCCAAAGTGATTTGTGGCGCTTTGAGGTTCGAGTTGTTGTATGTGGTCTACTTGGATTCAAAAGAATTGTACTTCTTTTGCACTATTGATAGGAGCGAGAATAAGAAGGGCCTCGGATTATTGTTGAGCATAATCTAAGAGCTATACTCGTGGTCCTCGTTGTTTGTGTGATTTGGTTGTGAGGGCGACATCCTCTTGGGGAAAAGTGCCAATTGAGAGTTAGTAGTGAGTTACGATCCTAGCTGGGGCTAGGTGATGGACATTAGTGGTATGAGGGTGGATGATGATGGAGGTTGTTGGCGTCGTGGTTTGAATTTGGTTGAAAGTATCATTGGGTGGAAGCAAATGTTATAGAAATTGTGATGTAAAATGCTTTCTCGTGGATATTGTCTTAGCTAGACGCCCCTGGTGTGCGTTATGCCCGGGAGAGGATAGAATGAAAAGTGTAATGTGGTTGGCAATAAAGGAAAGTATGGTCGATGTAGGCTATGAGCGAAGATGACATTAGTAAATTTTGATTCCTTGCGAAAAAGGGGTCAAATAATTGGAAGGAAAGGTGGAACCGTGAGAGGTTGTACTTAGCTGGGCTAAGTCAACTCTTTCTCGTTAAGTGTTGGTTTGGTAGGTTGCTTGTCGATGATTCGGTTTGAGTGTTGTGTGGTTGCCTTACATTTGCACGTAAGTTTTTGTCCTGTAGGGGCTTTGTTGTGGTTCTTATCGTTCGCTCGGATTCGAGGCCTAATCCTCGTTTAAGGGGAGAATGTGACACCACGGAATGCCGAGACACCGTAAACAAATGTGAATTAGAGAATGTGACCTTATAAAGTATGAAATCGGAGATTAAAACTTTACGTTATGTAGTTTAATCGCGTTTCCGGGCCGATTTCGGAAGTTTGGGCCTTCCCGGAGGAGTTTGGGCCTTTGGGGGGTGAGTCGTGGGCCTTGGTGGGAGAGAGTTAGGGCCCATGAGGGAGTAGAGGCAGGATTTTGGGGGCTAGGGGCGTCCCTCCCTGCCCTAGCCGCCCCTCCCCCAATCCCCATCTCTCTTGGGTGCCTCCTCCTCTCCCTCTTGGGCGCCTCCTCCCCTCCCCCTTGGGTGCGCCCCCAATTCCTCCTCTCCACCTCCTTTGCTGCAAAGATGAGATCCCCCACCACACAACCTCGCTGTCCCCTCCAACGGGAAGCCCCGCGACGAGGAGATCCGGCGATTCTAGCGCGAGGAGGACGTTCGGGAGGCTCGGGAGGATAGATCTCGGTGTTCGTCGTTCGTCGGGAGGAGGTAAGGCATGGGTGATCCTTGGGTTTGGGTCTAGGTACTGTTATAGGGATGAATTTCATGTTTTTAGATCAAGGGAGGTGCTGCCATGGGGTAGGATTGATGAAATCTAGAGTTGTGTTCATGTTCTGGTTCGGGCAGATTGGGAACCCGAACTAGGGCAGGCGTTTTCGCCAATTTCGAGTTTGAATCTGACCGTACGGACTTTTAGGAAGTTGTAGATAATTTCCTTATCTTTCCGTGCATATAAAGAAATTGAAATTCCGCCCAGCCGTTTAGAAGTTATGGCTGTTTTACCGAGAGCTGTCAAATCTGTGACGAGATTAGGACAGTTCGTGTTCAACGTTAGATTAAACAACATTAGAGTCCGAATTAGTCTTTCCCTATAACTAGAAAAAGTTGGGAAATTTCCTAAGCTATGCGGGGATGTACTTGTTTATTCGATTTGGAGTCCTAGAACAGAAGTTATGCCCATTGGAAGTCCGCTGTCCCGAAGGGACAGATTTGCTGTTTTCTGATTTTAGGAGTTGTATGCGAAGTCGGGTAGTGGGATTTATTTGTGTACTGTATTGTGGACCCAATTTGAGTGAGTGGCACGTGTTTGCAGGTGGTGTGCCTTCGAGTGCCCTCAACCTCTCGCCACTCCGCTACTCGTGGGTGAAGGCAAGTGTTTTGGCGTGGTTTTTATGTTATACGTGCTGCTAGAATTGATTGATGGTATTTGGAATAGTTAACATGTTGTCTTGCCATGCCATGGAATTACATGTTATAATGGATAGGATGTCCTTAGGCCATGATTGAAATAATGTCGATGATATGGGGTCCTCATGCTATGATTAAAATGCTTGTCGTTGATAAAGGATTCATGCCATGTCTTTGAAAGGTTACCGCTGATTGTTGATCACGGTCTTACATGTTGAGAGGCCATACGTTGATATGCAATATTCTATTTATGAATACGTTACTGTCCATTTTGCATGCATGGCATATTTTCATGGCTGGCCGGTGAGTTAAGTCATAACTATTCCGGTAGGGGCGGTGAGAACCGTTATGACTAGTCCGGGGCCATTCGGTTGAGTAAGTCCTACCTCGTGATTCCATCACCGAGGTGACTGGAAGCTAGTGATAGGCACCCTCCATCTACGGGATGGAAGGGGAAAAGGGTGCATGCCGACGGGTGTGCACTCAACCATACCGGTATGAGTATTCCAGAAGACATGTGCATTGCATTGCATGAATGAAACTATGAATGAGAATGTTGTTGAATTGTTCATGAGTTCATGAGACGAACACCATATTGATCAAGAGATGATTATGATGTTTTTACCATGTCGGTACGTGAGAATGGTAATGATGTGATATGTAATGCTTATGAAGATTGAAGTTGATGGTTTGTTGTCTTGCACTGCTTTTCCATTGTATTACACTTCGCTGAGTTATGAACTCACGCTTGTATTTTTGTTGTTTGTTTTCTTTAGGTACCATGAAATCGGGCGCTACGGAAAGGGTTTTAGCTACACTACTCCACGTAGTATCATAATCTAGCAAATTCACTGTTGTGGAGACATGACAATAAGCATTACAATAATCTTTAGTGTATGGTCTGTATGTTTGGTTGTCTCCCTCATGTGTATCATGTGGGGCTATGGAGGGAGTTGTTTTAACTTCCTAGATTTAAATTGATGCTTATTATTTTGCTATCGATGCTTATTGATGTTTTAGTTGATGTTTAGCTATCCTTATCGCTGCGTATGGATATCTCGTTTGTCTTACATATTGATATGATGCAATGCTGTTAAGTTTCATGCAAAAACAAAGGAGATGCTGCCAAAATTTCCAATTATTCCAAATGATTACTTGCTGTAATTTACCTTAAATTATGGTATTAAATGTGTTAGGGTCTATGTTTGGTGACATTCTGGGCTTAGTAAAAGCTGGGGTGTTACAGATGTACTCGTTTAATTGATTCGGAGTTTAAGAACCTGAGTTATGCCTTTTGGAAGGCTGCTGTCCCGACGGGACAGAACCTCTGTTTTTGTGTTTTGCGAGTAGATTGCAATGTCGGGGTAGAAGAGTGTTTGCGTACTGTTTTGTGGGCATGATTGTGAGTGTGTGGTATGTATGCGCAGGTGGTGTGACCCCGGGAGTGCCCTCATCCTCTCACCAATCCGTCGCCCGAGGTTAAGGCAAGTGTATTGGAATGGGTATCGCTATGATTGTTGATAAACTTGATTGGATACAACTTGCTTTATGATATGATGCTAAGAATGATGTATGCCTATGACATGATGAACATGATTTCATATGGATTATGATAGTGCGGTATTTAATGTTTATGTCAATATTTACATGTTATGTCATATGTGCATTCATAATGGAAGAGGCGTCCCATGCTGATGCGGGCCTCTGTGTTCACACATAGTGAACACAAAAGACCTACCTCGTAGTCCCATCCACGTGTGTGCATGGGAACAAGTCAGTAAGAGTAGGCACCTTCCATCTACGGGATGGAAGGGGAAGGGGGTGTACGCCGACGGGTGTGCACTCGGCAATACTGGTATGTGCTTCGAGGAGATATGAGCATTTGCATTGCATCGCATTGCATATATGATGATGATGATGATGAAATGAGTACAATGATATTGAGACATGAGAATGATGTGGTATATGAAATTATGGCTTGTACATGATGTTGAGCATGGTAGTGATGTTAACGTTGAATTGTTCTTTATGGTCCATTGCAATATACTTGCTGAGTGATGAACTCACGCTTGTGTTTTATGTTGTTTTAGATGATAATAAGATTAGTGCCATGAAACTTGGTGCATGGTTAAATTGTGTGCTTGTTTCCCTCATTTGCTTCGTTTAGCTCATGAGATGGTTGAATTCGTTATTCTAAACTTATACTGTTGCTAGAATCCTCGTTATTGATGATTTAGATGTCATTCTTTATGATATATCCTGTGATCTTATTGTTGTTGCTTCAATTCATGGAAAAACAAAGGAGTTGCTGCTGAAATATTTGGTTTTAGCATTTTCTCCTTTGCTGTTATTTATCTTAGTTTATGGTATTTAGATGTTGTTTAACCTATGTTTGGTAGCATTCAGGCATGCTAGATGCCGGGGTGTTACATCGGGGAACCTGAAATACCCCATTCATTGTTGGCTTTGTACAGGACAGCCTGCGGAGTACTTGCTAGGGATAATGTGCCGATCAGCTACAGATCATGGACCGACCGCCGAGGTGACCAATGGGTGGTTCCTGTTGACCTGAAGGACTTGCTGTGGGACAAGCTGAAAGAAGTATTCCAATTCCCTGAAGGGTCCAAGGTGCTTGCAAAGAAACGTGCACTATGCATCATGTGCATAGCGTGGAAGAATTGGAAGACGACGCTGAACAAGAACTTTGTGAAGAAGAATGAAACGCCAGATTTTAACTTGTACCCAAAGATAATGGAGTTCTGGGAGGACTTCGTGGCGTACAAGAATTGTGAAGAAGCCCAGATAGTGAGTCAGAGGAACAAGGCTAACGTAGATAAAAATACATACCCTCACACACTAGGAACTGTTGGCTACGTGAAGAAAATACTTGCATGGGATAGGAGTGAAGAAGAGCTAGTCTGCAGGGGTGTCATTCCTGCGACTACCGAGTTGAGCGAATGATCAAAGCACTGGTTGCTTGCGAGGAGGGCTTCTGTCTCAGAAGATGGCAGCTTAAGCTTCAAGAGCGATAGAACCCAGGAAGTGTCGCGAAAAATTGCGGATGCTCACGCGTAGTCCTCCCAAGGCTTTTTCACACCACGAAGGGAGAATGATGAGCTGAGCGTTGCCCTAGGTAACAAGGAGCACCCTAGTCGCACCTGAGGAGTTGGTTTGGTGCTGTGGAAAGAAGGCTTCCCAGCTGACGCATCGTTGTACAAGCGGCCGAAGAGACTAAGAGAAGATCAACTGGACCGTCAAATAAAAGATGTTGTGGCAAGCGCGTTGGCGGAACAGAGAGCGGAGCTGGATAAGGTTGTCGAGCAAGCAGTAGAGAGAGCTCTCAGCTCACGAACACCACCTAATGATAGCCCTCGGAACTTCAGTCACGTTGTTCATAAGAGCAGTTGCGCGTCCACAGGGATCCCTGAAGAGCATGGACTCCATTTCCAAGTGGATGACATCACAGAACCGACAACGTGCAAGCTGCATTTGTCCGCACATAGCATTACTTTCAAGGTGGCTAATGGCAAGGCTTGGCCAAGTGGCTCCTCGCAGGTTCTGCACTGCCGCCCGATTCCCCTAGGATTTGCCAGGGTCGAAGTGGACAGTGTAGTCCGACAATACCGCAAAATGGAGGTAGAGATCCCTGGTGAGGATGGGAATAAAAGACTTGGAGAAAATATGCATGGCTTCCTCGCGTGGCGCAAGAGCTTGATTATGTTTGGTTCGGACGATGAGGATGACAAAGACGATGACGATGATGATCCTCAGCCATACACTCCATGCAGAAACCTTGTCGCCAGGGACAACTCCAACCCCCCTGCTGGCACCTGCAGCCAGGAAAAGTCCAAGTTCCCCACCGGCACTAACAAGGAAAAGTCCGTCTCCTTAGCCGGCACCATCCAGGCAAAGTCCGTCTCCTCCGCCGGCACTAACAAGGAAAAGTTCGACTCGAACATCAGCACCATCTCGAAAGGCCGCACTGTCTCATAGAAAATCTCGGTCATCTTTGAAGACATCACAACCTCAGAAGAAATTACCAGCCGAGATGACTGAAGAAGAACGAAAAAAGGAAATAAGCGCATGTGTAACTTCTCACTTCAAAAAGAGGCCATCGCTTCCGAAAACTAAAGTTGATGCTAATGCGCAGCAGTTTTTCTTGAGTATGGCAGAAGGCAAACAGTTAGGGTTGGCTTCCGAACCTTCAAAAATGTCAGACTACGAGCGCATCTCCATAAAGCAATACTTGAAGGAGGCTAGTGCGGACGCGTTGAAATCACAAAATGAAAGAGATATTGCTAAACAACTTCGTGTTCACGAGGCAGGTCTAAGGTGGAGGTTCGTTAACGGGCAACCACTGGTTGAACCAGCTCATGTAGACCACCTAACAACACAATTGCGGCACGTCCATCACTGGTACATGCAGCAGAGCAGAAATGGCATGGATGCATTCCCAGTCAAATACAAAGAATCAGATTTTCACAATAGGGATAATACCTTCTGGGTGATTTTCCTCGAATTGGATATCTTTGTATCAAAGAAGATGCCCTGGACGTGAATATAGTCAGAGTGTGGACTTTGTAAGTTTCAATTTATATTATTGTATATATATTCAAGTACCACCTAACTTCACGTCTAACTTCTTTCTTATATATGCAGAATGGAGACACATACATGTAGAATAAATGGCAATGAAAACCTAGGATTTATCGATCCGGGGATTGTCAACGAGAAGATTGTCCAGCAGGACACAATTTTTCTTGAAGAGCATTTATTTAATACTTTCTTGAAGCTGCAATACAAAACCTCCATACTTTTACCCTATAACTTTAAGTACGTATTACACTACTTCTAATATCGTTTTACTATTTTTACGTGACACGATGTGGGACTAATAGGCTATGTTAACATATATATATATATATGAACAGGTTTCACTGGGTCCTCCACGTCATCGAGTTAGATGCTAGCAGGATTTTTGTCCTGGACTCGATGAGAAAAGCCCTTAAAGATTATGAAACTTTTTCGACATGATGAACAGGTAAACTCGATCGTTGCGTTATTGCTGTAGTAATATTCCATTCTATTGCAGTTAAGATTAATTACTATTTAAAATCATTCACAAGGCATTCCAAAAATATTGTAAGAAAAGTCTTCGGCATCGTCCCTACATGAAAACTTTCCAAATAATAATGGACTTTCCATGCATGAGACAGGACCCAGGAAATAATTTATGCGCATACTACGTATGCTCAAATATGCATTCAATTACGACGGAGAGTGTCCGCTATAACGAAGCCATGGTATATAATTAGACATTGATCCCTACTTTTCATTCATTTAATACATATGATAATTAATTTAATTTCTTTTTTCTTCAATAACAGCGCTCCAGGTTGAAAACCAATAAGTTACTTCTAACAGAAGTTTTAGCAATTCAAGAGCAGATGGCTGGATTCATTCACGATCAAATCATCAATCCAAACGGCGAGTTCCATGAGAAACTTTAATTCTACTAGAGTCGTTGAAAACCATAATTGGATTAGATGTACTGACACTATAGTTGTAAACAGACGATTGTAAAAACTAAATATTGTGATGCTTTAATATATTTCAATTACGATTTAATATATTGCAACATATCCCGTGCACGTTGGGCTTCCCGTGTACACACCGTGCACACTACCTAATAAAATTGATGAAAAACTTTGAAAAATTTTGTGGATGTACTTCGAAGATGGCTCTACGTATGTATAAAATTGCAGGTTCAAATTCAAAACATATGAAGAGTTACAAAAAAGAGAAAATAATTTTTTTTCTGTATTTTGTAACTCTTCATATATTTTGACTTTGAACCTGCAATTTTATACATACGTAGAGTCATCTTCGAAGTACATCCGCAAATTTTTTCAGAGTTTTTCATGTGCAAATTTTATACATAAGGCGTTGTACAAAATATTTGTTTCAAATTATATAGTGCAAAGAAAATATGAGAAAAATTCCTCACTGACGGTTTGTCCAAGAACAGACAGTGATATACATATCACTGCCGGATTGCAGTATAGGCCGGTAGTGATGTACAAGTATCACTATCGGATTGTGGTATAGGCCGGTAGTGATGTATATATTTCACTACCGGATTTAGTTTTAGCTGGCAGTGATATACAGGTATCACTACCGGTTTTAGTGTGAGCCGGCAGAGATATCTTTTATCACTGCCAGTTCCTGAACCGGCTGTGATAATCTCGAGTATCACTGCCGACCAATCACTGCCGGCTGCTATAACCGGTTGTGATAGCGTTTCCTAACCGGCAGAGATTGCCTGTCCTATAGTAGTGGTACTTGATTTCTAGTTATACTTACTCTACATTGTCTATGTGTAGATTTGAGGGTGCAAGTACTTTTGATAGCATAACTTGAAGGATGTTACATTTGTGGATGATTTATAATGCTTATTACATAAAAAAATGACAAATTAAAAACAAACGAAAAAGAGATTTTGTTCTCTCTTTTGATACCTTAACTTGGAGGATGTTACATTTGTGGATGATTTATAATGCTCATTACATAAAAAAAATGACAAATTAGAAACAAACAAAAAAGAGATTTTGTTCTCTCTTTTTGTATTTTTGATGAATCCATTGTCAAAAGGGAGAATTTTAGGCACATTGCACATTCACACACACATTTTTTTACTTTACCTTTTGATTTTAAATTTCTTAAAAAGTTTCGTATGAGGTGAATGCCAATGTTCAGTTCTAAGTGGTGTTGCCAATGTTTCCATCAAGGGGGAGATTGTGAAATCATTTGCTGAAAAATTGGCTTAGTGATGAATTTGGTATTGCAAAGTGGTTGTACTCATGGTATGTGTGGTGCATATGCATGTGCTGTTTTTGATAATTATTTGACATGCTTGTGATAGCATGGTAATTGTTTTGCTTGATGCAATGCACTCGTGTGAGTGTTTGCATGGACTGATCTTGAGTCAAGTCGTGGACTTGTGCTCGGAATATTGTTTCGTGGTTTGTTCATATACAAGTGTTGCTTGAGGTAGAATGTGGTCGGAGACGGGACCGGAACTAGGTTCATGGCTAGGTTTAGGGAGGAACCGAGGTCCTAGTGGTCGAGGATGTCATGCGAGACGTTCAGACTAGAGAATGGTGCACGTGAAGACGAGTGAGTCACGCGGTAGCGGCAGGTGGGCCGTATGCGTGCATGCATGAATTTTGGGCAGTGTGCATATATTGGGCCATATGTAATTGGGCTTGGTGGATATGCATGCATGTATCTGTATACAAACTCTTTAGGTTTGCTCATTATAAATAGAGGGACATGTCTTCTGTTCATGATGAGCTAGGCATTAGGGTTTGTACTCTTTTGTTTCGGAGTACCATAACCAGATTAGACAAAAAGAATAAAGATTAATTTTGTTCGGCGGCACAGAGAAAAAAAAATAGAAAAAAAGTAGTCACAGCGGCGTGTGTACGTCTGTTCGTCCGCCCGTCCTCTACACGTCCACTGGCCGCCCGGCTTTGCTTGCTTGTCTACATCGTGCACAGAAGAAAAGAACCACGACGTCGTGATCTGCTAGCCTACATCGTGCTCTGAAGAAAAGAACCACGGTGTTGTGATTTGCTGGTTCCGTGCATGCCTGTAAAGAAGAACTAATCAACACGTACAAGGTATAACGCATGAACGCAGCACTTGGCAACGAAGCTGAAGCCGATCCATGCATCCATGTGAGACAAAACAAGCATCCAAATGGGCTCCTTTTAGGCTCTTGTTTAGAAAAACTACTCAACCTACAGTGTTTTGCAAGAACACTACGTTAATTTTGTGTTGGTAATCTCGTTCTTCGGTTCAATGCCTGTTTTGTTTCTAGGTAGCTTCATTATTTTATCGTGATGATTTTGATTTGATCTATTCCAAACCTTTTAGGGCATTAAGTTAGTGATCTAAAAAGTTTGATTGGTTAATTCCTTGTAGATTTTGTTTAATCACGAAATTAGAGTTTAATCAATTTTCGTCATTATTGATATGGTCAACTTGCGAATCTTATAACTACTTTTGATCCGTAGATTTAATTGAGCTGATTCTTATTGGGTTAGTTTTGAAATTGAATCTAGTTTCTAAAGTTAAAATTTGTTTTAGTGAACATGTGTCAATCTGTTTTCTGAAAACCGAAGTAATCTTTTATAATTTGTCTAGGGGTGTTTGAGAATCATTAAAATTTTGATTTTAGCTTCCACGCAATCATTCACCCCCCTCTGATTGCTATATTAGTCTATATTGGTCCTACAATTGTAGACTATTTTCTTGTCAATAGGGTGCTATACTTATACCGGGCTAGGGTGTTATTTGAATCGGATTGTAAAGTTTATGGGGTCAAATTTTTAGTTTCATAGTTCGAGATACTGGATGAACTTTCGATCAAAGTTCAAGGTGTTATACAGATTTCTTCCTAATTATAAATGTTTGTATGGCGATATATGGGGCTGAAAGTGCTGGTATGGAAAAATTGGAACTCCCTTATTTGAATTGTATTTTCTTGCTAATTGATAGGTTCTATATATCATGCATAATGTGCACTGCAAATAGGAGAATTTTTGTCCTTGTGTGCCACTCTTGCGGACGGCATGGTTTTAGTTATTGAATTTATTGAGTTAATTGAATTTTTGGAATTTTCTGGAATCTATTTGGATTTAATTTGAATTAAGCCCTTCATTCGATTATTTAAATTTTGGAAAGGTTTATATAAAGTTTTGTTGGAAATATTTTATTTGTGTCTAAAATGTCTCAAAGAATTTTCCAGAATTTTTTCTGGAATTTTTCTGATATTTTTTTGCTGTTTTTCCCACTTTATTTGAATTACTAGAATTATTTTAAATAAAAACATCATTGGAAATCAGAAAACCCTAATCGGGCTGAAGCCCTATTGAGCCTGGGCCCAGCCCAATTGCGTCATCGGCCCATTAGCCCGATTCGTTTGAAACACTATGTTGGTCTATTCTACACCAGGGTGCCCACTTCACCGCAGTAAAGGTGCAAGGTGGTCACCCAGCGGATAGGTGGCGTCCAAGCTACTCACCGGGCGCTTAGCAAGGTGGTCGCCAAATGACGGTGGCGCCAGGCCACGCTACCGGGCAAATAACAAGGTGGTCGCCACGGACAGGTGGCGCCCGTGCCACGCCATCGGGCGGTTAGCGTGGTGGTGGTCGCCATTCGACAGTGGCGCCCAGCACGTCGGCCGGGCGCTCGCTCCCGAGGCCACCTAGTGGTCTGTGCCACCACACAGAGGATCAAAGGCATTTAATGCGAATTGTGCGCATTAAATGGGGGTAATGAAGGTCACAATGTGATGGCGCATGTTCCCAATACGCGCATTTATTACGAGTGACGTCACGGTGAAATCCCTCCTGGCTAGACGGGCGGAGCCGGCAGGCACGCTGTCAAGACCCTAGTTTCAAAAATTCTGGGAAATCCAAAGTCTCTGGATTAAACATCCGGAATGTCCGGATATAACCCGAAATGTTCGGATAAATTATTCGGAGTATCCGGATTAGCTCGCCCGAACATCTCAACCCAGAGTATCCGGACCAGTTGTCCGGAGTGTCCGGGTTAATGCTACCGAAGACCCCAACACGGAGTCTCCGGGTTACACGTCCGGAGAGTCCGGACTTTGCGTGGGTTGGGTATAAAAGTCCGAATTTCGTGGTCCCCTCTTCATTTCCTTCTTCCACCTTACTTCCTACTCCCGTGCTCTCCACCTTGGGATCCTCTCCGGTGATACCCCACCGGAGGGCGTCCTCCCGTGCTCCTCCCCGGCGACTCCTCCACACCGGTGACCTCAAGATCCTCCCCAAGCCAGTGTCCTCTTCGCTCTACCCGGTTTCCCCATTCCTCTCCTTCATCCTCCTTGAAGCTGAGCCCTCTTTTGGGGTCTATTCGTGGGGTTCTTGGGTTCTAGGGCTTCCATGGGGTTGGATGTAGGGTTAGGTTTGTAGATTTGGGGTTGGGGGTGAACTTTAAGGATGTTAGGGTTTTGGTGGGGTTTGGGTATCGGGTTGGATTAGGTAATGTTGGGTGCTAGGGTTGTAGGTCGGGTAGTAGTGATGACATCCCAAGGTTTGGTTTAAGTGGATTGGGGCTACTTTGTTAGGCATCGTTTTCCCGTGTGTTGGGCTAGCTCGGGGCTTCTCCGGCTTCGTCATGTGTAGGAAAGTCGTAGATCGGGTCCCCGCGGTGTCGTAGAACTTGGCGGCACCTTGATCCGTTGAGTCATAGGATGAAACGCGTCAGGTCCGGAATGTCCGGACAAATTTTTCGGAATGTCCAGGTTAGCCAAACTGTCTGGATGTTAAACCCGGACTGTCCGGGTTTGGCTGGTCTGTCCGGTTGTGTGGTTTTCGTTGGGGTTTGCATTGTATTTCATTTCATTGCATTGCATGCATATCAGTGTGCATTGCACTCGTGCAGAGAACGAGACCACGGTGACTGACGTGACCGTGGTTGAGGGGATTGCCGACGAGCAGCTTGTCGTCGATCCGCCAGCAGAAGCACAAGGCATGCACCTAAGCATTTTGAACCATAATTATAATCTATTTTTGCGAATTAACTGCTTATTGGATGTTAAGTGTTGCATTAGGAGTTGAATGTGGGATAGGCTAGATCCTATTTGCTGCATGCACCCTTTTCATTGCTGCTTGTTGAACACCTCCTTTGGAGCTAGATTATGGGTATTAAATGTGTCATGCTTAGTATGCTTAGAGGTCGGGTTTGGGCCAAGTGGTGGATGGTTCCACTGCTTGAGGTCTTACACTTTACAATCTATGGAAAGGTTGGTTATTGTTATGTGGTGGAAAAAGGTACAATTGGAGACCAGGCAGGAGAGATAGACATTTGGGTAAGGAGAATCAAATGTGGTAGTCCCGCCCGAGTCAATTAAGGACCGATCCGATGTTTAACCGTAGTCGAGCACACTTTGATTGATCGCATGCCAGATTATGTTACGGTAAACCGCTCTTTCATCGCATGCCGTTCGATGGACCGTGACCTCACGCGGTTGGACGTGGTTGAGGGCGGGGCTTAGGCCGGCTCTCGAGCGCCAAGCCGGGCTTGGGGCCGCTTGAGGGGGTGCTAGGTTTCCGGACTGCATGAAGACGCTCCAACGAATGGGTATGGATGGGAGGGGGTTGACATGAGGTTCCTTCGTGGCACATGTCGTGTGGTCAATGCTTCCCTGCAGGGTTAACTAAGCGATTCGAATTGCCGCACTCTCGGATATGAGCACGCTTGGTTACCTGTTACTACACGTAGTAATAACTTGAACTGAAGTTCGCCTTTGGGCTCGAGCTCGAAAATTTTATGAGGTCACTTGCTTGGCTATCATTAAATGTTGAACTCCACTCTAGAAGTAGGCGTAGGTACAACTGCTTTAAAATTGTAAATTGAATAGTGATACTACGTAATCAACAAAGTTAATCTTTTTGCACTTTTAACTTCAGCTGATTTCCTTGCTACTTCCAAATGCATACTCTTTTCGAGTCGGTCATATATGGACCACGGGTAAGACTTGCGAGTACCTTCCGTGCTCAGGCTTCTACTTTTGTGGTTTTGTAGGTGAGGATTCCGCGGGGTGTGAGTTTTGCCCCTACTTCCTATCGGTGACCAGGCGGGGCACCGAGTAGAGGCTGCCGACGTCGTGCACGCCCGGGAGTGTTCAGAGGCAGAACACTTCTGGAGATGTTTTTCTTTTGGGCTTAGCCTGTTAGATGTGGTTCCTTTTGTTGTACAGTTAGTCTTATAAATATGTCATTTCCAGTTCAGATGTTTATCTCCTTTTGTAGCAAACTATTGTTGTGTATCGATACTTCTCCCGTTCTCTGTCAGTGCTATTTTCTCTGTTGGTCTTGTATTGTGGTCATCGGTTGTGAGGGGTTTTGTCTTCGTGCCGTGGTCGTTTAGTCGTTTTGTTTTACTTTGCTTTCGCGCGTGTCTGGTTGTGGGGTCTTCGGGTTCGTTGCCCCCTTTATGCAAATTGATGTGATACAAGGTTGTAAACCGGTATGCAGGGATCCTGGGCGTGTTTCAGGTCGCATACCGGGGGAATACCGGGATTGTTGTCGCGTTATTCGAAGAGTCTCACCGCCGTCTCAATTGGGCTTGGGTGCTAACACTGCGAGCACCCTCAGCGGTCCGTTGTTAGCCTCCAAATCCGATGGAGCCGGCCGAGTCTTCTAATAACCCGAGGACGGTCTGGGCAGCTCCCCACAGCGCTGGTATCAGAGCAAGGTGCATGAAGACGAACTCGAAACTTGACGACCACTTAGGGATTGATTAGGACTTGCATCCTGCATTAGGTAGAAGTTAGTGCTTATATCCAGCCCTATGCATATATATGGTGACTGAGGGAATACATTGGAATCGTGCATTTCATGTCATGTCATGCATGCATCATGTCATTTGCATCATGGACTGTGTTTGGGTGTGTTAGACTAGTTGGACTCTAGTGCGGAGTGCTACAGTCTGACTTGGGTTTAGTTCGCGAGTTGTTCAAATTAAGGACCTGTCTTTCCCATGGGGTCTAACTCTTGTTGTCTGACTTGATTGACGACAGCATGAGGACCCGTGGTGGTATGGGAGGTGACGATGGCGCTGGGCGATCACAGCCTGGCCATGGCGATCCGCCGCCTCCTCCCAACCTGTTGGATGTTCTGATGCGTTCAGAGCAGAACCAGTAGACCACCAACCGCATTCTGGAGATGCTTATCCAGAATCAGGCCGCTCCAGGTGGCCGTGGTGAAGGGCGAGGCCGACTGAATGGCTACCTGGACTTCTTACACACCCAACCGCCGATCTTCTCTAGAGCCAGTGACCCATTAGAGGCTGATGACTGGCTGCGCACGATAGAGCAGAAGTTCGCTCTCATCCATTGTGAGGACCTCCAGAAAGCTCCCTTCGCAGTGCAACAGCTTCAGGGTCCGGTTGGGGCATGGTGGGCCAACTTCTTGGTGATATAGCCTGCCGGTCACCAGGTGACATGGGCGGAGTTCTGTGAGGCCTTCCGGGCGTATCACATCCCGAAAGGACTCATGGATATCAAGAAGCAACAATTCCTCTCCCTCAAGTAGTTGAGCAAGTCCGTGATGGACTATTCACGAGAAATCAACTACTTGGCCCAATATGCGCCGGAGGAAGTCGACACTTATCAGAAGAAGCAGGGCCGCTTCATGAGTGGACTGTCAGCCAAGATGCAAGACAGTCTCGCCGTGTGTGATTTCCCGGACTTCAATACCTTGGTGAGCCGGGCGATCACGGTGGTGAAGGGAATATGCCCTAGATCAATCATGGTGATGATTGTAATACGTCTTTGTTCATGTAATTATGATAACTTTGTTTATCGGTTCCCTGAATATATGTTACGACTTTATTCATTGGATACGATCTGATTGTGAAACACATTGTCAAGTGACATTATTCTAAACAGGTCCCTGATCCATATCATTACGAGGAGCGGTGATGATTTGATCAACACATTTACTGGTTGATGGTAATGTTTCACATACCATAGATATGGAGATATCAAACCAATAAATGTGGACACATGTTGGAGAACATGGGTAGTCGGACAAGACCCACTCCGAGAAGCTATGACTTGTTATCTATCATAGCGCCATCAGCGTATAGTCTCGAGTGGTACACCTATATGGTCCTTAGACCTGAGATCGTCATGGATGCCTAGCATGTAGACTTGTATGCTTTGGTATCATCAAACGCTATACCGTAACAGGGTAGTCATAAAGATGACTACTGGGTATGCCACGATACATCGCCAAGGGTGTGATGATCAAGATGGGATTTGCCCCTCCTAGATAACGGGTGAGATACCTCAGGGCCCCTCGTGTGGATGGATAGGGAAAGCGCACGGCCGTGCTAATATGACTAAGGAGTTAGTCATGGTTTGTATCCATCACACTGTCGAGTGAAGTGGTCGAGCTATCAACAAGGGTGGCGCGCATCTCGCCTTGAGCTTGACTGGTATCGTGAGGCAAAGGGATCGGTATGTGAGTGTATCAAGGTTCAGCCGAATATTATCATCTGTGCATTCGGGGGGTCAATACGTACTGCTAGGTGCCGTTGTTGATCAATGAACTGGAAATGGGTTTCCGAATTCATGTCCGACTTGCACTGAACCTAACGGGTCACACACTTGACGAGTTGGAATAGTTTAATGGGTTTGTGCGTGGATAGGATCCGCGTTGGAGATGGAAACCTAGCGGGCTTCGGCCCGCTAGCGTGTCTATAAAAGGAGAGGCCAGGGACAGTGCATGGCATGGGATTAGAACCCTCACCACGTTCAGCCGCCGTGCGTCCCTCCTGCTCCCAAAACCCTAGCTGTGAGCGAGGTGCTAGCACACCCCGCACAGCGTTCCTGCTCGGTACGTGTGGATACCGGTAGAGGCGCTGCCGCTCGCGGACGCGCTGGTCCGCGACCTTCCACCATCGACCCTGCGCAAGTCGGCGACCACTCGGTGGGGATCGGCGACCACTCGGACGAGGTTGGTGACCACTCGGCGGGGATCGGCGACCACTCGGCGCTGATCAGGAGGTGATCGACTATTTCCTCAACGAGCGTGAATCTGCTTCCGCTGCATCTGCGCGTCAAGGGTAACGATCTATGATCCTTTACTTGCATGTGATCTTGGGTGTTCACGGTAGAAATTTTGATTTTATGCTCGCGTAGCCTACCCGTACCCCATCAGGTGGAGCATAAGATGAGAGCCCATCAAGAAGAGAAGAAGCGGAAGCGGAGTGCATAGTTCTCAGCTGGAGGCAGCACGCAGCGTGCTCAGACTGTCCTCCCTCCTCCTAGAGCACCTATTCCTCCACTTCCTCTACCGGCTGGGATGGCTCGTCCTGTTCCTGTTGTCACTCCCTGGCCTCCACCGTCACCACCGGGAGTGAGAGCGGGGGAGAGTTCAGGGCCCGGCCCATGTTACAACTGTGGGCGTGCGGGGCACTTCATTCACGACTGTCCCTTCCCCAGGAGGGGCAACGCTCCCATCACCCCAAGACCCCAAGGCGTGACTGCACCACCTCCACTTCCTGCGCCAAGCCGTGGCCGCGTCAACTATGTGGATGCTGAGGCAATTCTTAAGGGCGCCGCCATGCTGACGGGTACTTTGTGCATTGAGGGGCACGTTGCTAAGGTGCTATTTGACTCGGGGGCTTCCCATTCTTTTATTAGCAAAAGTTTCGTAGGGCAGCATCAGTTCAAAGTGAGCTGCAGCCACACCTCCTTCCTAATTGAAGCGCCAGGTTCAAAAATGGTGGTTAGTCAAATGGTCCCAAAAGCCACTGTGTTAATCCAGGGGGTTCCGTTCCTTGTCAACCTGCTGCTCCTTGACCTTCGTGGAATGGACATCATCTTGGGCATGAATTGGCTCACACGGCAGCGGGCCATTATAGATTGTTCTCACCGTTCTATCTCGCTCAAGGGACCGAAGGGCGACTTGCTGGCTCTACCCCTCGATGATGGCAGGACCGCGCTTTACTCCTTGAATGGCGCTGAAGTTGAAGAATTAGAATCCATTCCCGTGGTTTTGGAGTACCCGGAAGTGTTCCCAGCGGAACTGCCAGGGATGCCACTTGACAGGGACATTGAGTTCGTAGTGGAGCTTTAGCCCGGGACTGCTCCCGTGTCCAAGCGACCGTATAGGATGCCACCCAATGAATTGGCCGAACTAAAGACTCAGCTGAAGGAATTGATGGACAAGGGGTTCATTCGCCCGAGCTCCTCACCCTGGGGCTGCTAGGCTCTCTTTGTGACCAAGAAGGACGGTTCTCTTCACCTCTGTGTCGATTATCGTCCTTTGAATGCAGTCACTGTCAAGAACAAATACCCTCTGCCTCGGATCGATATCCTGTTTGATCAGCTTGCTGGCGCACGGGTATTCTCCAAGATTGACTTGAGGCTCGGGTACCATCAGATCAAGATTTGGGCCGAGGATGTCCCAAAGACAACCTTCTCCACCCGATATGGCTTATATGAGTACACCGTCATGTCGTTCGGTCTGACGAACGCGCCGGCGTACTTCATGTACCTCATGAACTCCATCTTCATGGAGGAGCTCGATTCTTTCATAGTGATCTTCATTGATGACATCCTGGTCTATTCAGCCAATGAAGAACAGCATGCAAAACACCTTCGCATCGTTCTCGGGAGACTTCGGGAACATCGCCTGTACACCAAATTCAGCAAGTGCGAGTTTTGGCTGAAGGAGGTATCTTTCTTGGGACACGTCCTCTCTAAGCAAGGTATCGCTCTCGACCCAAGTAAAGTACAAGATGTCCTCAAATGGGGGCAACCCAAAACAGTCACCGAGATTCGTAGTTTTCTTGGGCTTGCCGGCTATTATCACCGATTTATTCAAGACTTCACAAAGATTGCAAAACCCATGACGGAGTTGCTGAAAAAGGGTGCTGAGTTTAAATGGTCAGTGGTCTGTGAGCGAGCATTCCAGACTCTGAAGCAGCGTCTGACTACAACTCCTGTCCTTACACAACCGGATATCCATAAGCTGTTTGATGTTTATTGCGATGCATCGGGTATCGATCTTGGTTGTGTGCTCATGCAAGAAGGCCGGGTCGTTGCCTATGCATCTCGCCAATTGAAGCATCATGAAGAGCACTACCCAACCCATGATTTGGAGCTTGCAGCAGTGGTCCATGCCTTAAAGATTTGGCACCACTATCTCCTTGGGAACAAGTGCAATATCTACACCGATCACAAAAGCCTCAAATACATCTTCACTCAGGCAGACTTGAATATGAGGCAAAGAAGGTGGCTTGAGTTGATCAAGGACTACAGTTTGGAAGTCCATTACCACCCGGGAATGGCTAATGTGGTGGCGGATGCGTTGAATCGCCAAGCCTCGATGCAATTGCATCACCCTTCAACCCCAAAGCACCACCCTCTGTGCCGAATTTCAGAAACTCGGTTTAGAAATAGTTGAAGAAGGGTTCATAGCTAATCTGGAGTTGAATTCCACACTGTTGGATCAGATTAGGGAAGCACAAAAGGGGACAGTGACGTTGCCGAAATATTCAGCAAACTGAGTTCTGACCAAACCCCTGACTTCCACCTTGATGACCGTGGAACCTTACGATTCGGTGAGCACCTGGTCGTCCCCGAGAACCAAGAGTTGCAAAGAAAGGTTCTTGATGAAGCCCACAACTCCTTGCTCACAATCCATCTGGGCAGCAACAAAATGTACCAAGACTTGAAGCCGAGATTTTGGTGGACTCGCATGAAGCGTGATATTGCTCGCTATGTGGCTGAGTGCGATGTCTACAAGAGGGTGAAGGCTGAACACCTTAAGCCCGCTGGTACTCTTCAGCCGTTGCCCATTCCAAGTTGGAAGTGGGAAGATATCAACATGGATTTCATCACCGCCCTGCCGACGACTTCTTCGGGCCACGATTCGATCTGGGTTATAGTCGATCGGTTGACGAAGTCCGCACACTTCCTAGCCGTTCGCACCACCTATCAAACCAAGAAGTATGCGGAGTTGTACATCTCTCGGATTGTATGCCTTCATGGGGTACCCAAGCGGATAGTTTCAGATCGAGGCTCCCAGTTTGTTTCTCGATTCTGGAGAAGTCTGCATGAGGCCTTGGGCACCAAGCTATTACACAACTCAGCATATCACCCACAGACTGATGGCCAGACCGAGAGGGTCAATCAGATCCTTGAGGACATGTTGAGGGCTTGTGTTCTGTCCTATGGGAAGAAATGGAATGAATGTCTTCCCTATGCTGAGTTCGCTTACAACAGCAGCTACCAAACCAGCATCAAAATGTCTCCTTTCGAAGCCCTCTATGGTCGTAGCTTTCGAACACCCCTGAACTGGTCCGAGAGTGGGGAACGACCATTCTTTGGGCCGGATGTGGTCACCGAGGCAGAAGAGAAGGTGAACACCATTCAGGAAAATCTGAGGACAGCGCAATCGCGACAGAAGAGCTATGCTGACCGCCGTAGGAGGCCTCTCTCCTTCGATGTTGGGGATTCTGTCTATCTGAAGGTGTCTCCCCTCCAGGGCACCCGCCGTTTTGGAGTTAAGGGAAAACTGGCACCTCGCTACATAGGGCCATTTCGGATCCTTGCAAAGCGTGGTCAGGTGTCCTATCAGCTAGAGCTTCCTCCCTCGCTTGAGATGGTCCACAACGTCTTCCACATATCTCAATTGAAGAAGTGCCTCCGTACTCCTTTTGAGTCACTGGAAGTGGATGAACTCGAAGTTCAGCCTGAGCCTGATCTGTCCTACCAAGAGCATCCTATTCGGGTTTTGGGTGAAGCTGAACGAAAGACCCGTCGAAAGACTCTCAAGTTCTATAAGGTTCAGTGGAGCAATCACACTTAAGACGAAGCTACTTGGGAACCTGCGGATCGTTTAGAGACCGAGTATCCCGAGTTCTTCCATGCCTTGTAAGTCGCTAGTGTGCAACTTCCTTAAAGTTCCAGGCATGTCGATTAGCGTGTAACAGTACTACCCATCTACGTCCTAATCTACATGTGCGTTCGTCCTGAATCTCAGGGCGAGATTCCTTTAAGGGGGGAGGGTTTGTCAAGACCCCAGTTTCAAAAATTCTGGGAAATACGGAGTCTCCGGATTAAACATCCGGAATGTCCGAATATAACCCGGAATGTCCGGATAAATTATCCAGAGTATCCGGATTAGCTCGCCCGAACACCTCAACTTGGAGTATCCGGACCAGTTGTCCGGAGTGTCTGGGTTAATGCAACCGAAGACCCCAACCCGGAGTCTCCGGGTTACACGTCCGGAGAGTCCGGACTTTGCATGGGTTGGGTATAAAAGTCAGAATTTCATGGTCCCCTCTTCATTTCCTTCTTCCACCTTACTTCCTGCTCCCGTGCTCTCCACCCTGGGCTCCTCTCCGGCGACACCCCACCTGCCGGCGTCCTCCCGTGCTCCTCCCCGGCGACTCCTCCACCCCGGTGACCTCAAGATCCTCCCCAAGCCGGTGTCCTCTTCGCTCTACCCGGTTTCCCCATTCCTCTCCTTCATCCTCCTTGAAGGTGAGCCCTCTTTTGGGGTGTATTCGTGGGGTTCTTGGGTTCTAGGGCTTCCATGGGGTTGGATGTAGGGTTAGGTTTGTAGATTTGGGGTTGGGGGTGAACTTTAAGGATGTTAGGGTTTTGGTGGGGTTTGGGTATCGGGTTGGATTAGGTAATGTTGGGTGCTAGGGTTGTAGGTCGGGTAGTAGTGATGACATCCCAAGGTTTGGTTTAAGTGGATTGGGGCTACTTTGTTAGGCGTCATTTTCCCGTGTGTTGGGCTAGCTCGGGGCTTCTCCGGCTTCGTCATGTGTAGGAAAGTCATAGATCGGGTCCCTGCGGTGTCGTAGAACTTGGCGGCACCTCGATCCGTTGAGTCATAGGATGAAACGCATCAGGTCCGGAATGTCCGGACAAATGGTCCGGAATGTCCGGGTTAGCCGGACTGTCCGGATGTTAAACCCAGACTTTCTGGGTTTGGCTGGTCTGTCCGGTTGTGTGGTTTTCGTCAGGGTTTGCATTGTATTTCATTTCATTGCATTGCATGCATCTCATTGTGCATTGCACTCGTGTAGAGAATGAGACCGCGGTGACTGATGTGACCGTGGTTGAGGGGATTGTCGACGAGCAGCTTGTCATCGATCCGCCAGCAGAAGCACAAGGCAAGCACCTAAGCATTTTGAACCATAATTATAATCTATTTTTGCGAATTAACTGCTTATTGGATGTTAAGTGTTGCATTAGGAGTTGAATGTGGGATAGGCTAGATCCTATTTGTTGCTTGCACCCTTTTCATTGCTGCTTGTTGAACACCTCCTTTGTAGCTAAATTATGGGTACTAAATGTGTCATGCTTAGTATGCTTAGAGGTCGGGTTTGGGCCAAGTGGTGGATGGTTCCACTGCTTGAGGTCTTACACTTTACAATCTATGGAAAGGTTGGTTATGGTTATGTGGTGGAAAAAGGTACAATTGGAGACCGGCCGGGAGAGATAGACATTTGGGTAAGGAGACTCAAATGTGGTAGTCCCACCCGAGTCAATTAAGGACCGACCCGATGTTTAACCGTAGCCGAGCACACTTTGGTTGATCGCATGCCCGATTATGGTACGGTAAGCCGCTCTTTTATCGCATGCCGTTCGATGGACCGTGACCTCATGCGGTTGGACGTGGTTGAGGACGGGGCTTAGGCCGGCTCTCGAGCGCCAAGCCGGGCTTGGGGCCGCTCGAGGGGGTGCTAGGTTTCCGGACTGCATGAAGACGCTCCAACGAATGGGTATGGATGGGAGGGGGTTGACATGAGGTTCCTTCGTGGCACATGTCGTGCGGTCAATGCTTCCCTGCAGGGTTAACTAAGCGATTCGAATTGCCGCGCTCTCGGATATGAGCACGCTTGGTTACCTGTTACTACACGTAGTAATAACTTGAACTGAAGTTCGCCTTTGGGCTCGAGGTCGAAAATTTTATGAGGTCACTTGCTTGGCTATCATTAAATGTTGAACTCCACTCTAGAAGTAGGCGCTGGTACAACTATTTTGAAATTGTAAATTGAATAGTGATACTAAGTAATCAACAAAGTTAAGCTTTTCGCACTTTTAACTTCAGCTGATTTCCTTGTTACTTCCAAATGCATACTCTTTTCAAGTCGGTCATATATGGAACACAGGTAAGACTTGCGAGTACCTTCCGTACTCAGGCTTCTGCTTTTGTGGTTTTGCAGGTGAGGATTCCGCGGGGTGTGAGTTTTGCCCCTACTGCCTATCGGTGACTGGGCGGGGCATCGAGTAGAGGCTGCCGGCGTCGTGCACGCCCGGGAGTGTTCAGAGGCAGAACACTTCTGGAGATGTTTTTCTTTTGGGCTTAGCCTGTTAGCTATGGTTCCTTTTGTTGTACAGTTAGCCTTATAAATATGCCATTTCCAGTTCAGATGTTTATCTCCTTTTATAGCAAACTATTGTTGTGTATCGATACTTCTCCCGTTCTCTGTCAGTGCTCTTTTCTCTGTTGGTCTTGTGTTGTGGTCGTCGGTTGTGAGGGGTTTTGTCTTCGTGCCGTGGTCGTTTAGTCATTTTGTTTTGTTTTGCTTCCGCGCATGTCTGGTTATGGGGTCTTCGAGTTCGTTGCCCCCTTTATGCAAATTGATATGATACAAGGTTGTAAACTGGTATGCGGGGATCCTGGGCGTGTTTCCGGTCGCATACCAGGGGAATACTGGGATTGTTGTCTCGTTATTCGAAGAGTCTCACCGCCGTCTCAGTTGGGCTTGGGTGCTAACACTGCGAGCGCCCTCGGCGGTGCGTTGTTAGCCTCCAAATCCGATGGAGCCGGCCGAGTCTTCTAATAACCCGAGGACGGTCTGGGCGGCTCACCACACACGCGGGGCCCGAGGCCGGGATGAAGTCGGCTATGTCAGAGCATTAAGTGTGACTCAAGAATAGTGATAGGTGCATTAAATGCGGTGTGGCTGTGTAATGAGTATGGTACCGTGTGTGTGCGATATGGTGCGTTGGATCCGTGCCATGTGGATGGCGAAGATGCGGCCAAGTCTCCTCTGTTTTCGAGTCGGAGTGCTCCACCGCGACGCCACCATGTGGGCCTACGGCTCCGTGTTTGGCACAGACGCCGAGGCTATTCAAAGGCGTCGTCCGGTGCATTGAATTCCTCTTTGTTGCGCTGCCTTGTTTGCCCTAGGTTTGCCCGCCCAAGCCGCGGCTAGTGTGCCAAAATTGCTCTCCGATGTTCACAAGAAGCTGTCGCGGGTTTGGGGTGTTTTCCACCGCTGTTGCACCGTCTCGATTGTAGTCGAACCCGTTTCCTAGTGCGCCAGGATGAGCCGCATTCGGGGGGTGGACAATTCATCTCACCGTAGTAGCCCTAGAATACCGCAGTGTGCATCATCGTCTACGTCTCCGGTAGCCGAGCATCACCACGACATCGCCGGACTTCGCGAGCTTCCATTGTCGTTCGATCACCACCCAATGCACCAGGTTTGGCCACGTATGCCTTTTTCCTCGAGATAGTTAGATTAGATATAAACCAGAGGTTTTAGATTCAATGTTTAGATTTGTGCCACATAGGGCTCATAGCGTGTGAACTAGATGGGGTGCATGGCCATTCGATTTAAATCCAAATGTCTAGATTGAGCCACGCAACGCGTAATCATGAAGAACTAGATTGTATCCAGGCCGTAGAATTAGAGTTGAGCGGTTAGGATTTAGAGGTAAGTTCGGACCGTTCGTAAGGTAGGTATGTTCGGACCGGTCCAACTCGGTTAGATCGTAGCCGTTAGATCTAGATCCTCGGTGTAGATTTAGCCATGTAGTTCTGTTGTTGCATGAGATTAGATCTATTCTTGGCTGTTGGATTGGATTTGAACGGTTTAGATTGGTTCGTGTAGCATTGCTTGGAGTGGATCGCGACCGTTGATCTTGAATCAAGGGCCAAGATGCTTCCACGCGGCGTCCAACTGGACTATCCATGTCTTTCCTTTAAATCCTAGCCATTTAGATTTAATCTCAGCCATCCAATTTGAATCGAATGGATCAACTCAAGCCATGTAGTTCCATATGCGAGGGATAAGGTTGAATCCTGACCATCGGATTTTGAATCAATGATAATATCTTGCCGCGTAGCTCGCCAACCATCGTGTGCCATGTGCGAGCGGAATCCGAGGCATCGCAGCTGAGCTCGGTCGCTGCTGTCGTCACCCATGACGTCAGCAGTCGGGCCCGCATGTCAGCCAGTCAACCTGTGCGCGCATGACATCATGATGACATCATTGGTGGGGCCCACATGTCAGTTGACCCAGCCGAGTCGGGCTGACGTCAGCAATGACGTCATCTCTGTGGGACCCACATGTCAGTGTCACGTGGTCTGGTGGACCGAGTCCACCGTATACCCGAACCTAGCCATGGACCAGGTCTATGCGCCGGATGACGCAAGTGTGACGCAATAATTCGATTTTCCTTTAGAAAAATAATTCGACTAAAGAGAAAATAGCTGTTGATGTCATGCTGACATCATATTTTCGAATTTCCAATAGAAAAATAAATGAAGTAATTCGATTTATTCTTTTTAATAATATTTCAAACTTTGAATCGATATAACTTTTGTGTTTGAACTCTGATTGAGGTGATTCCAGAGCCCAAAAATTTGTAAAATTGTGCTCTATTTGATTATAAATTTTATTTGATTTGTTGGACTTGAGTTACTCTCTGCTTTTGGTTATTTATTGTTTATTTATTTGTTACACGTAGACGTTGAATTGCCCGAAGGCTTCGAAGGAGAGGTCTTGACCTAAGAACAAGTCCAAGAACAGGACCAAGAGCCTTTCCAAGGAAAGTTGTGCTTTGACCATGTTAATCCTACATTTAAACAAGTTCTTGCAATGCAACTCTCAGCGGAACACAAATGCATCCTATGAGAAGGTTAGGCAAGAGGTGCAGGCATTGCATCCTAAAGCACAATGTTTGGCGTGTGAAGTGTATTATCCAGGTAAATATCCAGAATTATGAGTTGTATTTTGCATAAGATCATGTTGCTAGTTCATTTTGATTCATCCATCTAATTATTTTGTACCACTACTACAGATTCATACATCACAATCGGTTCTTTTTTATCATCACAGTCGGTTTTGGTGGCGATAGAAAGTCCAACGACAGTGATAAGGTAGATCTATCACAGTCAGTTTTAACCCGACAGTAATAATCACTCATCACTATCGGTTCTTTGTCGAAACTGACTGTGATAATCAGCTTATCACTATTGGTTCTTTGCCGGAAATGACTGTGATAATCAAATTATCACAATCGATTCTCTGTTCGAACCGATTGAGATGAGAAGAATATCACAATAGGTTCTTTGTTGGAACCGATTGGGATGTTGATAGTACACAATCAGTTCTTTTCTGGAACCGATTGGGATGAGGAGAGTATCACAATCGATTCTTTGCTGGAACCGATTGGGATGAGGAGAGTATCACAATCGGTTCTTTATTTGAACCGATTGTGACACTATCATCATCCCAATCGGTTCTTTATTGGAACCGATTGTGATGATGTTACTATTCATCATCCAAAAACAGCCACGCATTCACAATATGACACATAACATTCACAATAGGACATTCATCACAATCTATAACACAATATCACAGAACATACATCACAATCTGTAACACAATATCACATAAACATCCAAGCATAGCATTCGGTACACATCACATTCACATTAATATTGTTTACATTATATGGACTAGTAAGTGCTTGTCGGGTCTTTATATCTACCATCGTCCGTTGTAACTTCTGTCCAGTACCACTGGCATATATGGTCTCGTAATCTCTTGAAATCATTGTTGCTTAGGCTCTTCCGAAGGATATCAATACATTGACGGACATCTAACTCCTTTCAATATGGTAAGTCCTAAAATATCGACCTCTTCTTCCAAATGGTCCTGGGACGAATAGATTTACGGCTCTTACCGTACTGAACATCGATATCCTCTACGCGTGAATATACTTGCCTTCCACTCATAGGCTGCGGGGCCGCACGAACTTCCCTCTTTCCATCAAATTTATCATCCATCTTACGATATCGATGACTTCGAGGTAGAAACCTACAGTGACCCTGTAACACCCCAGCATCTAGTATGCCTGAATGCTACCAAACATAGACTAAACAACATCTAAATACCACAAATTAACATAAATTACAGCAAAGGAGCAAATGCTAAAACCAAAAATTTCGGCAGCATCTCCTTTGTTTCTCATGCTTCGAAGCAACAGCAATAGTAAGACAAGATATAGCTTGATAAATGACAATTAAAACAGCAATAGCAATGGATATGGCAACACTTATATCTACAAACAGCGAATTCAACCATTTCACCAATTATAGTGAAGCAAAAGATGAACTTAAGCTCAAAACCAAGCCGAGCACCAGGTTTCATGGCACAAATCTTATTATCATGTCTCCAAGTAATTAAACATAGACTATGAATGTGGAGCTACGTGTAGAAGTGTAGCTAAACCCCTTTCCCGCATGCCGGTCTCAAAGTACCTAAAAACAACATAAAACACAAGCGTGCGTTCATCACTCAGCAAGTATATTGCAATGGCCAAAAAAAAAAACAATTCAATGTAACATCACTACATACCATGCTCAACTTCATGGTCAAGTCATAATCTCATATTCAACATCATATTCATGTCTCAAAATCATTGTTCACATATCATCATCATCATGTATGCAATGCGATGCAATGCAATGCTCATATCTCTGGAAGCTTATACCGGTATAGCTGAGTGCACACCCGTCGGGCGCACCCTCTCCCCCTTCCATCTCATAGATGGAGGGTGCCTACTCCTCGCTTCCATTCACCACGTGGATGGAATCACGATGTAGGTCTTACTCAATGGCGTTCCGGACTAGTCATAACTTTCTCACCGACCTTACCGGACTAGTTATGACTTTCTCACCGCCCTCGCCATGTCTCATGCCATGAATGCAAAGATGCCAACATCATAAAATAATTTGCACATTTACTTAAACCAATCATGGCATAGAATCATAATGGATCATTTTCATCATACCAATAGCAAGCATTAAAGCATGGCATGTTATCGCATCATAATTTCAATTTCAACTCATCAAAACTAGCGATCTACAACTCGCTACCATTCCAATACACTTGCCTTAACCTCCGGCGACGGATTGATGAGAAGTAGTGGGCACTCCCGGGGTCACACCACCTGCACATAGGCATCACAGACTCACAAACATGCCCACAAAACATTACACAACATTCATCTAACCCGACTTCGCACCCTACTTGCAAAACCCAAAAACAGAGGCTCTATCCCGCCGGGACAGCAGACTTCCAACGGCCATAACTTGAGTTCTAAAACTCCAAATCAATTAAACGAGTACATCCTCGCGTAGCTTAGGAATTTCCCAACTTTTTCTAGTTATAGGGAAAGACTGATTCGGAATCTAAAGTTGTTTAATCTACAAAATACCGTGATCTGTTCCAATCACGTCACAGATTTTAACACGCTCGGTAAAACAGTCATAACTTTCAAACGGCTGATCGGAAGTTAACGTTCTTTACTGTAACACCCTACAAATCTAAACTGTCGTACAAGAAAATTTCGACAGCATCTCTCCTAAAATTAGGACAAAACGGAAGCGACAACAAGATTCATAATAACCATTATAAACAGGAATAACATAAAAGCATCAATACTAGAGATAACAAGTCTAAATCAACCAGAAAACTAACATAAACGTAAAACAGCTCCAAAGAGGACATCAACACGTCTATGATTAATAAAATTTCAGCAAGCTAATGAATTATTAAATGCACTAGTCCATGTGATTCGTGATGACCCCGGAGGGTTGAATGTGCTACTAAGCCCACCCTTCAAGCTTACGACTCGCGAGAACTACCTGAAAACAACAAAATAACAAGGGGTGAGATTGGGTAATCTCAAGCAAGCCGGAACAACTTCTAACAAATAACACAGCCACAAAGAAACTAGCATACCAAATTCCTCATATACAATACCACATCAAAGAGTCCACATTCCTCATATACAATACCACAACAGAGAGTCCACATTCCTCATATCCAATACCACATTACGGAGTCCACACAACCTCAGTAAAATGCATATGATTGTGCACATGCTTATGCCATGATCCTCCTCACCGTGCCCTTTCTCAGGAACACACGGTGTTGTACTGCACGATCGCAAGACGCAAGGCGTCGACAAACTTCCAATGCATGATTGTGCAGTTAATGCTTCATGCATGAATTCATTCATAATTTTCCACATTGAGTCCACATATTTGCATGCCATCATATAACATGGATAGAAAACAAATAACATTGAGATGAACTATTTAGACAATTCAACCAATAGGCAACATCATTCTTCTCTTTACTCATGGTTCAAAGCCAAAGCACATCATCACATTGCTAATCTAATTATTGCAATCTTCCCAGCAAATGATCAAACCATGTATGATTAATGTCATCGGGAAATATAACGAAGGCAATGCAAACAACGATGTATAGCTCAACCATAACACTACTTCCACTTGCCTTTACCGACGAGACGACGGATCTAGTTGGCGCCCAGAAGGGGCACCACCTGTACAAGCATATTTTCAGTATGCAATAACACCAAAATTGATCACACAACTCAAACACGCAATTCCTACAACCCGCTCCCCTTTTCCAACACCGAACCCCGATCTGTTCGGATCGAACAGCAGCAACCCCATTCTCTTTTTTCGTATCTTTTTTCCACAGAACATAAAAATATGAAAAAATTACAGGAGCTAGATATTGACGAGATCTACAACTTTCCAGAAGATCATAAATTCTAATTCCTCTGTTAAATATGCCTAAACAGTCGTCCAACACAGTGGATGAAATCTGTTCCCAGATTCTGTTCGTCGGTTTGCAACAGCGATAACTCTCAGAAAACTTCCCCAAAAATTCTGAAAAAATTACAGAAGCTAGATCTCGACGTTATCTACAACTTTCTAGTTATAGGTTTTGCAGGAAAAATCTTCTATGCCAAGTAAAACGCGAAACAATCCGCGCTGCACAATCTCCCCTTCCAAAAACAGCACCACGTGAACATCTACCCTTCTCCCCCATCAAGATCCATCCAAACCACTCACCACCAGATCTAATACACTCCTAATCCCTAGGTAGAACAGGGGTAAAAGATTGAGAATTTTACCTTGAGTTCTCCCTTGAGATCCCATGAAGAACACGCGACGATCCCCGAAACGGAAATCTGATCGAACTCCTCGCCTCCACGGATCCCCTTCTCGCTCTCTCTCCTTCGGCGTGGTGGA
The DNA here is from genome assembly GCA_036346355.1 of Rhipidocladum racemiflorum. Lineage (NCBI taxonomy): Eukaryota > Viridiplantae > Streptophyta > Magnoliopsida > Poales > Poaceae > Rhipidocladum > Rhipidocladum racemiflorum. The sequence continues at coordinate 14,457,727 of CM070582.1, forward strand.
TCTTGAGCCACCATGCAAGGGAGGAAGAACAGGGGTGGCGGCTGCTAGGGGGAATGGGGAGGCGCCCTAGGGTTGGGGGTGGCCGGCCACATGGTGGGGCGCACCCAAGTGGGCCGGCCCACTAGGGGGTGGGAGGTGGAGGTGGGAAAAGAATTCAGCCCAGGCCCAAGTTTTCCTCGGCCCACTGCTTTCTAGCCCGAATACTCCAAATTTAATATTAATACGCCGCATAAACTTCAATTATTTAATTCCCAAAATTTCCCTCATTCCTCCCGAAACAAAACCAGAAAAAGGAACCCTAGAATCGCCTCCGACGCTCTAAGGCATCACATTCTCCTCTCCTTAAAAGGATTCGTCCCGAATCTACTCCTCTTTGCTACGGAACCTTAAAAAAGGAAGGCAAAATGGTAATCAACACTTTACCTTCAAAGCATCCTCAAAAAGTGTAGGATACTTCTTCCGCATCCGGTCCTCAAGTTCCCAAGTTGCATCCCGCTTAGACTAATTGGTCCACAAATCTTTCATTGGACACTAACACGAACTATTCCCTAAAAAAAGGACACCTATTAGGTGAATCTGCATCGATCCGGAATCTCAACTCCCACTTCTCTCTTCAACCCGATCGCTAAACTCCGCATTCCAATCTCAACTCCTCTACCATAGTTCGTCGCATTCGACGACGCGAACCATGTGAGACACAACGCCTAGGTAAGTCTCTAAATCAACCCAAACACAAACTCCTATCTCCTACAAGTGATTGATCTTTACGTAAAGAACCAATATCCACCCTTACCAACGACAGAGATAGCCTACTTTACAACCAGTGGTCCGTAAATCAAGAAACAATAACAACCGAACACAATCACTACGGTTGACACAAACTCGCCGAACCCAGTGACAAAAGTTCCAAAAATTAATGTAATTACCTGCAACTTCCAAGTTGTCCACTACGAAAATAAGCAACCCCACCGAGGAACACATCAATGAAAACAATTCTCCAAAAAAGGTTTGAATTGAGTCATACACAACCTTCCTTTACTCTTCACTGTTAAACTACTTACGATCAATGACTCCACACTAGTTTTCCCTTGTAAGAAGGTTTCGCCTTTCACATTCTTCCACCCAAGGACCAGGGCAAGGAGTACAATCCTTGAATATACTCAACCATAACATAAACATTCATTTTCTTACCCTCAAGCTTGAACGTAAAAGAAATCTTAATTCTCACTAACACAACGAACGACAATCACCACCTTTAAACCAAAGGGCTGAAATTCACATACACGGGAACTCAACTTGGAAGAGGAACTCCATAGAACCAAAACCACCAAAAAAAAATTTTCTTCGGGGAGAAGCTCTATTCAAAAGAGAAACACCGCGAAAGTCTTCTGCAAATGCATTTCACTTTTACCAAAACAAATCATCTCACTTTTATCCAAGGCCAAGCCATTCAGAAAAAAAAGAAACCAATCAAGGAATTAAATGCTTCCACACAACCACCATCTCTTTTTCCTAAAAAAAGGAACCAAACTCACTTCCCAACAGAAAAATTGTTTCAACCACGAATATCATTCATGTCACAACTAGAAGAATCGTCTCTTAAACAAAATCACAAACACCTCACACCACAACACAACTCTAGCCCAAAATAGAAATACAAATATTTCCAGATCATGAAGTTCCAAATCTTACATTGGATTAGCTACTTCTTTTGATCAACAATGCAACCGATAACTCGACCTTGAAAACTACAGACACAGTCAAAGCATACATCCTTGAGCATAAATGTCGCATTCATAACTTAAGCTAGTTTTCTTATCAAAGATGAATGAATGACGATATTTAATAGAATAACATTCCAAAATCTCCACAAATTACTTCAAGGTTAATCATTCTTTTATCCTTGTTTTAAGCCTCAAATTAACCCACATTTGGCAGAATCATTCTAAGTTTAGGGAAACTCAAACATTAAAGACAAAGAATACTTTGACCGAAAGTATTCAACCCAAATATCAAACAAACAAACCAATCCATATGAATTTTTAAACATAAGTTCAGCATAACTCCCGCCATCTATAGCATTCCACTACCCTTACCATTTAGATTTCAATATTCCCTATTTACTCATTGAGAAGGCCCATCAGGATTTAACAACAACTACATAACAAATTCTTACTCTTATTACCTTTTCCACAATTATAAATAAAGTTCACAGTGCTTATCAAAAACACATCCAACCAACACTACCTCATCAAGATCCCCACGGAGCAGCCTAACCTATATCATCATATTCTAAATTTGAAATGCAATTGCTTCAACAAGTCTTTCAAAGCATGATGAACCTATAAATTCCATACCACATACGCGTCAACATCTCGACAATGGAAATTTATTCACCTAAAAGATGACTCAACAAGTAAATATTATCTCAACAAGGCACCAATCGTAAATAGAAGTTTAAAACATACATTTATTAAGGACAAAATCACGCGTCATGCTAACTATCCCTGGTTCACTCCATCACAACATGTTACAATTTCCACCATTTTAACAAAGGTTTTCAACAATTAATCTAAACAGTTACCACCACTACTAAGTCATCAATATCAATCATTGGCATAATTGTAAAACAACAACATTGCTTTTAGTTACCCTATCCATAGGCTATGACAAACTGTCACTACACAACATACTCCAACTATGTAAAATAGATTGAATAATTTAAGCCATCCAAAGCTCTTATAACAACAACGCTAAATTAAATTTAATTTTTTTTTAGCTACCCTATACACGGGTTATAGCAAAATTGCCACTCCAAGACATACTCCAGTCTTTTTTTTTAAAGTGAACTGAATAGGTGAAATCATCACAAAGCTCTTACGGCAATGGCAAAAACTTATGTCTTCCCAATTGATATCGATACTAGCATTATTGGAACGAATCGCATACTTCCGAATCTACTAATAGTTTGCAACGTCATAAATATCAACTCTAATCAATTTCCAAGTTAAAGTCACTAGCCAACACGATTAAATTAGAACATCTTTAAACAACCAAAGATGGTTTCTTTAACAATATCGGTAGTCCACAATTACAATTAAATTGTTCTACCGACCTTATATTAAAATGTCTCTAAATAACCCACTAATTTTCTATTACCTTCACAGTAGTTTACATCATCGTAATGTTCTAACTACGCATCAAGATTTAAAGCTTTAAACATTGTCCATGGTCAAGGGCACATTAAAATAATGCAATAAATCCTAAGCATGCACATTAACACATTCAATCATTATCGCTATAGAGCAATCTACAATACTAGAAGTTTATTTAATCTCAAGCTAAAGATAACAATTACATTTTAATTGATTCAACTGACAAATTAACTTAGAAGTACATCATTCCATAAACCACATTGTTACATACTACGTAACACAGACATAAAATTTCTAAACACCGTCATGGGTCACCTACCCTTGACAAACAGGAGGCAATCCCAAACAATAAAAAAAAATACAGTTCTAGATCAAGAACAAACACCGATAAAAATTTCTTCTTTTCAGGCAAGGGAGAAAAGCAAAATCCAAACATAAATGCAAGAGAGCTCGACCCTCAAATGTCCAATCATAGTAGCCAAAACTCTTCAAGAAATCCAAAACCTACACTTTCCACAAAGGAAGACGGATGCAAAAGGGAAGACCAAATGTCCAACTAAAATTTTTCGATAAAGATTCAAACTTAGCTCCATCCAAATTGATGCAACAGAGAAACTCCAACCCCTTCTTTTTTAAAAAAAAAAATTGGGGAAACAACAACCACGTAAATTTCCTCCCAACGATACCATCACAATAAATCAAGTACCAAAGCAAAATTGTGACAAAAAGACGCCATAACGTAGAACTCTTCTTACGTGTCTTCACTCAAAGGAGACAAAACCACAAACCGCCAAAAGGACAAATCAGCGAGTGCTCAAAACTAAGCATTTTCCTCGGTTTGAACCAACCACATACCCAGAAAACCAACCAAAACCGACCGTCGGCCACGGTAAAGAACATCCGAAGGAATCCATCACCAACCTCTTCTATTTGACTCCAGTCACTACCCGATCTACGCATGCACACGGATAAGTACTCTTTCCCTACAGGGTATAATAGTTCTTCGATGGTGACTCTACCCGCCACACCGTCAAACCACAGCCTCACTACAAACAAAAGGTGACCGAAACCCTTCTCACCACAACCACACTTTATCACAAATGAAGCAACTCAATCAAATCTATCATAAATATAGCATTATACATCATCAAAAGTAGCATTCAACAACAAAGCTTAAATTCAACCTTTAAGCATAAGGCAACGATACCCATACCCTTTCCTACTGTGCATCCATGTGTGTCAAATTTTAAATTAGTGATTCCACTTACACAAGTTTTAATGTTGCTATCCTATGACAAAATTTTAGTTAAAACCTAGGCCATGTTTCTAAGTTATTCCACATCACATTTTAGTTGTATCCTATAGTATGACACTAAAAATAGACATTCCAAGGACCTACTGACCGCTCTGATACCAATCGTAACACCCTACAAATCTAAACTGTCGTACAAGAAAATTTCGACAAAGATCTCTCCTAAAATTAGGACAAAACGGAAGCGACAACAAGATTCATAATAACCATTATAAACAGGAATAACATAAAAGCATCAATACTAGAGATAACAAGTCTAAATCAACCAGAAAACTAACATAAACGTAAAACAGCTCCAAAGAGGACATCAACACGTCTATGATTAATAAAATTTCAGCAAGCTAATGAATTATTAAATGCACTAGTCCATGTGATTCGTGATGACCCGGAGGAGTTGAATGTGCTACTAAGCCCACCCTTCAAGCTTACGACTCATGAGAACTACCTGAAAACAACAAAATAACAAGGGGTGAGATTGGGTAATCTCAAAGCAGTTTTAACAACTTCTAACAAATAACACAGCCACAGTAAAACTAGCATACCAAATTCCTCATATACAATACCACATCAAAGAGTCCACATTCCTCATATACAATACCACAACAGAGAGTCCACATTCCTCATATCCAATACCACATTACGGAGTCCACACAACCTCAGAAATGCATATGATTGTGCACATGCTTATGCCATGATCCTCCTCACCGTGCCCTTTCTCAGAACACACGGTGTTGTACGGCACGATCGCACACGCCAAGGGCGTCGACAAACTTCCAATGCATGATTGTGCAGTTAATGCTTCATGCATGAATTCATTCATAATTTTCCACATTGAGTCCACATATTTGCATGCCATCATATAACATGGATAGAAAACAAATAACATTGAGATGAACTATTTAGACAATTCAACCAATAGGCAACATCATTCTTCTCTTTACTCATGGTTCAAAGCCAAAGCACATCATCACATTGCTAATCTAATTATTGCAATCTTCCCAGCAAATGATCAAACCATGTATGATTAATGTCATCGGGAAATATAACGAAGGCAATGCAAACAACGATGTATAGCTCAACCATAACACTACTTCCACTTGCCTTTACCGACGTAGACGACGGATCTAGTTGCGTCCAGAAGGGGCACCACCTGTACAAGCATATTTTCAGTATGCAATAACACCACAATTGATCACACAACTCAAACACGCAATTCCTACAACCCGTTCCCCTTTTCCAACACCGAAACCCCGATCTGTTCGGATCGAACAGCAGCAACCCCCATTCTCTTTTTCGTATCTTTTTTTTCCACAGAACATAAAAATATGAAAAAATTACAGGAGCTAGATATTGACGAGATCTACAACTTTCCAGAAGATCATAAATTCTAATTCCTCTGTTAAATATGCCTAAACAGTCGTCCAACACAGTGGATGAAATCTGTTCCCAGATTCTGTTCGTCGGTTTGCAACAGCGATAACTCTCAGAAAACTTCCCCAAAAATTCTGAAAAAATTACAGAAGCTAGATCTCGACGTTATCTACAACTTTCTAGTTATAGGTTTTTGCAGGAAAAATCTTCTATGCCAAGTAAAACGCGAAACAATCCGCGCTGCACAATCTCCCCTTCCAAAAACAGCACCACGTGAACATCTACCCTTCTCCCCCATCAAGATCCATCCAAACCACTCACCACCAGATCTAATACACTCCTAATCCCTAGGTAGAACAGGGGTAAAAGATTGGGAATTTTACCTTGAGTTCTCCCTTGAGATCCCATGAAGAACACGCGACGATCCCCGAAACGAAAATCTGATCGAACTCCTCGCCTCCACGGATCCCCTTCTCGCTCTCTCTCCTTCGGCGTTTCGTGGTGGATCTTGAGCCACCATGCAAGGGAGGAAGAACAGGGGTGGCGGCTGCTAGGGGAATGGGGAGGCGCCTAGGGTTGGTGTGGTGGCCGGCCACATGGTGGGGGGGGGCGCACCCAAGTGGGCCGGCCCACTAGGGGGGGTGGGGAGGTGGAGGTGGGAAAAGAATTCCCGGCCCAGGCCCAAGTTTTCCTCGGCCCACTGTTTCTAGCCCGAATACTCCAAATTTAATATTAATACGCCGCATAAACTTCAATTATTTAATTCCCCAAAAATTTCCCTCATTCCTCCCGAAACAAAACCAGGAAAAAGGAACCCTAGAATCGCTCTGACGCTCTAAGGCATCACATTTATGTCCACTGAAATATAATGAAATTATCTACAACTTCTTCAACGTCCGTACAGCCAGATTCGAAGTCTAAATTGGCGAAAAACTTAACCCTAGGTTGACTGCTCATGCTGTCCCAAAACAGAAACGTGGCAACATCTAGATCTAATCCAATCTACTCAAGTCCAGCACCACCAATTGATCTAAAATCATGATAAACACCATTAGAACAGTACCTAGCCCAACCCCAAGGAGTCCCATGGCCATACCTTCGCCCGACGACCGAAATCCCAACGAAACTCCTCCCGGATCGCTCCTCGCTTCCAATGGATGGATCCTCTATGTGCAGGTGGTGGGGAGGCTACCCTAGGGCAGCAAGGGGGTGGAGGAGAGGTAGTGGAGAGGAGAGGAGAGGAGAGGAGGTGGAGGTGCATGGGGAAGGAGATGGGGGCGGCTAGGAGGTGGAGGGAGGAGGAGGAAGGGTGGCGGCTAGGGTTAGGGGCGCATGGGGGCAGGGTGGAGGCGCCCAAGGCAGTATAGCCTGCCTCTCCCTCCCTCATGGGCCCAAAACACCTCCCACCAAGGCCCACGGCTCATCCCCCTTGGGCCCGAACTCCCCCGGAGAGGCCCAAACTCCCGAAAACAGCCCGAAAACGGTATTAACCTCCATACCCTATGGTTTTAACCTTAATTCCACATCTCATAATGTTTTTGACCTCATCATGCACCATTTATAAGGTTACGACACTCCGTGGGGTCACATCACTTCATAAGGCCCAAAAACGCGAGTAAACCTCAAGCCGTAAGGTTTTATTCTCTAATTTCACATTTTATAATGTCACACCATACCGTAGTGTCACAGACCCATGTACATAGTTTTCTTCGAATTCGGTAGCCACAAGCTATTAGTCTCCTCTTCACAAATTGGACAAGCTTTGGCTCCCTTCGTGCTATAGCCCGCCAAATTACCAAGGGCTGGGAAATCATTTATGGTGCAAAAGATCATAGCCCGTAGGGTGAAGTTCTCTCTTTTGTATGCATCCACACCTCGAAACCCTCATTCCACAATTTTACCAAATCCTCAATTAGTGGTGCTAGGTACACATCGATATCATTACCCGTCCGTTTGGGTCCCGAGATTAGCAACGACACCATGATATACTTTCGCTTCATGCATAACTAAGGAGGGAGATTGTAGATACACAACAAAACTGGCCAAATACTGTGTTGACGGCTCATATTACCAAACGGATTCGTTCCATCTGTACTCAATCCAAATCTTATGTTCCTCATCTCGGCACCAAACTCCTCATATTGCCAATCAATGTTTCTCCATTGAGCCGAATCAGCGGGGTGTCTCAACTTGCCATATTCCTTTCGAGATTCATAATGCCAACGCAACAATTTTGCCTCTTTCGGATTTGCAAACAACCGATCTAAATGGGGAATGATGGGCAAATACCACAATACCTTGGCTGGTGCCTCTTTTTTCACATCATCCCCGTCGTCGGTTCGGCTCTTACGCTCCTTGTCATTACGCTTCTCCTTTTGTTTGTACCGGGGTACACCACAAACTAGACAAATGCACAGTTCCTTATGGGCGTTGCGGTATAATATGCAATCATTTGGACATGCATGTAGCCTTTTTATTTCCACTCCCATGGGACATAATAGCTTCTTCTCTTCATAAATACTTGTTGGCAACTCGTTTCCGTCTTGAAGCATATCCGATAGAAGAAATAAAAGTGCATTGAAACTTGTATCTGTCCAACGGTGTTTTGCCTTCAGTTCAAACAATGCAAGGACCGAACACAACTTGGTATATTCCGCTTTGCAACCCGAAAACAATGGTTTGGCATCGTCTTCCATCAAGCTTTTAAATTTTTTGAACTCTCTTTCCATGTAATTTCCCTCCACATCCCGCAACGTTTGATATAAATTATCCTCATCAAACATATCATGCTCCAACTCGTGATCTGTTTCTAGCATGTCTTCGTTGCATATTAGAGGGGTACTACCTGTCTCCCCATGATGGATGCAACATGTGTAATTCCTCACGAAGCCACGTCAAATCAAGTGGCCTTCAATTTGAGCTGAGTTGTTACATCTCCTGAAATTGGTGCAATCAATGCAAGGACAATATATGAACTTTACACCCCTCATAACCATATCTACTTCTACAATTCTTATGAACTCCTTAACTCCCCTCTGAAATTCAGCACACACGGCTTTTTTGATACATCCATTCTTCACATCCACCTACAATTAAACCACAAACAATAAATTAAAAGAAGGGTTGAAGCATTAACAAAGTTGAGAAATTGAATGATCTTAAAGAAACGTCTATATATTGACCAACGAAGTACCTACCAACGATGGCTCCTAATTTCTAATTAGGTAAGGTCCTAATCCCAGTCGAGGTTATGTGGTTCGAGCAAGGTCATAAGCTGTTGTACAACTCCAAAGAAAATTTCGGCAGCATCTCCTCGCTGTTCTCCAATTACACGTCTCGACAACAGGTCAAGAGGGTGTGTATTCGGAGAATACCAGGGAGATGCTGCCGAAACTTTCTCTAGAGTTGTACAACTCAAGAACTTGCCCGAGCCACATATCCTCGAATTATCCAAAAAACATGGACAATTCGAGACTGCTTATTTATAAATATGCCATTTTAGCATATTAATATACAATCACCCTCGAACGGGAGACGTTAATTCGTACAACAATATTAAAGTGATTTGTGGGAATGTTGATAACCTTTTGAAGAAAACCACAAATGAGAGGAAATCTAGCTCCTGATTAGTTAGGGTTTCAATTAACTAGGTTTACCCTCAAACCACTATCTCCTCCATGATTTCATAATTTCTCACCTATATTGGTTTTAACCATATCACTAATGACAGATAACACGTTCACCAAATCAAAATACGCAATATTGAAGGGATTTGAAGGAATGCCCAACCTTTTGAAGAAAGCCACAGATGAGGGAAAAGAGGGGAAATCTCCTCTATTTTGGGCTTCAAATTACCCTCTTCACACACATGCTCAAGAATTTCATATTTTCTCACCCATGTATAAGTTACAACCAGAGTATGTGTTTTTTGGGGCGACGGCGGTATTTTTTGGCACTAGAACACCAATTGATTGAGCTAGGAGAGTTATTTCATCCCGAGGGTTTAAAAACCTAGTGAGGCTCATCACAATCGGTTCTACACAAGAACTATTTGTGATGAAATAATTATCACCATCGGTTTTAACTAGAACTGACTGTGATGATATTTGATCACTATCGGTTCGTCTGTAGAACCGATACAGATAATAATATAATATGTGTTGGTTCAACAAAACAACCGGCTGTGATGATATTTGATCACTATCGGTTCATCTGTAGAATCGGCACAGATACTAATCGTCCTCCCGTTCAAATAACCCCTTCGTCTTCCCCACCAAATAACTGACTCTTCGTGTTTCCCACCAATTAAACCAGTCGATCAGCATACATCTCTTGCTCACGCGCAATATAAAACCGATCGATCGTCTCCTAGTGTAGTACTACTCTTCCGCGATCTCTCTGATATTCTAGCTAGCTTCTCATGCCTCTCAGCCTCTGTAATCGATCTGCTCATCTCCCATTATGGCATCGCCGCCTCGGCCAACTTCTCCCAGCTCTGACGACACTGTGGAGTCAAAGTTTGTTCTGTTACCGTCATCACCACCGGCGGCTTCGCCTCAGCCCCCGAAGGAGGAGGAGCATGACCAGGATCAGGAGGATGATGACAAGGACAAGGATGAGGACGAGGATGAGGAGTATGAGGACAAGGAGGAGGAGGAGGAGGAGGAGGAGGAGGTCACCATTACCTGTTGGGGTACCGGTGCCTCTTCTGGGTCATCGTCGGAGGAGGATGAGCCACGTGCCACCTACAGCAGCGACGGTGATCACCAGCCCTTCTTCGACGACAACGGCTCCAGCAGCAGCGTTGAGTGGTGATAGCGCACCGATGCTGCTATATATTGTAATTAAGTATAATATGGCACCCCAGAATGTGACATCATGGAAAGTGACATTATGGAATGTGACTTTATAGAATGTGGCATTACGGTATGAGTTATTTCATGTTTTTTTTGGCCCTTCAGGGTGTTCGGGCTTCTCCGGGGGAATTGTGGACCTTGGGGGTTTGAAATTGGGCTTTAGGTGGGATAGTTTGGGCCCAAGAGGGGGGGTGCTTGGGCAGCAAACCCTAGCCTCCCCCACCCCTTGGGCGCCACCCCCCCTTCCGTCACTTCCTCCCCCTCCTAGCCGCCATCCCCTTTGCCCCCTTCCTCGCTTGCGCCTCCCCTCCACCTCCTAGCCAGCCCTAGCTAGGAACCACCCTCTCCTAGCTGCCACACCCTCACCCTCCATTGATCTCTCCATTGGGAAGCTCCACGATGAGAGGATCCGGCGGGATTGGCCCGTGGAAGGAGATCGGGCGACCAGGAGGAGTTTTCGTCGGTTTGTCGTTCGTCGGGCTAAGGTATGGTGATGGGAGATCCTTGGGGGTGGATTAAGTGTTGTGCTAGTGGTGTTTTTGATGCTTTAGATCCATGTTTAGGTGCTGCCCCTAGATGATATTAGGGAGTTTGCTATGATTGTCCCACGTTCTGTCTCGGGCAGATTGGGTGGCCGACATAGGGTTTGAGTTTTCGCAATTTTAGACTAGGAATTTAGTCATCCGCCTGTTGAGAAAGTTGTAGGTAATTGAATTACCTTTAATTTGACACCAAGAATGTTAAATTCCATCCAGCCCTTTGAAAGTTATGGCTATTTTACCGAACGTGTTCAAAACTGTGACGTGATTGGGACAGATCGTGTTGATCTGTAGATTAGGCCATTTTAGTTGCCGAATCAGTTTTTCCCAATACTTATAAAATGCTAGGAATTTTCCTAAGCTTCGAGAAAATGTACTCGTTTACTTAATTTGGAGTCTTAGAACTCAATTTATGCTAGTTGGAAGCCCGCTGTCCCGTTGGGACAGATTCGCTGTTTTCGGGTTTTAGGGGTAGTTTGCGAAGTCGGGTTAGAGGTTGAATCTTGTACTGTTTTGTGGGCACGTTTTGAGTGTGTGGTACCTATGTGCAGGTGATGTGACCCTGGGAGTGCCCTCAACCTCTCGCCAATCCGTCGCCCGCGGTTGAAGGCAAGTGTATTGGGATGGTTGTGTCCATTTGCTATGTGGAATTACCATGTTGGATTCTTGCATGTTATATGATGGATAGATGTTGAGTTGCCATGTTTGATTCTTGCATGTTATAAGATGATAGATGTTGGATTGTCATGTTTGACTTGGGGCAAGTGCATCGATTGTTGTGTTTCGGAATGATAATTGAGTGCCGTGTTAACTTACTCTATAAATTGCTATTGCATGATTTGCTATGTTGGCATCACTAGTATGTGTAGGATATGTGAGTATCCATGAAAGAAGGAAAAAAAGGCATGTGAATGGCTCTATTGTTATGAATGTGACCATGATATTGCATAAGATGAATATGATGAGTTTATATGCAAGTTATTCATGTTTATGGTATTTATGCATTCATGGCATGAGGACTGGCCATGATGGTGAGAAAGTCATAACTAGTCCGATGAGATCAGTGAGAAAGTTATGACTAATCCGGAGCGCCATTGAGAAAGACCTACCTCGTGATTCCATCCACAGCTGTGAATGGAAGCGATGCGTAGGCACCCTCCACGGGATGGAAGGGAAAAGGGGGTGCACACCGACGGGTGTGTACTCGGCAATACCGGTATGTGCTAAACAAAGAGACATGGTTCATTGCATGAATGAGAATGTGAATGAGGAAACATATGAGAATGTGAGTAAGTATATGAGATTGTAAACAAAGAAGTCTTCAAGAATTATTTCCATGATTGGTGATCGGTATGGTGTATATATGTGAATTGTTATTGTTTGTTCCATTGCAATACACTTTGCTGAGTGATGAACTCACGCTTGTTGTTTAATGTTTTTTTTAGGTACATTGAATGCGGCTTATGGGAAAGGGAGCTAGATACACGCCTTCACTTGGCATCACTCGAACAAACAATTCATACCATTCTATAGTTGTGATGGTTTACTTTACTAATCTAGACTTGGAATATGTCGTATTGTTGGCAATGATTAATTGTTCACCCCTATTGGTTCATGAGACGCTTAAGCTTATATTCTTGGCATGAACTGTTGTTGAATACCGTTTTAGATGTCCTCTATCATGCTATCATGTTATGCTGATATTGTTGTTGCTTCAAATCATGGAAAAACAAAGGTTATGCTGTCGAATTTTTGGTTAAGCATTTAGCGTAGTTGCTGTAATTTAATGTAAAATACGTGATTTGGGTATTGCTAGTATCGGTTGTGGTGACATTCACGGCATACTAGGTGCCGGGGTGTTACATATACTGTGTGTAAAATATTATATAATTTGAATCACTACATCTATATAAATTGTCTGAGAGTTGAACCAAGGTTGTGAATGTTATATAATTTGCATAACTACATCTATATCCTTCTCGAGGAACATTACTGTTCATCATCCGAAAAAACAACCCTTACACAATTTGACAATACACACAGAACATTTTCACATAACATTCTATACATCACTGTCTGTTCTTCAAACGACCAACATAGATAATAATATTATCTATGTCGGTTAGACATAAAAACCGATTGTGAGGAGTATATCATTATCACAATCGGTTTTTATCCCTAACCGACACAAATAATATTGTATTATCTGTGTCGGTTCGACAAATAAACCGATAGTCATAAGTGTGCTACATATCATAGTCGGTTCTAGTTAGAACTGACTGTGATGAGTGTTTTCATCACAACCGGTTCTTGTGTGGAACCGATTGTGATAACTCTGTCACGCAAATTTGTGGCATATTACAATCGGTGTTTTCGCAAAAGCTAGGAACCGACACAAATGAAGCGATAGTGATGTCCTGTTCTGTAGTAGTGTACAATCGTCGAACATGTGGCTTAACCTCTTGTTATAATCACAATTGCACATTTGCAGTTTACATGCTGTGGTTAGGTGATTTGGTAGAATTGTAGTTGCATTTTCTTGTGTGTTTGGTATTAGGTAATCTCCCATTTATCACATATAAATATATGTGTATTCATGATTATATCTTTCAAGTTTCAATACGTAATTTATGTATGTATTTTTTTTTGCAAAATTTTCACATGTATTCCTCACAAAAGACATTACAATTCTCCACAAAAAATTTGGTGCTAAATCTGGTCCTAAAAATATAAAAACTAGTTAAATTTGTAGCAATTTTGGTCCGAAAATCAGAAACCTCAGCGAAATTCAACGAAATCACTATAGTAATTTCAAAAAAAATTATCCCGTAGAGATTTGGAATCTCGGTCCAACTGAAGACCAAAATCTCGGTCCGGCCAAAGATCGAAATCTCGGCGATATTTTGAACCCTGACGGCGATCATGACAGGGGCAGCCTCTTCATTTATACATGGATAAGTTAGACCTCACACGTAGGAGTATACTATTTCAACGTCGGATCGACCAGACCATAGTACATGACATGAATGCTTCTTCAGACATATACAATAAGACCACCTCAGCTTATTTTTAGTATGTACGTATCAATTTTGTTATATGTAGAAGAGTAAGAAAAGAGGAGAAAGAAGAGAGCTGACTCTTATTTAGTAGCAAATATTGGAAACATAGGTAGATTAGTTATACATAAAAAAGAATAGATAATTATTGTACATCATCTAGAGCTAATTTTTAGAGATAACTATTGTACAAACTGACTTTAATACTTACTTTACATGACATATACGAGACAGAGTAAAAATAGTAAGCTTTATTATTATACTTGCTCTCGGTGATCGTAGCCGCTACTACTCATGACTGCTCGATCGATTAATTGCATATTTGCATTGTCCGAGGACCATTTTTTTTTCAAGCTATTTGCACGCCGGTGATACTTGGATTGGGCGGTGGAGTATGAAGGGTAGTGGTGAGCTACAAAATGCATTGTTGCATGGGCTTATATGTGTGCCACTGCCACAGCCTGTCTCTTGCAAAATATGGAGCATTCTAGTTTTTTTTAGTGCCACTTCCCGATCTTAGCGGTTGAAACATTACTACCCACTCCATCTAAGTTACAATGGTACAGATGGCAGCTGTCTATAATGTAGCTCCACATCATCTACAAACAACACTAAAAATAATTCATACAATAGATCGTCTATAGAGTTGTCTGTAGTGGTCTCTCATTCAATTAACAGTCTGTCTATACAATGGTACACAAAATGTAAAGCTGTCTATAAGCTGTCTATTAAATAGTAGACATCAGTCTCTCTCTCGTCCACATCATTTAAAATCCTACGTGTCATCTCTTATAGACAGCTAAATATAACCATTGTACATGCCATAAGACATATTTTTTAAATAATTTTATTTATACATATAAAATATATTTCAAATTTCAATGCAAATTTAGTGCGATGTTATCACTATATCAATAATAAAATTTAGTGCGATGTTATTGTTATATGTATGGCTGATTAATATTTATACTACGTACACATGTGTATATATATATATATACATCATTATATCAATAATAAATTTAGGGCAATGTACTGATAGTATTATCTGTGGCGGTTTTAAAACCGTCACTGATAATCCTCAATTATTAGTAGCACTTAATCTGTGACTGTTTGAAAACCGCCACTGATGTTAGTTAAAAACCACCACTGATGTTAGTTAAAAACCGCATCTAATAATGATTTTTGTACTAGTGACACATAAAATAACTTCTACTCATAGGTGTAGTTACTTTTACATCTGAAATACGAAAATGTGTGCTTCACTTAGGCATCAGCTTCTCATTATTTTATTGGGCCGGATCGATCTTGTATCTCGCATTTCCATAGTCGAATTCGAATAGCACACACGTGGGTCGTTCCATCTGATCGTCGGCCGCGTGAACGTTCAAATCCATCACAAGCACAATAATTAATCACGCTAAGTCATGTGCATATTTTGATCTACGCCGTTAATTTGGCTGGGCGAATTGATGTGGTCCAAATCATACATGCATGGTGTCCACTCAAGTTTGAAATTTTGTTGTTGGAGATGGTCGAAATCTAAAATTTCAACGAAATTCAAAAAGAAAATTTCAAATCCGATTTTTTTACACCGAGAAATTAAACAGAAATTTCGGCCAATTTGATAGAGATTTCGGTGAAAAGAATTGAAATTTCGCTCATTTTGAACTCTTCTAAAATAGTCTCTAGATGCTACGAAACATTTAACCGTGATGTTATTACATGAAATTAAGATGGCCGAGTTGGTCGACAACATTGATGTTAGTTAAAAACCGCATCTAATAATGATTTTTGTACTAGTGACACATAAAATAACTTCTACTCATAGGTGTAGTTACTTTTACATCTGAAATACGAAAATGTGTGCTTCACTTAGGCATCAGCTTCTCGTTATTTTATTGGGCCGGATTGATCTTGTATCTCGCATTTCCATAGTCGAATTCGAATAGCACACACGTGGGTCGTTCCATCTGATCGTCGGTCGCGTGAACGTTCAAATCCATCACAAGCACAATAATCACGCTAAGTCATGTGCATATTTTGATCTACGCCGTTAATTTGGCTGGGCGAATTGATGTGGTCCAAATCATACATGCATGGTGTCCACTCAAGTTTGAAATTTTGTTGTCGGAGGTGGTCGAAATCTAAAATTTCAACGAAATTGAAAAGGAAAATTTCAAATCCGATTTTTTTACACCGGGAAACACTACTACAGAAATGGCTTCCAGAAGCGGTTCAAAACCACTTCCAGAAGCGGTTCTACAACCGCTTCTAAGCAACCGCGAGTGATACCCCGAAGGGTATCACAAGCGGTTGCTAGAACCACTTGTGGTGATGCGACACCAAGCGATAAAAGACTACCAATAATATCGTGGGAATGAGGTTCGAACCCACGACCAGCACTCCATCGTCGTGATCCGCTTCATCCATCTAGCCAACCCACCCACGCGTGCTCTCTGATAGAATAGGACACTCATTCCTTTTATTATTTCTAAAACTGGGCTTTTACAAGCGGTTCGTGACACGAACCCCTTCTAAAGGGGGTCTTTAGAAGCGGTTCGTGTCAACCGCTTCTAAAGACCCCCTTTAGAAGGGGTTCGTGGCACGAACCCCTTCTAAAGATCTTTACAAGCGGTTGGATCTTTAGAAGGGGTTCGTGCCACGAACCCCTTCTAAAGATGGGGCTTTAGAAGGGGTTCGTGCCACGAACCCCTTCTAGAGATCCCCTCCGGCCTGTTGCCACGAACCGCTTCTGGTGTGAGCATTACAACCGGTTCGCGCCAAACCGTTTCTAATAGGCCGCTTGTGATGCCCGGTTTTGTAGCAGTGAAAACAGAAATTTCGGCCAGTTTGATAGAGATTTCGGTGAAAAGAAATGAAATTTCGCTCATTTTGAACTCTTGTAAAATAGTCTCTAGATGCTACGAAACATTTAACCGTGATGTTATTACATGAAATTAAGATAGCCGAGTTGGTCGATAGTGACACTGTGACCCGAAAGGTTGAAGGTTTGAGCCCCGGTCTCAACACATTATTTTTTCCAAAATCTTTGGAGATGAGAGGATCGAACAGGACCGGTCCGTATGCTAAGCCACAGCTCTGCTATCTGAGCTACGTGCATTGACCTAACAACGTATACCTAAAAAACTTCTTTCATTTGGGCAAGCTTTTCAGGTGTACAAAAGGGCTCAAAATATGTCTCTACAGGGATCGAAGCCAAAGACCTCTCCCGTTCCGATCAAGTGTTCCACCATGTGAGCCATGGCCAATGTTTATATATGATGTACATGTCGGAATTAATGCTTAAATAAAGCAGCGTAGCCGTGAGATTCGAACTAGGGACCCGATGGAGACCAGCCGAGTGGGTTACCAACTAAGCTAAGTGATGAGATTATGCTTATCATGGACAGAACTAACACTGCATACATATGGTCATCACCAAGTGTTGCTGCAATTATATCAACCGCATGGTTTCATCGACCCCCACTTGGCCAGGACCATTAAGTTGGCGACACTTCACGGCATCCTCTACTTCGTATACATATAATACGATGGCTCCATCTGCATGGCTTTATCGACCCCCAAAGTGGCTATCCTTCTACATCTTCGTCGGTTCAAGGACCAATGACTCGAGCTCGAGCTCGTCAACTCAATTATCGGATCTAAAGCCATACTTAGGAGAAGATGATGAACTTGAGTCGAGGATGACTCAAATGCAAGAAGGGGAGGATGATGAGGACATCACTACCATGAATACGGCCATGCCTACAAACCCAATTCAAACCAACAATGTAATACAAGGGCCAATTACTCGAGCTCGCGCACCTTAATTCTATTGCCAGGTGAATGAGTTCCTCGGGTTGCATACAACTAATTTAATGAATGGAATGCTATTTAATCCTTGTGATGATTTTGTTGTCCTTAGGAACCAAGGAGAAGGACTCCCAAAGATCAAGCATGAAGCCAATTCTTCCGGTTCACAAGTTCAACTCGGATTCGGCCTCCGGGACAGCACCAACTTAAAACGAGCATAACTTTTGATCCACAAGGGTGTTTGGGGTCTATGAGTACTGGTTTGAAAGGTTTCGTCGTCCTCTTTCCAACGGATCCAGCCCCATGTCCAAAATCCTTACGAGTCAACGGGAATCTGCAAAACAAGTTCAGTCATCTTTCCAAATCCGAGTCAAACTAGGAATAGGAGTCCTACTCTGCCATGGCTGTGCTTTGCACGCCCCTAGAATGGTTTTGGCCTCCAATTTCTCCTATATATAGCTAGGGAGTCCCCCAAAATAACTTGGGTTTTGGTTATTTGATAGTTTAGTCTTTTGCTACTATTTTGAGTCTTTTAGACGTACTCAACAGCCGCCTAACAAGCTCCTTGTATCGGAACCACAACTTTTTCTATACTTCATCTATATTTGCAATTTTAGATTGCTTTTGCCTTATTCTTGCTTGTTCTTCGATTGCTTGCAGGAATTGATCTTCGTGATCAGGTTGATCGTGCCCACGGCAAGGTCAATAACCATCTGGAGTTGGTTTAGCGATTGCTAAGACGCTTCGTCGTTGTACGTTGTAGTCGGATCGTCAAAGTCATCTCCACCCAATCGAAAGTTATCATTCTCATCGAAAGATCGGGACACCCAGTGTTACATCAAGTGGTATCAGAGCAAACCAGGTTGCTCGGTGAGAAATTTCTTTACCCTAGTTTAGTAGATTGATTTAATCCCTATAGTCCATAAAATTGGCCACAAAAAGATTTTTTTCCTCCTATCCAAACCGAGTTTGCGCCTTTTCAATCTATTAATTTCGGTTTGCTAAATTGAATTTGTGTTCATTTTAGCATTGTCTAGTTGCTGATCATAGTCCCCACATCAAAAAAAAACCATCCATTACCGATCAGTACACCTACCTTTGGGAACCAATTCATCCTTTGTGAACACTTTGAACCTAATCGAGACTAGCTATTTGATATTGCTCTAGGGCTGCTCATGTTACATTCTATTGCATAATTTGGATTGCACTTGTATTGCACCTGGTCATATATTTTGTGCTACTCTCATATTTGTTTGGGACACAAAAAAAGGAAAGAAAACCGCCACACAAAAAAAGAAAAAAAAAAAAAGAAAAGTGCGGGCAAAAGCAAAGAGCGCCAAAAAAAAGTGGAATTTGACTGAGAGTACATCCTAGCATCTGTCTATTTTTTCATATTGTGCTAGCTTGTGATTTTGAGCAATCTATTGCCCATGTTCTTTGTTTGAGCAATTAGCTAGCGTCTCTCTATAACTTATGCAATACGAGCTTTTTGATGCCTCACTTATATTTTTTTAGCTCGTTCCTTTGATTGCATCAAGTTCCAACATCTTTACGTGTGTGTTTCTCGTGTATCAGCCTTAGCCTTTTATCCATCCTTGGACGATCAGCATCTTAGGCTAAGTGCTAATTATGAACTATAATTCAATTCTATGCAATTTCTGAGATTAATTGATTGATTCTCCTTGCTACTAAATTAAGCATGTCCAAGCTCCACTCTCTACCTGTACAAGCGTTCGATCACTTGGCAATCGCTCTACTCAAACTTCTGAGAACCTTTGACATCGCCAAAGACCGACAACACCTGCTGCAACGTAAGAACTTGTAAGAACTTTGGTTATAGGCTTGAGTGTTGAGAGACTTGCCACCACCTCCTAGTAGATGACGGAAATATTATACTTGTGATTTTTGTTTTCTTGTCTTCTACTAACCATGTCAGGTGACGAGGGCTCCCTGCATCATTCTCCTCGCACCAAAGGAATTGTTGCTCACTCTGAGCGTATGTCATCGCAAGAGAACCTTCTCAGATCCATTGAGGTCGCACAGGGGATTGGTAAAACTACTCTTGATACTATTTTGTCTAGACTTGATACGCTTGCAGGACCTTCCCTAGGAACTTCCAGTCCTCCGCCTCGTCTTCCAAGCAACAAAAATGGCGTACTACAAGATGATTCCCTAGGTAAGGTTAAATTCGCCATTCCACCTTTTAATGGTCAATATGATCCTGATGCCTATAATGATTGGGAGATAGCAGTAGATAAAGAATTTTGCAAGTATGATTTGTCTGAAAATGAAAAGATTAGGATTGCTGCAAGTGTGCTAAATGAATATGCATTAACATGGTGGAAACATATTTGTAGAAAAGAGAGAAAACCTGAAAATTGGAAGGCCATGAAAAGACTTATGAGAATTGATTATGTTCCTGAATATCATACTGAATTTTTGTATACTAGACTCCAATGCTTGAAACAAGGAAATAAGTGCGTTAAGGAATACTATGAACGATTGCAAAATCATTTGTTGCGTTGTGGTTTAGCTGAAGGTGAAGAAACAACAGAGTTTAGGTTCATACGTGGACTTAATCAAGAAATTCAGGATGTTCTTGTTGATGAAACATATAGTTCTCTTTCAGAATTGGTTGTATGTGCTTGTAGAGTTGAAAAAATGCTTGCTGAATCCGTGAAAGAATCATTAGCTTCATTTGAGGCGCCCGTTGTTGCACCTTCTTTTGTAGCTAACATTTTGCAGAAAAATGAGCACCATCGAGAGAATGATGTAGAAGAGCATATGGAGAAAGAAACGATCAGTACTACCCCATGTGTAAATGAAGAGATAATAGTAGAAGAAACGCCTACAACAGCTGATGAGAACTTAAAAGGTAATGTAACAGGTAGGGACTTTACACATAGAGAAAATAATTTTGAAGAGCTAAAACTATCCACAAATTATGCTATCGTAGAGCAACTAATAGTGGAACCAATTGTTGATTTTGCTTTGTTACAAGATGATTTGCTTGCTATTTCTTGTGATAAAGAAGAGTTGTGTGATAATACTTCACTTATATCCATGACACAACTAGCAAATGGACATGTCACTTTTCTTAACACACTAGACACTTATGCTGAAAATAAACATGTCATTCACATCATAAGCGAAAATGATGAGTTGAAATTGATGTATTCTTTATATACATTAGGCTACATTGAATTTGATGTTCCGTGTGATCTGAATTATTTAGAGGAGAGCCTTTTTGTACATTCTGATTTGTCATGGTTATCGTGAAATATCTTTTATGTTATTGGCAAAAAAATGAGAAAGGAGAGTATAAAGCACATCGAGTTTACATTTGTTCAGATTTTAAACCTCCGTTTGCAATGCAACAATGTCATCAATTTAATAATTGCCATATCACTAATCATGTTAGACCAAGTACATTTGGTTCCATTCACAAGTCACATGATAGTTTTCAAGAAAGGGAGGATATGGTTGATAGAAATTCTCGATCCATTGATTTCATTGCAAATGTGCATATTGCTTTGTTTCCTGTCATTACTAACATTTCGCAGGACAATATGATGGAGTTGATGACGACTCCACTTCAAGAAAGGGAGGATGATGAGACCATGCTCATCATGGACAGAACTAACACTGCATACATATGGTCATCACCAAGTGTTGCTGCAATTATATCAACCGCATGGTTTCATCGACCCCCACCTTGGCCAGGACCATTAAGTTGGCGACACTTCACGGCATCCTCTACTTCGTATACATATACTACGATGGCTCCATCTGCATTGCTTTATCGACCCCCACCTTGGCCATCCTTCTACATCTTCGTCGGTTCAAGGACCAATGACTCGAGCTCGAGCTCGTCAACTCAATTATCAGATCTAAAGCCATACTTAGGAGAAGATGATGAACTTGAGTCGAGGACGATTCAAATGCAAGAAGGGGAGGATGATGAGGACATCACTACCATGGATACGGCCAAGCCTACAAACCCAATTGAAACCAATAATGTAATACAAGGGCCAATTACTCGAGCGCGCGCACCTCAATTCTATTGCCAGGTGAATGAGTTCCTTGGGTTGCATACAACTAATTTAATGAATGGAATGCTATTTAATCCTTGTGATGATTTTATTGTCCTTAGGAACCAAGGAGAAGGACTCCCAAAGATCAAGCATGAAGCCAATTCTTCCGGTGCACAAGTTCAACTCGGATTCGGCCTCCGGGACAGTACCAACTTAAAACAAGCATAACTTTTGATCCACAAGGGTGTTTGGGGTCTATGAGTGCTGGTTTGAAAGGTTTCGTCGTCCTCTTTCTAACGGATCTAGCCCCATGTCGAAATTCCTTACGAGTCAACGGGAATCTGCAAAACAAGTTCAGTCATCTTTCCAAATCCGAGTCAAACTAGGAATAGGAGTCTTACTCTGCCATGGCTGTGCTTTGCACGCCCCTGGCATGGTTTTGGCCTCCTATTTCTCCTATATATAGCTAGGGAGTCCCCCAAAATAACTTGGGTTTTGGTTATTTGATAGTTTAGCCTTTTGCTACTATTTTGAGTCTTTTAGACGTGCTCAACAGCCGCCTAACAAGCTCCTTGTATCGGAACCCCAACTTTTTCTATACTTCATCTATATTTGCAATTTTAGATTGCTTTTTCCTTGTTCTTGCTTGTTCTTCGATTGCTTGCAGGAATTGATCTTCGTGATCAGGTTGATCGTGCCCACGGCAAGGTCAATAACCATCTGGAGTTGGTTTAGCGATTGCTAAGGCGCTTCGTCGTTGTACGTTGTAGTCGTATCGTCAAAGTCATCTCCACCCAATCGAAGGTTATCATTCTCATCGAAAGATCGGGACACCCAGTGTTACATCACTAAGGAAGATCAGGTCACTACTACAGAACCGGGCACCACAACCGGTATATTAGAAGCGGTTTCATGCCAACCGGTTGTAATGTGCGCACTAGAAGCGGTTTGTGGCAACAGGCAGGAGAGGGCTTCTAGAAGCGGTTTGATACACGAACCGCTTCTGAAGTCTGAGTTATAGAAGCGGTTCGTGTGCCAATCCGCTTCTGACTCCAGAAGCGGTTTGAAACACGAACGGCTTCTATAACTCAGACTTCAGAAGCGGTTCGTGTATCAAACCACTTCTAGAAGCCCTCCCGCCCAGCGCATTTTAAACCCTTCTTCCTCCCTGAGCCAACAGTCGAAGAAAGAAGGACCGAGCACTGTTCTTCCGGGGAGGTGCTGGCAAAATTTTTAGTTTTTAAATTGCTGATGATTTAGCTTCAAATTAAGTGTTTTAAGGTCAGTAAGTGCATGTTAGCATCTTTCTCACTTACATATTGCTGTTTTTTATGCATTGGATGTGGAGAAATCATGATTTATTCATGTTCAAATGTGTTGCTTTGCTAGGTCACTCTAGAACATGTTGAAATGTGTATGGTATGAAGTTGTTCCCCAAAATATATTTTGTATACTTGCTTTTTTATGGTATGAACATGTATGGTGGAGATATAATTCAAAGTATGGCATTGCAATGAAGTAATTAGTGGTGTATAAAATAAAATAGGAAAACATGTGAAGGATAAAAAAATAATTACAAAGGTAGGAAGGGATAAAAAAATAATTAGAAAGGTAGATCTTTAATTGCATGAAGGTGTAGGGGGGTTGTTTTTCTTGGAGAACAAAAATTTATATGAAATTATAACTTGGTGTAGATGAACCGGCAATGGATGTACAATGCGGACCGTCGCTCGAGAGAGTTCATTGATGGCATGCAGGCTTTTCTCGATGCGGCCATTGCATTCCTGCCTCCAGGAAGCTTCATATGTTGTCCGTGCGTAGATTGCAAGAACGAGAAGGAGCACTCACAGCGATGGCATGTTATGAACCATTTGATGATGAGAGGTTTCATGCCAAACTATACCTGTTGGACCAACCATGGCGAAGACGAGGAAGACGAGGAAGAAGATGAGGAAGAAGATGAGGGATTCAACAATATCTTGGACGGCACGCAATGCTATTCCATCGGAGATACACTCAGCGACTTTGGTGATGATGAGCTGGACCAGATGCTTCGTGACAGAGAGGGAGACTACACAAACTGTGGGCAGGACCACAAAAAGTTGCGTACCACACTTGAACTTATGCAATGGAAGGCCACAAATAGTGTGTCAGACAAGGGATTTGATGAGTTGTTATCACTCATAAAGAAGTTGCTTCCAGAAGATAACACTCTGCCCGAATCTACATATGAAGCAAAGGAAGTCGTCTGTCCTTTGGGATTGAAAGTACAGAAGATACACGCATGTCGTAGCGATTGCATCCTGTATCGCAATGCGTATGCCAATTTGGATGTTTGTCCAGTGTGCAAAGAATCACGGTATAAGGTGAAGAGAGATGATGCAGGTAAAATAGATGGGGAGCGTAAGAAGAAGAGACCTCCAGCTAAAGTGTTGTGGTATTTCCTTGTGATTCCCCGATTGAAGCGTATATTTGCTAACAAAGTGCATGCCCAGATGATGCGTTGGCACAAAGAAGAGCGTAAGGATGACGGTATGCTTAGACACCCTGCAGATGGTTCACAGTGGAGGAAAGTCGATCGGACGTACCCAGACTTTGCACAAGAGGTGAGAAACATAAGGTTTGGGTTAAGTACCGATGGGATGGATCCTTTCGTAGAGTTGAGAAGCAACCATAGCACCTGGCCTGTTACACTATGTATGTATAACATTCCTCCATGGTTGTGCATGAAGCGGAAGTACATCATGATGCCGTTGTTGATCCAAGGCCCCAAGCAACCTGGAAATGACATCGATGTCTACCTGAAACCATTGGTTGAAGATCTTGTGACGTTGTGGGAGGATGGTGCACAGGTATGGGATGAGTACAAAAGGGAGTATTTCACCCTACGTGCATTGTTATTTGTAACAATCAACGACTGGCCTGCTCTCGGAAACCTGTCCGGCCAAACTATCAAAGGATATAGAGCTTGCGTCCAATGCTTTGATGAAATGGACAACATGTACCTGAAAAATTCTCGAAAGGTTGTGTACATGGGTCACCGTAGGTTTTTTCCTACGAGTCACCCATGGCGGAAGAACTGCAGGAAATTTAACGGGCAACTAGACCTTCGTGCTAGGCCTCAGCATCGTAGTGGGACACATGTGCTTGCTACGGTAAAGAATTTGAAAGTAGTATTCGGAAAGGGTCCTGGAAGCAAACCTGTGCAGAATGAGGATGGTCAGGCACCAATGTGAAAGAAGAAGTCAATATTCTGGGACTTGCCTTATTGGGAAGTCTTGGAGGTTCATCACTCACTTGACTTCATGCACATCACGAAGAATGTTTGCTTGAACCTGCTAGGCTACATAGATATGTAGGGCCAATCAAAAGATACACTGCAAGCTCGAAAGGACCTTAAACTCTTGGAACTGAGGAGCGACCTACATCCGGAAAAGGGAGAAAAAGGACAACATTACCTACATCCTGCGAGCTACACTCTAAGCAAAGAAGAGAAAAAAGCATGATAGAGTGCCTGAATAGTGTGAAGGTCCCTTCCGGATACTCATCGAATGTAAACAGACTCATAAGCACGAAAGAGAATAAAATCGTACACCTGAAATCCCATGACTGTCTTGTGTTGATGACACAGATGCTCCCAGTGGCTATGAGAGGTATACTGCCCGAGTGGGTACGGGGGACAATTACAAAGCTGTGTTCTTTTTTCAACGCGATTTCGCAGAAGGTCATCGACCCAGATAAACTAAGTAAGCTGCAGGATGACGTGGTACAAAGTGTGGTTTGTCTTGAGATGATATTTCCTCCTGCGTTCTTTGATATTATGGTTCATCTCACTGTTCACCTTGTCAAAGAGATAGGTATTCTCGGACCCGTGTATCTGCACAACATGTTCCCTTTCGAGAGGTACATGAGTGTGCTAAAGGAGTATGTTCGTAACCGTTCTCGTCCAGAAGGATGCATTGCCGAGGGTTATAGGACATAGGAAGTGATTGAGTTTTGTGTGGATTACATTAATGATCTAAATCCGATCGGCGTCCCTATATCACGCCATGAGGGGAGGCTACATGGAAAAGGGACACTAGGAAGGAAAGCATTTGCATGCAATGATCTTCTTACATTTAAGCAAGCACATTTCACTATTTTGAAACAATCAACTGTGGTTGCCCCGTATGTTGTTGAGCACAAGAGTATTATACGCCGTGAATTCCCTGGGAGGTCTGAGGATTGGATAACACTGAAGCACATGGATTCATTCGGCGCTTGGTTACAAAACTACATCCTTTTCAAAGTGTCAGACAATGAACAGTTGCAACGATTGGCACGGGGACCTTCTATTGAAATCGTGACATTCAAGGGGTACGAGATAAATGGTTACACATTTTACACCAGATCCCAGGATAACAAGTGCACCAATCAGAACAGCGGTGTCCGTATAGATGCCGAAGACAACAAAGGCAAGGTGGACACATATTATGGTTTCATAGAAGAGATATGGGAGCTTGACTATGGACCTTTAAAGGTCCCTCTATTTAAGTGCCAATGGGTCAAACTGACTTCAGGCGGCGTAAAGGTCGACAAATACGGCATGACAACAGTTGACCTCACGCAAGTCGGCTATAGGCGCGAACCGTTCGTCCCTACAAATGATGTGAGACAGGTCTTCCATGTAATAGACATGTCAAGCAAACCTAGGAAGCAGAAAGATAATAATAGTAAGCCAAAGTGACACGTTGTTCTCCTAGGCAAACGAAGGATTGTCGGAGTTGAGGACGTCACAGATGAGGAAGAGTATAGTCAGTTCGACGAGCTCCCTCCTTTTGCGGTGGATGTTGACATAAGCCTCCTGAATGACACAGACGTGGATGCTCCTTACATATGTCGCGATCATAACAAAGGAAAACTTGTAAAGAAGTAGTATGGTACTACTTTAAATGTAGTACTACTGTATAAGCTTATTTTCATGAATTTGTGTGATCATTTTTAGACGTGTCCTCTAATGCATTACGTATTTGAAATAAAGAATATAAACAATCTGTGATACTACGGAATGATGGTATGAGTCATTTTTGATCTCGGCCATAAGGTACGACTCTTGTAACATGTTTTTGCGCCGTTTCTGCAAGTGTGGGCCTTTCCGGAGGGGAATTGGGCCTTCCGGGGGAGTTCGGGCCTTGGGGGGTCCATGTGGGCCGAAGGTGGGACATATTTGGGCCTTTTGGAGATGGTCTAGGACAGCAAAACTGCTGCCCTAGCCCTACCTGCGCCCCAAACAAGTCCCCTCCCTAGCCCTAGCCCCCACTTGTTTCCCCTCCACCCCATTGCCTCCTCCTCCCTAGCCGCCACCCCTCCCTCACCCTTGCTCCTCCTCCCCCACCCTTGCTGCGTTCCCCTCGCTGCCACGCCACGCCATGGTGCTGCCCTCGCCGGTGGGAGGATCCGCGACGAGGAGAACCGGTGGCATCGTCGCGTGGGAGCGAGATCGGGCGATCGAGAGGCATTCTTCGTGTTCGTCGTTCGTCGGACTAAGGTATGTCCATGGGGAAACCTTGGGGAAGGTCTAGGTGCTGTTCTCATGGTAGATTTGGAGTTGTTAGATCAAGAGGACGTGCTGCCATGGAGTAGATCTGAAAAGAACTAGAGTTCGTATTGTACTCAGTTTCGGGCAGATTTGGAGTCCGTTTTAGGGGGTGCGATTCCGCAATTTTAGAGTCGGAATTTGGCCGACCTCCTGTTGAAGAAGTTGTAGGTACCGTCAAGACCTATTTTGTGTATTTTTTTTTAGAATTTTTGGAGTTACGGTCTGAAAGTTATGGCCGTTTTGGTGGGCGCTGTCCAATCTGTGTCGAGGTTGGGACAGTCTGTGTTCAACATTAGATTAAACTAATTTAGCTTTCGAATCTGACCGTACGGACTTCTAGGAAGTTGTAGATAATTTCAATACCTTTCAGTTCATATAAATAAATTGAAATTACTCCCAGCCGTTTGGAAGTTATGGCCGTTTTACCGAGCGCTATCAAATCTGTGACGAGATTGAGACAGTTCGTGTTCAACGTTAGATTAAACAACATTAGAGTCCGAATCAGTCTTTCCCTATAACTAGAAAAAGTTGGGAAATTTCCTAAGCTACGCGAGGATGTACTCGTTTATTCAATTTGGAGTTCTAGAACAGAAGTTATGCCCGTTGGAACGCTGCTGTCCCGAAGGGACAGATTTGCTATTTTCTGATTTTAGGAGTTGTAAGCGAAGTCGGGGTAGTGGGATATATGTGTGCTGTTTTGTGGACTCGATTTGAGTGTGTGGCACGTGTTTGCAGGTGGTGTGCCTCCAGGAGTGCCCTCAACCTCTCGTCACTCCGTTGCCCATGGTTGAAGGCAAGTGTGTTGTGATGGATAGCGAGTTGTAGGTTGCATGTTGAGATTAGATGAAATTGTCTATATGATATATGTCCACTTGCCATGTTTTAATGATTGCTATGATATGATGAGCATGTTTAAGATGTTATGATGCCATGTGTTAATATATGAGTTTTATATATTGTTGGCATGCTTGCATACATGACATGTTACATGGCCCGGGCGGTGAGAAAGTCATTAACTAATCCGGGAAGGTCGGTGAGAAAGTTATGACTAATCCGGAGAGCCAATAGAGTAAGTCCTACATCGTGATTCCATCTACCGTGGGTTGTGGAAGCGAGGAGTAGGCACCCTCCATCTTCGGGATGGAAGGGGGAAAGGGTGCACACCGACGGGTGTGTACTCAACCATACCGGTATGAGTTTCCAAGGAGATATGAGCATAGCATTGCATTGCATTGCATTACAATACATATTAAATGATGAGGATGTTGTTATGTGTTCAAGTTTGAAATGTTATATGTGACGTGAGGTATTATTGTCTTGTAAATGATCTTGTTGTCCATTACAATATGCTTGCTGAGTTTTCGAACTCACGCTTGTGTTTTATGTTGTTTGTTTATTTAGGTACAATGAAATCGGCGTGCGGGAAAGGGATCTAGCTATACTCCTCCACGTAGTATCATAATCTAGCTAATTCACCTGTTTTGGAGACACGACAATAAGTATTACAATAATCATTAGTGTATGGTCTGTATGTTTGGGTGTTTCCCTCATGTATATCATGTGGGGCTATGGAGGGAGTTGTTTTAACTTCCTAGAGTTAAATTGATGCTTATTATTTTGCTATCGATGCTTATTGATGTTTTAGTTGATGATTAGCTATCCTTATCGCTGCGTATGGATATCTCGTTTGTCTTACATATTGATATGATGCTATGTTGTTAAGTTTCATGCAAAAACAAAGGAGATGCTGTCAAAATTTCCAATTATTCCAAATGATTACTTGCTGTAATTTACCTTAAATTATGGTATTAAATGTGTCATGATCTATGTTTGGTGACATTCGGGCTTAGTAAAAGTCGGGTGTTACTGATTGGTATCGAGCGGTGTAGGTCCCTGGAATGTGTATTTAGTGTCATAACTATAGGTTCAACTAAAATATGAAGTGGGATAACCTAGAAACATGGCTTAGGTTTTACTTAAAACTTTGCCATAGGATAGCAACATTAAAACTTGTGTAAGTGGAATAATTAATTTAAAACTTGACACACTACATTTGCACAAGAGGAATGGGTATGGGTACGTCGCTTTACGCTTAAATGTTGTATTTAAGCTTTGATGTTGAATGTTACATTTGGTAATATATGTTGCTATGTTTATGAAAGAATTGATTGTGTTGATACAATTGAGATTATGTGGGTTGTGGTGCAGTAAAGGGTTTCGGTCACCTTGTTGTTTGTAGTATTGTTGGGTTTGACGGTGTGGCCGGGTAGTGCCATCACCGATGGACTTTTAACCTCCTGTTGGGAGAGTGCTTATCCTTTCTGTCGTAGATTGGGTAGTTGGTTGGAGTCGAGTAGTAGAGTTGTGGAATGACCCTCCGAATTTCCTTTGCCGTTTTGACGAATGGTTTTGGCTGGTTTTTGGTTGGTTGAAATGAAAGAAAAAGTGTTCGATTTTGGATACTCACCGATGGTTCTTTTGGTGGTTTTGGTTTTGTCTTCTTTGGTTGAAGACAAAAGAAGAATTTCGGGTTGCGCCTCTTTTGGTTGCCTTGTCAGCTTTGACACCCGATTTGTTGTTTGCCTTGTAGAGAAACTAATAGATTGATTCTTGGGTTACCATTCTCCAATTTGAAAAGAAGTTATTGAAGTTTCGATGAAAAATCTAAGTCGCATGGATTTATGTGTCAAGGTTTTGTCGGAAAGGATGTGGTTGATCGGTTGCTTTACGGAGAAAGTTTTCAATTTATTCTTGTGTTTGTCTTTCTCCGAGGTTTAAAAGAGTTATTGCGGTGTTGTGCCAGATCTTGTTGTCGGGGCCTAAGTGGTGTTTGATTGCAATGATGACTTGCTTGAGAATTCATCTTTGAAAAACCGTTTGTTTCGTGAAAGTTTGAAGTTTGGGGTTATGGCCTAAAAATTTTGGTTAATCGCTTGGTTTTTCCTCGTGCAACCATCTTCCTTCGTGGAAGTTGTTGATCTCGAGAGTTGTGGAGTAGTTGCGTGTCGGCATTTGGGAATTTAAGAGTTGACTTCTCTTGTGATTTATGGTTGAGCTTTCCGGAAGGAAAGGTGTTTTGGGTGTTGTTCTTTTCTGGAGTAATTATGGTTTCCTTAAGAGTTGGGTGCGTGATTCACGTGAATGTTTAAGAAGTTAAGTGTATGACGAGAAGTTAGAGTTTTCGGATGATATGAGCTAGTGGTTCGGTTAAAGTGAATTTGTTGTTTGTTTAAAGATAAACTAAAATATTGTGTTGATAAGAGATGATTAAACGAGACGTCAGGTGATCCAAAGTGAAAGTTGATTAGTGGTGTGTTCAAAGTGATGCGGGTTAAGGCATCTAATGGATGTTTGAGATTCATTAGCATAGAATGTCTCGGTTGATGAACTTGTTATAGCAAGAAGATGGTGTGAAATTCTGCCTATTGTAGCTGGTGGGTCAGTTATTATTGTGGGTCGACAATATGACTTAAAATTTGTGTAATCAATTAATGAGGATATATGGAATGATTGTAGGAAAGGTTGAATTATTCTTGACAGAGGTCTGTCTGGGATCCGTATTTATGAGGAATGTCTAGTGGAGATCGTGTCACGTGGTTAGTATTAATTATTGGTGGAATGAACTGGTGATA
Organism: Rhipidocladum racemiflorum; assembly: GCA_036346355.1. NCBI lineage: Eukaryota > Viridiplantae > Streptophyta > Magnoliopsida > Poales > Poaceae > Rhipidocladum > Rhipidocladum racemiflorum. Next base: position 14,489,076 of record CM070582.1, read on the forward strand.
TGGAATATGTAACTTAGGGATTATACCCAGGGTAACTGTTGATTACGCCGGAATTATTGTAAAGAGATATGTGCTACGCTCGGGATAATAAGTTGCATGAATAATGGTTCGTCATGGTTAGTAGACCAAAAGAAGTTGTTGATATGCGTCTTATGTTGGATTAACTGATAAGTTAATTGTGCTGGAGTTGTGACAACGTGGTTCTCCTTGTTTGTTGTCATACGGTAGATATGGTCTACGGTTCGTTGGTAATATAATCAATTGTGGTTATATGAACAGTGAAAAGTGATTTTATCAAGAGCAGATGTTGTAGCTTGTGTGCAACAGTGTTGGACTTCTCGGGATTTGGGTGATTATGACATCCGTTTTGGGCTAATCTGTTTAGTCTATGCTATGAGTATGGGTTAACACCCAAAGCGTTGGAGTGGGACGCTCTCGTTAGCGTTCAACTGATTTATCTTTGGTAATCCTGGAGTTAAGTGCTTAAATTGTAAGTCTATCGTGACTAGAGTTGGATTGATTTGGGAAACGTGTATGGTTTTTGCGAGCGTTTCAAAAAGGTGAATCTTATGATTGTTTCATAAGTGTTTTTGTTGGTAAAATGTTCCTATTTGGGAATGTGTTTCCTTTCTCTTTAAGAGAATTGGTAGCGGTTATTAGGCGTAGATGTTTGATTTGAGAGTTGATGCTATCTTACATTATTGGCTTTGGTTAAAATGCGATGTTTTATGCGCATTGCGTATGCGATGGGTTGTTGGGTTGTGAGGCGATATGGTATTTTTTCAGTTAACGCCATCGTAGTTTATGCGAATTTGAGCAACCATCGATGTTGTTGGGTGTCAATCATGTGACAAGGAGAATGAAGTCTCTTTGTGAATGGTTAATGGGTATCGTGGTTACATGATGAATAAATGGTGAAAAAGATTCATGACATCGTTTTTATAAGCATAAAAGAGTTGTTGAGCCAGGACGGTGAGAAAGTCATATAGAGACATATGACTAATCCGGAGTGCTCTTGTAGAATTCTCATTCGTGTTGTGAATCGATATTTTTCATTGCTCTCTAGCATGAAAATGAATGAATGGATAAATGCTGGTATTTTGGTTTTGTTATGCAAGGGATTTGATTTTCCCTTTCTCTTCGAGAGTTTTTGTGGCAGTTCTCTTCCAAGATGTTGATTTTGGTTAAAGTGAAAAGTTTGGCTGTGGTGAAAGCGAGTCGAGTTGTCTTTAATTGTTGAGAACTTTTGTCAAGAGAATTGTGTGGAGTCTCTATTTGTTTGAGTGCTCCCGATCACGAATTGTATCGCGTTGATTGGAGATTTGAGTTTTCCTTTGCGGCTTGACTTAGGAAAAGCAAAAGGGTGGTCTTTCATTGTTATCGGGTTCTTTTCAAAGTGATTTGTGGCGCTTTGAGGTTCGAGTTGTTGTATGTGGTCTACTTGGATTCAAAAGAATCGTACTTCTTTTGCACTATTGATAGGAGCGAGAATAAGAAGGGCCTCGGGTTATTGTTGAGTATAATCTAAGAACTATACTCGTGGGCTTCGTTGTTTGTGTGAATTGTTTGTGAGGGCGACATCCTCTTGGGAAAAGTGCCAATTGAGATTTGGTAGTGAGTTACGGTCCTAGTTTGGGCTAGGTCTTTGGACATTAGTGGTATGAGGGTGGATGATGATGGAGGTTGTTGATGTCGTGGTTTGAATTTGGTTGAAAGTATCGTTGGGTGGAAGCAAATGTTATAGAAAGTGTGATGTAAAATGCTTTGTCATGGACATTGTCTTAGCTAGACGTCCCTGCGTGTGCGTTATTCCTGGGAGAGGATAGAATGAAAAGTGTAATGTGGTTGGCAGTCGAAAGGAAAGTATGGTTGATGTAGGCTATGAGCGAAGATGACATTAGTAAATTTTGATTCCTTGCGAAAAGGGGTTAAATAATTGGAAGAGATGGGGTTTTGCGTAAATGGTCTTTTGGGGGGGGTTCTAGTTTGGAACCTCGGTTGACCGTTTTAATACTAATGATGAAAAAGGGATGTGTTTCAAGATGATTGTGTCATTCGGAGTTTATGAATCATGATAGAGATTGAAGTAAATGAGGAATCATGTCAAGTTGTGCTTAGTTAAGCTAAGCCAAGTCACTCTTGTTAATAGATGGATTTGGAGAATGGAGTTGTCATTGCTATTGTTTGAGTCTTTGCGTGGGTGTGTTGAGTTCGCAAAGAAGATGAGTCTCTAGTGGACTTTGTTTTAGAGTTGACGTGTAAGATTCGAGGTCGAATCCAGTTAAGGGGGGTAGAATGTGATACTACGGAATGATGGTATGAGTCATTTTTGATCTCGGCCATAAGGTACGACTCTTGTAACATGTTTTTGCGCCGTTTCTGCAAGTGTGGGCCTTTCCGGGGGATTTTGGGCCTTTCCGGAGGGGAATTGGGCCTTCCGGGGGAGTTCGGGCCTTGGGGGGTCCATGTGGGCCGAAGGTGGGACATATTTGGGCCTTTTGGAGGTGGTCTAGGACAGCAAAACTGCTGCCCTAGCCCTACCTGCGCCCCAAACAAGTCCTCCCTAGCCCTAGCCCCCACTTGTTTCCCCTCCACCCCATTGCCTCCTCCTCCCTAGCCGCCACCCCTCCCTCACCCTTGCGCCTCCTCCCCCACCCTTGCTGCGTTCCCCTCGCTGCCACGCCACGCCATGGTGCTGCCCTCGCCGGTGGGAGGATCCGCGACGAGGAGAACCGGTGGCATCGTCGCGTGGGAGCGAGATCGGGCGATCGAGAGGCATTCTTCGTGTTCGTCGTTCGTCGGACTAAGGTATGTCCATGGGGAAACCTTGGGGAAGGTCTAGGTGCTGTTCTCATGGTAGATTTGGAGTTGTTAGATCAAGAGGACGTGCTGCCATGGAGTAGATCTGAAAAGAACTAGAGTTCGTATTGTACTCAGTTTCGGGCAGATTTGGAGTCCGTTTTAGGGGGTGCAATTTCGCAATTTTAGAATCAGAATTTGGCCGACCTCCTGTTTAAGACGTTGTAGGTATCGTCAAGACCTATTTTGTGTATTTTTTTGAGAATTTTTGGAGTTACGGTCTGAAAGTTATGGCCGTTTTGGTGGGCGCTGTCCAATCTGTGTCGAGGTTGGGACAGTCTGTGTTCAACATTAGATTAAACTAATTTAGCTTTCGAATCTGACCGTACGGACTTCTAGGAAGTTGTAGATAATTTCAATACCTTTCAGTGCATATAAAGAAATTGAAATTCCTCCCAGCCGTTTGGAAGTTATGGCCGTTTTACCGAGCGCTATCAAATCTGTGATGAGATTGAGACTGTTCGTGTTCAACGTTAGATTAAACAACATTAGAGTCCGAATCAGTCTTTCCCTATAACTAGAAAAAGTTGGGAAATTTCCTAAGCTACGCGAGGATGTACTCGTTTATTCAATTTGGAGTCCTAGAACAGAAGTTATACCCGTTGGAACGCTGCTGTCCCGAAGGGACAGATTTGCTGTTTTCTGATTTTAGGAGTTGTAAGCGAAGTCGGGGTAGTGGGATATATGTGTGCTGTTTTGTGGACTCGATTTGAGTGTGTGGCACGTGTTTGCAGGTGGTGTGCCTCCAGGAGTGCCCTCAACCTCTCGTCACTCCGTTGCCCATGGTTGAAGGCAAGTGTGTTGTGATGGATAGCGAGTTGTAGGTTGCATGTTGAGATTAGATGAAATTGTCTATATGATATATGTCCACTTGCCATGTTTTAATGATTGCTATGATATGATGAGCATGTTTAAGATGTTATGATGCCATGTGTTAATATATGAGTTTTATATATTGTTGGCATGCTTGCATACATGACATGTTACATGGCCCGGGCGGTGAGAAAGTCATTAACTAATCCGGGAAGGTCGGTGAGAAAGTTATGACTAATCCGGAGAGCCAATAGAGTAAGTCCTACATCGTGATTCCATCTACCGTAGGTTGTGGAAGCGAGGAGTAGGCACCCTCCATCTTCGGGATGGAAGGGGGGAAAGGGTGCACAAGCGGGTGTGTACTCAACCATACCGGTATGAGTTTCCAAGGAGATATGAGCATAGCATTGCATTGCATTGCATTACAATACATATTAAATGATGAGGATGTTGTTATGTGTTCAAGTTTGAAATGTTATATGTGACGTGAGGTATTATTGTCTTGTAAATGATCTTCTTGTCCATTACAATATGCTTGCTGAGTTTTCGAACTCACGCTTGTGTTTTATGTTGTTTGTTTATTTAGGTACAATGAAATCGGCGTGCGGGAAAGGGATCTAGCTACACTCCTCCACGTAGTATCATAATCTAGCTAATTCACTGTTTGGAGACACGACAATAAGTATTACAATAATCATTAGTGTATGGTCTGTATGTTTGGGTGTTTCCCTCATGTATATCATGTGGGGCTATGGAGGGAGTTGTTTTAACTTCCTAGAGTTAAATTGATGCTTATTATTTTGCTATCGATGCTTATTGATGTTTTAGTTGATGATTAGCTATCCTTATCGCTGCGTATGGATATCTCGTTTGTCTTACATATTGATATGATGCTATGTTGTTAAGTTTCATGCAAAAACAAAGGAGATGCTGTCAAAATTTCCAATTATTCCAAATGATTACTTGCTGTAATTTACCTTAAATTATGGTATTAAATGTGTCATGATCTATGTTTGGTGACATTCTGGGCTTAGTAAAAGCTGGGGTGTTACACAATCAACCTCAAGAAATAAACAATAAATAATAAATAATATAAAGAATAAAGAATATAAACATTTGAAGTCATGAAATAAACAATAAACAATTTGAAATAAACAATAAAGAATAGAGAAACAATAAACAATAAACAATAAAGAAATAAAGAAGAAAATAAAGAATACATGTTGTTATTAAGAGACATTGTACATATGTTGTACATAAACAATTTTAAATAAGGAATATATGTTGTTATTAAGAAAATAAAGAATATATGTTGTTATAAAGAATAGAGAAACAATTTTTTAAAAAAAGAAGGGCCTGCGGGGCGCGAGTGGGACTCGAACAGCCGACCTCGCGGCTGGCCACGAGCCCGCACTCAAGCACCCGCGCTAGCCAAGGGGGAGAGGAGAGTTCTTGTTAACCAGAGTAGGCAACACATTCTTTTAAGTGTTACGTGTCGGTACTGTTACAAGCGGTTCTTAGTCCAAACCGCTTGTAGAGATAGATTCTATAAGCGGTTCCAATTAATAACCGCTTGTAGAAATCTTGCTCTACAAGCGGTTTGAATTAATAACCGCTTGTAGAACTCTCTACAAGCGGTTCAAATTACAAACCGCTTGTACAGGGCTTGTTTACAAGCGGTTCCAATTAATAACCGCTTGTAAAAGTTGTTTCCCATATAAATACTTGCGCTCTCTCACACTTGGTCACAACTCCAATTTTTTGCCAAGTCCCGCGCCGACACCTCAAGCCGTGCGCGCCCTGCTCGCCTCCTTTGCGCACCGCGCCGACGCCGCCTCCGCCACCGCGCCGGACTCTTCCGCGACCACGCCGATGTCACCCTGCGCCACCCCAACCCGGAGGAGCTAGGTACTGCTGTCTCTACACCCCCAACTCGCTCTCTCATTGTTGCCCATAAGGTGTTCGACGAAATGCCCACAAGGCATTTTCATGTTGGTGATATATACATGTATGTTGGTCATGGTATATGCATGTTGGTATGTATGTTGGTGATGGTATATGTATGTTGGTGATGATATATGTATGTTGGTATGTATGTTGGTGATGGTATATATGTATGTTGGTATGTATGTACGTTGGTGATGGTATATGTATGTTGGTATGTATGTTGGTGATGGTATATATGTATGTTGGTATGTATGTACGTTGGTCATGGCATATGTACGTTGGTACGATGGTATATGTATGTTGGTTCGATGGTATATGTATGTATATAGATGGTATATGAATGTTGGTTTGTCCTATGTCGTATCTCATAACGTAGGGAGTATCTCGTGCAACGGAGGGTATCTACGTGTAGTATACAAGTATATAAGACCATCTAGGTGGTATTTACATTTTTTTTGAGGTGGTATGTACGCTTTTTAGAGATACTTCTTTTTATATGCGTATATGAAGGTATTTGCAAAATAAGCTAAAACCTATGCACTCCCTTGCAATTTTTTCATGTAGATCTCACTAGAATATCTTATAATTAGTATGTAAGTGTATCCAAAGCGATAAAGGAGTATTTCAAGTACGTTTGGGTGGTATTTCAGATATGGGAGTAATTACTCCCAGGAGTAAAAACTGTTTTTCCTATATATATATAGACATTGTATATATATATATATCGACATTGTATATATATATAGACATTGTATATATATATATATGTTGGTATGTATATTAGTATATGTTGTTATTAAGAGACATTGTACATATATATGTTGTTATAGATGTTTTCGCATTTAAGGTTACATTATATCAACATTTTTTTGGAATTAGGATAGATGGCACAACCAACACGTGGTGACCCTAATTTCGACGAGGAAGAACAGTTCCTATTAGACACCATCTGCGGCTACGAAGGTGATGCTGCAGCCGATGAGGCTATTGGCGATGCAGCCGCTCTGGCTGGAAACACTGGTTCCGGCGAGAACGTAGACACCGTTGACACCGAGGTATAGTGAGAAGAATATAATCCCCGTGGGCATGTTAATTAATCGCAATTCATTATTAGAATACACTCTGACATGTTATATATATATGTTTGTGTATTTGAAGTCTGGTACATCGAGCAACCAATCCAAGAATCGGGGACCTAACAAGAAACCGTCCACAAAGTATGTGTTTACATATGTTGACAATGATGGGAAGCCGATTGCCCCTCTGTCAGCAGTTGGGCCGTTCAACAATGCTTGCGGTTACCACGTAAGGGATCACGTCCCAATTAGCATCAAGAAATGGGACGAAGTTCCTCAAGCTACCAAGGACCTCCTCTGGCAAGATATTATGGAAAATTTCACATTTCCTGAAGGGTCCGGAGACAAGGCCAAGAATTATACTTTGAAGAAGATGTCACTCTCATTTCAGTCATGGAAGACGGCTCTCAGCAAAAAGTACGTGGAGAAGGGAGAAAGACCTGACTTCAACCAATTTCCTAATCTGGCCGATCACTGGGAAGCACTCGAGGAGTACAAGCTGTCAGCTGAAGGCCAGTCTGCAAGTCAGAAGAATAAGACCAATGCACAGATGAAGAAATACCACCACCATCTCGGCACCGGTGGTTACCTGAAGGCTGTACCGAAATGGGAGAAGAAAGAAGAATTAATGGCCAAGGACATCACACCGGCTACTGCTTTGTGGGAAGAGCGCCTGCGCAATTGGTTCATGGGTCACGGGGGGGGCTTGCAGATGATGGTAGTTTGGTGATGCTACCAGCTGTGCAAGATGTTGGCCAGAGAATTGTACAAGCCGTCGAGCAGTCCACGTTAGGCTCTTTTGTGGTTGTCAGGGAGAATGATGAGCTAACACTTGCCCTCCAAAACCCTGAGCACCCAGGACGGACACGAGGTTGGGGCAAGACGCCATGGAAGTACGGTTTTGCCAAGGATGCGCATTCGTACAGGAGCCGCCAGAGAAGCAGAACAAAAGAAGCAAATAAAGTGCGCCAATTGGAACGGGAGCTTAGAGCAACGCAGACTAGCATCGGCGACCTAGTTGCGCAACAAGTTGCGCAAGAAGTGCAGAGAGCCATGAGTAACCTTCAGGGAGCAGGTTCGAGCAATCAACCGGACGCCGCGATCAGCCCCTCAGAGCGGCGGAGCAGCTGCGCGTCCACCGGGGCCCCTCAAGCGGATGAAGACTTGCAAGCCCAATACCCTGTGGATTACATAAAGGTTGGCCGCCAGTGTGAGCTACACGTTGATGCACGCAACATCTCCATCAAGGTGGCCTACGGCATGGCATTGCCGGTGTCACCGGGCCAGACCTTCCACTGCAACACAATACCCATGGGTTACTCGAAGGTCGCAGTGGAGGAGGTGCTGAGCGGATTTGAAGAACTACTACTCGATATTCTTTGGAAGCGGCAGCGTTACCAAGCTTGGATAGGCCCTCCACAATATCATCCTCTGGCGAAAAAGGCTCATCATATTTCCAGATGGTGTGGAGGCATCATCTCCGGCAATAGATGTATAGCAATCGGAGCCGGCTGGAGGAAGCTCGTCTCCTCCACAACGACAACCGACTCCTCCTCTACAATGACAACCGACGTCTCCACAACGACAGCCTACGCCTCCTCGACAACTGACGCCTCCTTCACAATGACAACCCACATATCCTCCACAACGACAACCCACGCCTCCTCCACAACGACAGACCACGCCTCCACCATCTCCTCCGAGGAAGAAGTCCAGGAGCCATACTCCACCTGCTCCCATGAAGGCACAGTCCAGCCGGTCGAAGAGCACAAAGGCACCTCCAAAGAGGGCATATGATAGGACCGACGAGGAGAATTACGCGATCGTCAACAAAGAAGTGGCTGCACACTTCGCACCAAAGAAGTCAGACCCAAACGTACAAGTAGATCGGAAAGTGATGGAACACTTCTTGACCTGCCGTGCAATGCCACTCCCTATACCGTCCAACTATGAATGTACAATAAGAAAGGCTACAAGGAAGAGTAAACGGGGTCAGGCGACGGCGGCAAAGCAGAAGGGAGATCAAGATCAGCTGCGGCAAGATCAGGAGAACCTCGAGAGATTCATGAAGGAGGCAGGACTCACTAGCGTAGCTGCTGCTCTAGGTGCAGATCATCTTCCAATGGCAGAAGTCAAATGGCAATATAAGCTTGGCCGGGAGCTAATTGACCCTCAAAAGATAAAGGACCTGCCAACCAAGATGCGACAATTTCATGAATGGTACATGACAGAGTCTGCTAAACAAAGAAAGATGTTCCCTATGCGGGTGACACAAGAAGATTTCTATCGCGGGGAAAACACCATATGGGTCGAATTCGAAGACATATACAATTTTTACCATCGCGACTCCATGAACGTGTCTCTCATGAGCTGCTGGTGCTTGTAAGTATCGATCTCATAACTTTACCATTTACTCCTTGTACCATAGAAGTGCAACTCTAATAACTTATCCATTTCTACGTAGAATGGAGATACAACGATGTAGAAAATAGAACATATTCAACGTGGGCTTCATCGATCCAGAGATTGTCAATGAGCTCGTCTTTCGATACAACGCTAAGGCTCTTGAGGATTACGTTCTAGATGCATTCTTGGCAGAACACTACAAACCATACATACTTCTGCCCTTCAACTTCATGTACGTATATTTACGTGTTCTCAGAACGCATTGATAAACTTATCTTTTCCAAGGCATTGATAATACTGCTAGCTAGTTATATATATGTCGCAATATATGAACAGGTTTCACTGGATCCTTTTGGTCATCAAGCTTGATAGTAGCAAGATCGTTGTTCAAGACTCAAAAAGGGGACCGGTGGAACATTATCAATATATCATTGACGTCCTAAACAGGTATATAGCAAATATATATACAATAGTTTCCTTATTATATTGAAATACCTTGCTAATTCGAACTCTGATAATTGCTATTCGTAATAACGCGTCACACAGGGCATTCGCAAGGTTTCGCAAGAAGCAACAAGGAGCTTTCGAGAATGTATTCAATGTCCAAATAAGCACTCGAGTATTAAAACAGACAGCTGGAAACAACTTATGTGGCTATTATGTGTGCCACTACATGCAAAATATTACCCACGGCGATGTGCCCATAAGCGACAACGAGGTGAGTGCACATATGTCAATTAATACTTACACTTTAATTAAATGCTCAGATATTTATTAATTTCGCGCTTTGTCAGCCCAACATCGATGTGCAGGATGTGATCCCGCCGCACCGGGTTGAAGCACTCCAAGAACAACTCATTGGCTTCATTGTCGACGAGATTGTTGTGACACTACGGTATGGTGTGACATTATAGAATGTGAAATTAGAGAATAAAACCTTTCGGCTTGAGGTTTACTCGCGTTTTTGGGCCGTTTGAAGTGATGTGTCACCATGGAGTGTCGTAACCTTTTAAATGGTGCATGTTAAGGTCAAAAACTTTAGGAAATATGGTATGGCAGGTTAAAACCATAAGGTATGGAGGTTAATAACGTTTTCGGGCCGTTTTCGGGGTTTTGGGCCTTCCCGGGGGAGTTTGGGCCTTAAGTGGGCTTTGGTGGGATGGTGTGGGAATCCATTTAGGACTAGGATTGGGTGTGGGGGCTGGTAAAAGGGCTCCCCATCAGCCCTTGGGAGTTCACCCCTGCCCCTTGTGCGCCCTTCCCCCCACTTGCCCTTGCCCTAGCCGCCTCCCTCCTCCCTTGGCCGTGCGCCTCCCCCTCACTTGCCCCATTGCTCCCCACCTCTCCACCACCTCTCCTCCACCCCTTGCTGCCCTAGGGTGGCCTCCCCACCCCTGTATCCTCATGGATCCATCCGAGGAGCGAGGAGCGAGGAGCGAGGTGCGAGGAGCGAGGAGCGAAGAGCGAGGAGATCTATTGGAGTTTTCATGCGTCGGGCAAAGGTATGACCATGGGAACCCTGGGGATTGATCTAGGTACTGTTATTAAGGTGTTTATCAAGTTTTTAGATCAATTGGAGGTGTTGGATTGGAGTAATTTGGGTTAGATCTAGATGTTGCCACGTTTCTGTTTTGGGACAGCATGAGCAGTCGTTCTAGGGTTGGCGTTTTCGTCAATTTAGAATCCGAATCTGTCCGTACAGATGTTCAATAAGTTGTAGATAATTTCAATACCTTTCAGTGGACATAAAGCACGTTAAATTCCAATCAGCCGTTTGAAAGTTATGACTGTTTTACCGAGCGTGTAAAAAATCTGTGACGCGATTGGAACAGATCACGGTAATCTGTAGATTAAACAACTTTCGAGTCCGAATCAGTCTTTCCATATACCTAGAGAAAGTTGGGAAATTTCCTAAGCTACGCGAGGATGTACTCGTTTAATTCATTCGGAGTCCCAGAACTCAAGTTATGCCTTTTGCAAGGCTGCTGTCCCGACGGGACAGAACCTCTGTTTTTAGGTTTTGCGAGTAGTGGGCAATGTCGGGCTAGATGGGGGTTTGTGTACTGTTTTGTGGGCATGATTGTGAGTGTGTTATGCCTATGTGCAGGTGGTGTGACACCGGGAGTGCCCTCTTGTAACACCCCAAAATTTTGCTTTTCTTACATTCATGTGTGATTTGGCACTTTGGTGAATTTTTGGAATTTTCTGGAATTTATTTGGATTTATTTGGAATATATTGGAATTTATTCCATTTTAAAATAATTAAAGAATTTAATTTTGCAAATAAAATTTTGTTGGAAATATTTTATTTGAGTCCCAAATACCCTAAAGTATTTTCCAGAATTTTTCTGGAATTTTTAAAGTCTTTGCTATTTTTAATGAATTAAATGAATTACTGGAAATTTATTTTAAATATTAAATCGCTGGAAAATCAAACCGAGTCGGTTACTGTTCATCCGACCGAGCCCGAGACAGACTCGAGTTCGAGTCCGACCCGAGCCCGACCGCGCCCGTGGTCAAGCCGAACCCGCTCGTTGGAACCCTAACCGCGTGACCGTTGGATCTTGATCCAACGGCCACGATTGAGTCACGTCACCGAGCCCGAGCCCGACCGAGCCAACCAGCTCGCCCGAGTCCGACCCGGACCCAAACTCGCGCACCGTTGGATCTCGATCCAACGGTGTCGCGCGTGCCACGATCATCACCCTACGTGTGTCGCCGGACTCGCGCGCGGAGAGGACCTCGGATTCGCGGCGTTTCACGGATGCCGAGGCCCCTATTTATTGCGCCGCCACCCGTGTCGGGATCGCCGCTTCATTGCGCACCGTAGCCTAACTCACCCACTTTGAGCCGTAGTGGTTGCACCGCTAGAGCTCGCCGGAGTTAGGAAGAAGGTGCGGCCGTGGTTTCGCCGATTGCCGCCGTCTCCGTCGTCCTCGCGCGTTAAGGTCGAGATCGAGCAGGAGGTCAAGCAGCGTCGGAGGACACCACTCACCTCGCGAAACACGCCCGGCGCCGTTGCCGTGGTCGCCGTCCCCAATCCGGCGAGCGGCAGCGCCATAAGCCATCGCCGGACCCCGAGCTCGCTCCGCCGTCCGATTCTGATCCAACGTCCCATATTGCGCCACGTCATCTCACGGTGAGATTCCGTCCAAAATCCCAGATCCAATCTCGACCGATCCAACGGTCCAGATCAAACGCGTTAACCCAAACGCGTGAGAGCCAGATCTGTCTGGGCGTTGATTTTCAAATCAGCGGTCGAGATTGCGCCACGCGTCGGGAAAATGGCCGCGCGGCCGCTGGCCCACGCGGCGTGCGTGTGACGCCGACACGCTGGCCGCATGTCGGCCGGCCGACCACCTGCACCATGGCGTCTGGCGGCGTCATGGCGGCCCGCATGTCGGCGTATCGGCCGTGGCCGGCGTCGATAATAGCGTCCTGGTCCCACTGTCGGCTGTGGCGTGAGCCGTGACGTCGGCGATGGCGTCACGAGGGACCCACTGTTAGTGACACAAGCGAGCGTGGGCAGGTCCACGGTAGACTAAGCCGGCGTGGGCCGAGTCCATGGACCGGTGACATCAACCAACCAATCGAGGTGACACGTGTCGGTGACGCAATAATTAATTTCCGAAAAAGAAAATGATTTATTAATTCGAAATAATGATTTCAGATTTTGATTCAAACTTCAAACACTTATAACTTTTGCGTTTCAACTCCGATTTGAGTGATTCAAATTTCTACATTTGTATAAAATTGAGATCTACCTAATTATGAATTTTATTTAATTTTTGGACTAAAGTTTTTCTCTGTAAAATTATTTAATTGATTATTTAAACTTTAAATAATCATAACTTTTGCATTTTAACTCCAAATTTGTGATTCAGTTTCTAAAAATTCATAAAATTATGTTCTCTCTGTTTATGGATTTTATTTGGATGTTTGGACACTTTTTGCCTATTGTTTATTTGTGTATTGCTATTTGCACGCTTTCACGAGTAGACGTTGAAGTCTTGGGAAGGATTCGAAGGAGAAGTATTGACTCGGGATCAACTCCGGACCAAGAACAAGTACTTTTTGAAGGCAAGTTGTGCTTTGACCATGTTGATCCTATTTTGAAAATCTATTTTGATTTAACTTGTTGCATGCTAGTTCAGTTAGAAAATACTTTATTTAAATATGGGGAATTAGATAAATACCAATTTCTTTGTATGACACCTTGATTATTTAAATATGTGCCATGACCCTTGTCACCCTAGTTGTGGTTTACTAGTTGGACATTATTAACTTGCCAACATGGGTTTTAGGCCGTTGTAGTAAAGCGCTTAGACACACTTTCGTGCTCATGACATGATTTTGGACAAACAAATGTTAATATTGACTTAATGATGTATTGAACTGTTTTGGAAAGGTATCATGTGATGTTGATGGCACGTGGTGCATGGTAATCAAGCGGGGTTTGATAAATAGATTTTCGGCCAGGGCATGTGGCAAGAATAATCAGGTGGGCCGATTGTGGCATTGGGGATGTTGATTTGGTTCTTCGGGTAGTCTTGCCTGGTCACCCTAAGGACTTAGCCTTGCAAGCCTTTGAACTGGGTCTAACGTGTAACCACATATACAGTAATGGGACGGACCTAGTTGACTAAGTTGCTAATAACGTGCACTGTGGGACCTCGGGAGGTCAACTACACCCTTTGTGTAAGTTGTGCGGGGAGCGTCTGGGGTGAGGCCAGTACCCATCTTCTGATTGATTGGCCTAAACTTCGCCTTAGCTAAGGGAAGGGTTAGTGTGCAATAGCAGGGGAGGACCACTTGTATTGTTAGAAGTTTACGAAAGACTACATTACGAGGAACTCGCCTTTGTGGTGTTTGTTGTATCTTGTGGGTAAAGTGCATAACCTCTGCAGAGTGTAGAATCTATTCGAATAGCCGTGTCCGCGGTATTGGACATCGCTCGGGAATTACTGATCAAGGGTTAGATTTTCTCAAAAATAACTTGGATTTGAAAGGTTGGGTTGGATTAATAATGATGTTGATGAAAATGTGGATTAGGATGGGAAAGATGTTTATTAAACTCCTTGAAAAGTTATCTATGCTTTACTTATTTCTCTTGCTTTGAATCTATTTATGATACTTGTTAAATCTGTTTTTAACGCAAATATACCTTGAGCTATTCCTTTGTACCAAGCCATGCATATAGTATATTAGCACGCGTGCATTGCATGACTTGTTGAGTACCAAGTACTCACCCTTGCCACAATACAACACAGTTGAAGAGGAGACTACACCAGCTTTGGAGGAGGAGCTCCAAGAGGAACCGTCTACTTAGGGAAGCGAGCCGATCGGTTACTGTGGTATCTTGGATGGCGCCACGAGTTATCTTATTTTCATTGCTACTATTTCTCTCTTAATAAGTTTCGCCCTGCAAGGCATACATTTGTAACTTGACCATAAGGTCGAGTAACCAGTTTGACTATTTAAATAAAGTACTTTATTAGTATCGAGTGGTATGATTGAGATATTTACCGATGTTAAGACTGTGTGCACTAGCGCGTTCCTGGACTAGTGCTGAATACATAGAGGGTCCGGATTTGTAAATTCGGGGTCCCGACACCTCTACTTCCCGCCAACCCGTCGCCCGTGGTTGAGGCAAGTGTGTTGTAATGAATAGCGGATTGTAGGTTGTTTGTTGAGATTAGATGAAGGATTGAATACTTGCTATGATCACTTGCCATGCTTGATGATTTCCAATGATATGTTGAGTATGATTATCATGATATGATGCTATTTGTTTATGTTTATCATGATACGATGCCATGTGTCTATATTTGTCATGATATGATGCCATGTGTTTATGTGTACCATGATATGATGCCATATGTTTATGTACAAATGAGATATGATAATTGGCATAGTTGCATGCATGGCATGAGATAGGGCGAGGGCGGTGAGAAAGTCATAACTAGTCTGGCAAGGTCGGTGAGAAAGTTATGACTAGTCCGGAACGCCATTGAGTAAGACCTACATCGTGATTCCATCCACGTGGTGAACAGAAGCGAGGAGTAGGCACCCTCCATCTTCGGGATGGAAGGGGGGAAAAGGGTGCACACCGACGGGTGTGTACTCAACCATACCGGTATGAGTTTCCATGGAGACATGAGTGTTGCACTGCATTACATAATTAATGATGATGAGAGTGTTATATGTTCAAGAATGAGATGTTATATGTGATGTGGGATATTATTGTTTTGTAATCGATCTTGTTGTCCATTACAATATGCTTGCTGAGTTTCGAACTCACGCTTGTGTTTTATGTTGTTTTTAGGTACTTTGATATCGGCATGCGGGAAAAAGGGGTTTAGCTACACTTCTACACGTAGCTCCACCATCATAGTCTATGATTAATCACTTGGAGACATGATTTTAAGAGTTGTGCCATAAACTTAATGTATGGTTTAATTTAGCATGCTTGTGATTCCTTATTTGCTTCGTTTTAGTTTATGAAGTGGTTGAGCGTGGTATTATTGGCGTAATTTGATGATATATCCATTTATGTTGATGTTTTAGATGTCGTGTGCTATGATATATCTTGCCATGATATTGATATTGTGTTAATTCATGGAAAAACAAAGGAGATGCTGCCGAAATATCGGTTTTAGCATATGTACCTTTGCTGGAATTTATGTTTAAATGTGGTATTTAGATGTTGTTTAGCTTATGTTTGGTAGCATTCGGGCATATTAAATGCCGGGTGTTATTCTGATTAGTATCAGAGCGGGCTGTAGGTCCTTGGAATGTATATTTTAGTGTCATGCCATAGGGTACAACTAAAATATGATGTGGAATAACTTAGAAACATGGCTTAGGTTTCAACTAAAACTTTGTCATAGGATAGCAACATTAAAACTTGCAAAAGTGGTATAACTAATCTAAAATTTGACACACCTTTGGATGCCTGAGTAGGAAAGGGTATGGGTATCGTTTCTTTACGCTTAAATGTTGTATTTAAGCTTTGATGTTGAATGCTTCTTTTGACAATGCATGATGCTATGTCAATGACATAAATGGTTGAATTGTTCTTGTTGTTGTGATAAAAGTGGGGTTGTGGTGCCGAAGGGTTTCGGTCACCTCTCTTTTGTTCATAGTAAGGGTGAGGTTTGACGGTGTGGCCGGTTAGCGCCATCACCGAAGAACTGTTAACCCCTGTAGGAGAAGAGTGCTTATCCTTTCTGTTCTTGATCGGGTAGTTGACTGGAGTCAAATAGAAGAGTTGATGGTGGTTTCCTTCGGATGTTATTTGCCGTTCTGACGGTCGGTTTCGTTGTTTTTCTTGGCTTTAGTTGAGTTGAACCAAAAGAAAAGTGTTTTGTATTGGATTTTCGCGGATCGTTCCGTATGCGGTGTGTGGGTTTGTCTTCCTTGGTTGAAGACGAAGAAGAGGAGTCTAGGGTTGCGCTTCTTTCGGGCGCCTTTCCAGTTTTAATGCTTAGTTTGTTGATTTCTTTATGGGGAAGAAGCATTCGATTTATTCCTGTGGTTGTCTTTCTCCGAGGCTAAAGGAGTTTTTTTTCGGAGTTGTGCCAGACCTGGCTATCAGGGCTGAAGTTCAGTGGCTTTGTAGGAGTAAGTGTTGTTTGATTTCGTCATTTTACTGTTTTAAGAAATCATATTTGAAGAACCCTTCTTGTTTCGTGAAAGTTTGGAGTTAAGGTTTTATTTGCAAAGGTTTGATTGAGCGCTTGGTTCCCTTTCGAGAAAATTGTCTTTCAACCTTTTTCCTTATGGGAGTCCTTGAGATTTAAAAGTGTTTTGGAGAATTCCTTTTGCATGACCAAGTTTGGGTTTGTCTCATTGCAATTTTGAGTCAAGTTTTCTTATGAATTTGGGATGAGTTTTAAAACTAAATGCTGCAAACAAAGTAAGTAGTCTTTTGACTGAAATCGTTTGTCCCTAGTAAGAATTGATGTTTAAGCATGTTATGTAGTAGGTAACAATGTGGTTTATGGATTGATGTGTTGCTAAGTTAAATTTTGAGTTGAATCAATTCAATGTGAGTAAAATCTCTAAGTTTGAGAATAAATAGACTACTAGTGTTGTAGTTCACTCTTAGCGAGAATGATTGAAAGTGTTAATGTTCATGCTTAGAATCTGTTGCCTTGTGTAGGACCGAGTAGGCAACTAGAGGGGGGGGTGAATAGATGCCGAATAAAATTCAACTATTTCTTTCGGAAAATTAAAGACCCCTAAAAAACGGAAGAATATCTAATATTGTAGAGATCAAAACCCTAGATTAATTAGCGAGACAAGACGAACAAAAATCAAAACTAGTTCTATCAAAAATCGAACAAACCTTCTAATCAAGAAATCAAAGCAAAAAAAAATAAGAGAATATTGCATAAACTTATTTTTTTTATTCCAAAGCCATCTTCAACAAGATGACACAAAAAAAAATCTTCTAATCTTCGATGATTAGAAAACCCTAAACAAAATCTCTAATCTCACAAGATTAGAAAACCCTAAACAAACTAAAGAGAGCACAAAAGCTTTTCTTTGTTGTAGGCACCTTTTGCTTCTTGCCCTATTGCCTTGGATTTTCTCCTTTTGCTTCATTGGCTATATATACTACAGCCCTCCTCCCGTGTCCTGTTCTTTTTCCGAGTCCACATGGCTAGCAATCTCCGTTTCCTAGTCATACACGACTAACATACTCACGCAAACAATACACATTGCCTAGCAAACTTCACGTAGCATACTCATGCACGCTACATCCAACATGGAAACAATCCTGCGTGAACTCTCCAGCCGCATGCATGCATGCTTGGCGCCGATCTGCATGCATGGACTCCACGGCTCCCACCAGGCGTGGCCTCGAACCGCCTTGACCCTTGCTTAGCCTTCTTTGCCTTAGCCGCGGTGTCTTCATGCACGTGACCCTGCCCGGCTGCTCGTGCCCACGTGGCTCGCGCCCACGCGCCACGCTACGCGCGCCGCCGATCTAGCTGCCCGACCTCTGCGCGTCTCGGCTTCTTCGCTCGACCTCCACGCCCGCGGCGTAGCCCGGGCCTACCGCTACGGCGCAGCGATCTCGATCTCACATGCCTTTGTTCTCTAGTCCGAACATCTCGCATGACACCCTCGACCCTCACGACCTCGGTTCCTCCTGAACTTAGTCTCGGTCCGTCACCGACCACGTTCGACCTCGAGCAACACACCTTGCGTGAACAAAAACACAAAAACAATTTCCGAGCCCAAGTCCACGACTTGACTCAAATTAATCCATACAACCAACTGGTTTCAGATCTTTTTCAAATAAAGAAACCAAAAAATAAATCGGTTCAAATTGGTTTCAAATCTTTTTCAAATACTGAGCCAAAATCAAATCAACTCAAATCTTTTCAAATCTCTTCGAATATTCAAATACTCATCATCAAAAACACATGGATCAAAAAACAATGATCCTTCAATCTCCCCCTTGATGAGTAATTTGACAAAACACAATAAGATTTGACAAGAGTAAAGAGAAAAAAAAAAAAAAAATTTGAGACCCAAAAGATTCCAAGACCAAGAAAATCCAAATTCTCAAACAGTTTGAAATTCACCTCTCTTTTTATTTTTCTTCTTCTTGACTGTTGCTCTCCCCCTTTTTGACAAAATAGTCATCAAGATCTCAAAACTCCCCCTTAATGAATGCAGTATCTCAAGCTTTGAAGTATATTCAAGGTATATAATCAAAGTAAAGCATTTGGAGAGTTTTTACGAGAGTTTTCACATTTTGTATCAATTTATCTAATGAGAAAGCAAATTGTGAGAATATGGAGGCTCTAACACATAGAATAGTTGTTGCATAAGCAAATTAGAGCAAACAAGTAAAATGTCATAAACTGATTTTGCCAAAGCTAAAAAGAAATCTATCATGAGCAAAGAGAGACTTTCAAATTCACTAATGTTTGTCTCAAGCCTTTTCAAAAATTTGAATTTCCTTTTTCTCTTTTAGCAAGTTTGACAATTTTGCTTTGTGATCAACAGGGATGACAAGTAACTGCACACTAGCCCATACTTGTGTATGAGTAGGTAGTTCTTTCTTGTATCTTTCTCAGTTTAAATTGGCAAGTGGCTTCACATTGTTCTGAACTTTTGTTTAGACAAGTAGCCTTTTCTTGCATCTTTTGAATTTAAATCCATGGCAAGGAAGCTGCACATTGTACTAAACTTGTGTTTAGCCAAGTAGCTTTTGCTTGCATCTTTTTCAACTTGCTTTTAATATTAAAACACTGATTTTGCTTGAGACTCATAATGATCATTTGAAGTCCAACAAAAAGCTCACACATAGTTTCTAATCAGCTCTAGCCTTTCAACAGATGACAAGAAACTTTTAAGCCTATTTCACAAATGTAATACCATAATGAACAAGAGCCAAAATATTCTCAAAAAGCATCTCAAATTGAAATGAGAAGTGAAGCAATGTAGCATTAATTTGACTATATACACAAGAATAGTCAACAAAGCTTTGTACTACATGATGCAATGAAAACAGGGGAGTTTTCTTTAAGTGTAACGACAAAATAGCTCCTTGTAGTAACCAAAGTCAAGTAACACAAATGGAAGAGTTAAAATCAAGACTCCCCCTCAAATCAACCCATGGGGATGAATGATCCCAAGTTCACCGCGTAAGAAAGCAAAGCGAGAAGAATCAAGCGGCTTAGTGAAAATATCAGCAATTTGAGCATCCGAATCAACAAATTTCAGTTCAATAGCTCCTTTTTCAACATGATCTCTAAGAAAATGATATCGAACATCAATGTGTTTAGTCCTTGAATGTTGAACAGGATTTTTAGCGATGTGAATTGCACTAGTATTATCACAAAGAAGTGGAACACTATTAAAGTTAATGCCGTAATCTTTAAGAGTTGAAGTGATCCAAAGAATTTGTGAACAACAACTAAGCGGTATAGCGTATTCAGCTTTCAGTGATAGATTGAGCAAGCGAGAATTTGTTTCTTAGAAGACCATGAAACAAGTGAAGTGCCAAGAAAATGACATGTGCCGAAGTACTCTTTCTATCTAATCTACACCCCGCAAAATCAGCATCGAGAATATCCTAGGAGTGTAAGCGAAGAAGAACAAGAATACCAAATGCCAAATTCGAAGTGGAGCGAAAATACGAAAATTCTTTTAATTGCTTGTCGATGTGATTCTCGAGGAGAGGCTTGAAATCGAGCGCACAAACATCTGCAAAATGTATGTCAGGCCTCGGCGATCAAATCTGAAGTGATCCAATCATGTACGTATTCTTTTGGTCCATCTCGACACCATTCTCGTCAAGATCCAAAATTGTTGTTGTGCTCATTGGAGTAGATCTTGACTTTCCTTCTCCCATGTCGAATTTCTTTAGTAGCTCCTTTGTATACTTGGATTGGTGCAAGAAGATTCCTTCTTTCGCTTGCTTGATTTGAAATCCAAGGAAGTATGTCAACTCACCCATCATACTCATCTCGAATTCCCTGGACATCACTCGGAAAAGCTGCAACACAAGAGAGTGGGAGGATCCTCCAAAGATAATATCATCCACATAAATTTGCACCACAAGGAATTGATCATTTGAATTTTGAGTAAACAGAGTTTTATCAACTTTTCCCATCTCAAAATTATGTTGAAGTAAGAAGCCTTTTAATCTATCATACCATGCACGAGGAGCTTGTTTTAATCCATAAAGAGCTTTTGATAAGCGATACACATGATTAGGAAATTTTTCATTTTCAAAACCAGGGTTGTTTCACAAAAACTTCTTCTTCTATAAAACCGTTTAGAAAAGCACTTTTCACATCCATTTGGAATAACTTAAAACCTTTTGAAGCCGCAAACGCCAAGAGGATGCGAATAGCTTCTAAGCGAGCAACGAGGAGCAAATGTTTCATCAAAATCAATTCCTTCAAGTTGAGAATAACCTTGAGCTACAAGTCTAGCTTTGTTTCTAACAATTATTCCATCTTCATTTAACTTGTTCTTAAAAACCCATTTTGTTCCAATAATGTTTTGATTTTTAGGAGGTTCCACTAAAGACCAAACTTTATTCCTTTCAAAGTTTTCTAACTCTTCATGCATCGCATCTACCCAAGAACTATCAGTTAAAGCATGAGTAATGTTCTTAGGTTCAAAATTTGCAACAAAAGCAGAATGCATGGATAAAAGAGTTTGAGATGAATTAGAACGTGTCACCCTTTCATGAAGACTTCCAATAATTTGTTCAGGAGGATGGTTCTTCAAAACAGTATGGGGAGGTCCAGTTGTTTCAGTTGTCGTGGGAGGTGTAGGAGAATCTGAAGTAGTAGTCACATCAATTTGTTCAGGAACATCTTCCCGTTCTGTAGGTATGAGCTCATCATCATCATTATCTTCATCATTTTCTTCGAATCTTTTATCCAAAAAGATTGGCTCTAAATCTTCTCGTGAACCTGAAATATCGGGTCTAGCTCCAGGGCTAGCCTCATCAAAAGTAACATCGCATGTCTCCAACAATTTGTTAGTCGATAAATCAAGTACACGATATCCACGAGAGTGCAACGAATAGCCAAGGAAAATACCATCGTACTCTGAGCTTCGAATTTATCAAGATTTCCATGTTTAAGAATAAAGCATTTACAACCAAACACTCGTAAGTGAGAAGCAGGATGGTTTACGATCAAATCTCAGTTCATAAGATGTTTTACCAAGTAAAGCTACGAGATAGACCCTATTTGATATATAGCAAGCGAAGAAATTGCCTCACCCAAAATTTTCTTGAAGGTTGTATTCATCTAGCATAGTTCTAGCCATTTGAATCAAAGTTCTATTTTTCCTTTCTACAACACCATTCTGTGAGGGAGAATATGGCGAAGAAAATTGATGTTCAATCCCATTAGTTTCACACAAAGATTTAAACAATGCATTTTTGAATTCTGTACCATTATCTGTTCTTATGGCTTTCAATGAGTTAGGCAATTCATTTATCAATCTCTTAATGAAGACATGAAAGAGTCCAAAAATCTCATCTTTTGAAGACAGAAAATGCACCCAAGAGTATCTCGAATAATCATCAACTATTACTAGAAAGTACCACTTACCTCCGGCCGATTGTACTCGAGATGGTCCTACTGTATCCATGTGAAGAAGTTGACCGGGGCCAGTGGTTATTACAGTAGAGACAGGAGCATGAGGGGCTCCAACCATCTTACCATGTCGACAGGAAGCACAAACAATGTCTTTGCAAGATTTTAATTTTGGCAAGCCACGAATTAAGTCTAGACCACTCAATCTAGATAACAGATCAAAGCCCATGTGACCTAACCGACGATGCCAAAAATTGAGATTTCTAGATTACGAAGCAACAAAACAATGTGAACTTGAAGCATTGCTAAAATTTGCTATGAAAATTTTTCCAAGTCTAGATATCTCAAGAGTCAAGTTTCGGAAGCATCGAGTACTCTACATGCATTTGGTTTAAAACTCACTTCAAAGTTTTCATCCAACAATTGAGATCTGAGATAGAAGGTTGAATTTCAGTTTAGACACCAAAGAGACATTCTTTAAAGTAAAGTGATCATTCACCTTCCACGGTACCTTTTGCAATGACAGCGTCCGGTAGTAGCATCTCCAAAAGTGATCGTTTCGTTCCCGAGATGCTTTTGTTAGGGAGGAGAACCAACTTGGGTTGCTGTCATGTGTTGGCGACATCTGAATCAACAACCCAGATGTTCTCCTTCCCTTCTCGTACCACCTACATGTTATGAACAGAAGATGTTGAGGATTCAAATTTGGGGGGTTAGAGAAATATGATTTAGGTATCCAAAGATTGAATCACTCGACGAGGAGGTGATCGTACAAAAGCTTGTGAATGCAAAGTAGATGAATTTCCAGGTATTTTGTTTGCTTTCACTAGCGGAACATGTGGAGAAATGATACGTGTTTGTCTAAAGTTAGACTTAGCCTTTGAATTTTCCTTTCTCTGTTGTTTGGCTAGTCTAAAACAAAAATTCATCAAATGACCATCTTTTCCACAATGAGTGCAATTGTACTTAACAAATGGTTTGTCTTTAGAAGCAGAAGCAACATTTGTATTTATCATAGTAGAAGATAAAATTCCAGCAGATTTGAAGGCAGTTTTCTCGGGTTTTTGACAATTTCAAACTTTCCACTTTCAAGAGTTTTAACAACAGTAGGAGCATATGATTTGTGATGAGCATAAGGATCAAAACCTAAACCTTTGTGATGAGTGCTGACTCTTGATTGATCCAAAATCATATTTAGATTTTTCTTTCCTTTAGTAAAACGTTCTAAAGACTTTTCCAAGTAATCAATTTTTCGAGAGAGTGTTAAACAATTATTACAGGAAACATCTACTTTTTCTTTTTGCTTGCGACAAGTTGAGCATGAAAGAACTTCATGTGTAAGCAAATCATTAACCAATTGAGTAATCTTAGCATCTGCATCATGCAACTTCAATTCTAGTATGGGACATTTAGAACAAGAAGTTTGACCATGTAAACCATCAGTAGAGCAACCAACATTTTTCACAAGTTTTTCATTTTTCAGCATGGATAGATCTTTCTCTAAGTTTTTATTTTTGAGTAAAGATTTTCTTAAAGATTTTCTCAATATGACTAAAACTTCACAAAGCTCATCATACGAAGGTATTACCTCATCACCGTCGCTGGAAGTGCTGTCGTTGTCACTAGAATCACTAGTGTTCCCTTTCGCCATGAAGCATAGTCCGGTGAAATCTTTCTCGTCCAGCTTAGTTTGCTTTGCTTCCTTCTCATCGTCAGTTGAATCATCAATGTCGCTTAAGTCTAAGCGACCAATTGCTGCGAAGACTTTGTTGAGCATCTTTTTTGTCCGTTGCTTATTTTTGTCCTTGCTTTCTTTTGGCCGGAAGGACTTGGAGGAGTTGCTTTGCTCCTTCTCCTCTTTATCTTTGTTCTTGAAACAGTTAGCACGGATGTGCCCGGCCTTGCCGCAGTTGTAGCAGTGGATGGAGGCTCCTCTTCTCTCCCTTGATCTCATGTAAGCTTGCGCCAAATCGCGTTACCTTGAGCTTGAAGATATGCAGTCATCCGGATCCGCCAGTGGGGGAAGTCTGTGCCATCGAAGATTGGCGGCTTGTTCGAGTATTTCTCCGTTGCCATAACTTACCGTTTTACTAATCACCTGTTAAGATGGATTAGTGAAGCCTTGCTCTGATACCACTTGTAGGACCGAGTAGGCAACTAGAGGGGGGGGTGAATAGATGCCGAATAAAATTCAACTATTTCTTTCGGAAAATTAAAGACCCCTAAAAAACGGAAGAATATCTAATATTGTAGAGATCAAAACCCTAGATTAATTAGCGAGACAAGACGAACAAAAATCAAAACTAGTTCTATCAAAAATCGAACAAACCTTCTAATCAAGAAATCAAAGCAAAAAAAAATAAGAGAATATTGCATAAACTTATTTTTTTTATTCCAAAGCCATCTTCAACAAGATGACACAAAAAAAAAATCTTCTAATCTTCGATGATTAGAAAACCCTAAACAAAATCTCTAATCTCACAAGATTAGAAAACCCTAAACAAACTAAAGAGAGCACAAAAGCTTTTCTTTGTTGTAGGCACCTTTTGCTTCTTGCCCTATTGCCTTGGATTTTCTCCTTTTGCTTCATTGGCTATATATACTACAGCCCTCCTCCCGTGTCCTGTTCTTTTTCCGAGTCCACATGGCTAGCAATCTCCGTTTCCTAGTCATACACGACTAACATACTCACGCAAACAATACACATTGCCTAGCAAACTTCACGTAGCATACTCATGCACGCTACATCCAACATGGAAACAATCCTGCGTGAACTCTCCAGCCGCATGCATGCATGCTTGGCGCCGATCCTGCATGCATGGACTCCACAGCTCCCACCCAGGCGTGGCCTCGAACCGGCCTTGACCCTTGCTTAGCCTGCTGCTGCCTTAGCCGCCAGCTGTCTTCATGCACGTGACCCTGCCAGCTGCTCGTGCCCACGCGCTGCGCCCACGTGCCCACGCGCTGCGCCCGCCGATCTAGCCGCTGACCTCTGCGCGTCTCCGGCTTCCTTCGCTCGACCTCCACGCCCCGCCGGCGTAGCCCGCCTACCGCTACGCTGCAACGATCTCGATCTCACATGCACTGTTCTCTAGTCCGAACATCTCGCATGACACCCTCGACCCTCACGACCTCAGTTCCTCCCTGAACTTAGTCTCGGTCCCGTCACCGACCACGTTCGACCTCGAGCAACACCTGCACGTGAACAAAAAACACAAAAACAATTTCCGAGCCCAAGTCCACGACTTGACTCAAATTAATCCATACAACCAACTGGTTTCAGATCTTTTTCAAATAAAGAAACCAAAAAATAAATCGGTTCAAATTGGTTTCAAATCTTTTTCAAATACTGAGCCAAAATCAAATCAACTCAAATCTTTTCAAATCTCTTCGAATATTCAAATACTCATCATCAAAAACACATGGATCAAAAAACAATGATCCTTCACCTTGCTTTAAAAGTGCTTATGATCCTCGTTAATGTTAAAAGTTTAAACCTTGATGCATAGTTAAAACATTAAGATGATGTAAACTGCTAATATTGTTAAGAAGCTTTGCTTGGTGTTTAAAGATGTGCTAATCTAACGGATTAGTAGAGACTAGTGACTTTAATTTGGAAGTTGATTGGAGTGGTTATTTATGTTGTTGCAAACTACTAGTATATTTGGAAGTATGCAGTTGTGTCCCTTCAATGCTAGTATTCAATCTATTTTAAATAGTTGGAGTATGTTGTAATTTTGTTATCACCTATGTATAGGGTAGCTAAAAGTAATGTTGATCGGTTGATGATTATGCCCATTTGTTTTTATTGATGACTTAGTAGTGGTGGTAGTTGTGTAGAATACTTGTTGGAAACCATTGACTAAATGAAGGGTGTTGTAACCTGTGGTGATGGAGTGAACCATGGATAATTAACCTGATGTAGAGTTTTATCCTTAATGAATGTATGCCTTGGAATCCTAGCTATGAACTTTGTCTTGTAGAGATAATATTTAAATGTTGAAGTCGTTGTTTAACTGAATAAGGTTCGGTTATCGAGACGTGAATAGATAGGAGGTATGAAATTTATATGTTGATCTTGCTGAAAGATTTGTGGAAGTACTATGTTTCAAATTTAGAATAAGAAGTATTATGATTCGGTGATCCGTGGGGATCATGTCATTATAGTCTTGGTTGGGTGCCTTTTTGATAAGCATCATAAACCCTTATTAAAAGTGTTGGGAATGGTAACTAAAGGAAGAATTTGTTGTGAAGCTTTTGGTTGAATTGTGTTGGGGCTCCTCAGGGAGTAAAAAAAAAGTGATTATTAAAGTCTTTTAATGGAAAGCGTAGTGGAGTTCTAGAGATGGTTCTTTTATGCTGAGCTTGTTTGTAACACCCCAAAATTTTGCTTTTCTTAAATTCAGGTGTGATTTGGCACTTTGGTGAATTTTTGGAATTTTCTGGAATTTATTTGGATTTATTTGGAATTTATTTGAATTTATTCCATTTTGAAATAATTAAAGAATTTAAATTTGCAAATAAATTTTTGTTGGAAATATTTTATTTGAGTCCAAAATGATCCAAAATATTTTCGAGAATTTTTCTGAATTTTAAGTCATTTGCTATTTTTAATGAATTAAATGAATTATCGGGAATTATTTTAAATATTAAATCGCTGGAAAATCCAACTCGGGTCAAATCTTGTTCATCCGACCGAAGTCGGACTTCGAGTCCGACCGAGCCGATTGACTCGGCCGAACCCACTCCTAACTCCTAATCAATCCCAACCGTTGGATCAAGATCCATGGTGAGAATCGGCCGTCTTAGGTTCGAAGCCAGTATCGGCGGATCCGATCGCGCCCGTGCGATCGTGGCCGTCGATAGTGCCACGTGGACGGCCACGAATTCGGCGTATTAGCCGAGTCCGAGCAGGACTCCCCCGCCGCGCCCGCCGCCGTAACGAACTAGGTTTCCGTCTAGAGCACGAACGCCGAGGCTATTTAAAGCGTGAGACGTCCCCCGAGGTTGCCCTCATCCTTGCGCACCCGTTTCCCCGAGCCATCTCGCCTGAGCCGCCGCCGTTGAGCCGCAATCGCTCGCCGGAGTTGTCTCTTCCCTCCGCTGCGGTTTGCGCCGTTTTCCGCCGTCGTCCGTCGTCTTCCGCCGAGAAGGAGCCAGATCCGAGTCCGCTGACGAGGCGCACCGAAGGAGGTTTCATCTCGCCGGAGAAGCCCCGCGTGGCGCCGTAGGCGTGGTCATCGTCTCGGCTCCGTCAAGCCGCCGCCGTGAAACCATCGCCGTCCGCGAGCTCGGAGGACCGTCGAGATCCAGATCGGACGGTTGAGGTGAATCACGTGTTCCAAACCCGATTAGATCTGGACCGTTGGATCAAGATCCAGCGGTTCCACAATCGCCACGCGTCGTAGCGATGCGATTATAGGACTAGATACGGACCGTCCGATCTAGATCGAGCGGCCCACGAGCATCGAGTAGTTTCAACGTGTTAACCCTGGATCTAATCCGCGCCGTTGATTTTCAAACCAACGACGAGATTGGCGCCGCGTGTCGGGAAGTTGGACCGACGCGGTCGGCGCGAATCCACGCAGCAGCGTGCGTGTGGCCGACCGCACGAGGCCAGCGTGTCGAGGGCCCGCATGTCGATGGCTAACCCGGCCAAGCGCCGGCGTCACCCATGGCGTCACGGTGGACCCACACTGCCGGCACCATGGGCTGAGCCCGGCCGACGTCGGCGATAGACGTCACCCGAGTGGGCCCACATGTCGATCTCACGTGGAGCCGTGGGCCGAGTCCACCGTGGACCCGAGCTGGCGTGGGCCGAGCCCATGGACGGCCGACGCCGTCCAGCAAGCCAATCAGGAGCTGCCACGTGTCCATGCTTTGGCGCAATAATTAATTTCCGAAAAAGAAAATGATTTATTAATTCGAAATATTGATTCAAATTTAGATTCAAACTTCAAACGCTTATAACTTTTGCGTTTCAACTCCGATTGGAGCGATTCAAATTTCTAAATTTGTATAAAATTGAGATCTACCTAAATATAAATTTTATTTAATTTTTGGACTAAAGAATTTCTCTGCAAAATTATTTAATTGATTATTTAAACTTTAAATAATCATAACTTTTACGTTTTAACTCCAAATTTGTGATTCCAGTTTCTAAAAATCCAGAAAATTATGTTCTCTCTGTTTATGGATTTTATTTGGAGTTTTGGGATCTTTTTGCATAGTGTTTATTTGTGTATTTGCTATTTGCACGCTTTACGAGTAGACGTTGAAGTGCCGGAAGGATTCGAGGGAGAAGTGTTGACTCAGGATCCAACTCAAGACCGAGAGCAAGTACTTTTTGAAGGCAAGTTATGCTTTGACCATATTGATCCCATTTTTGAAACCTATTTTGATTTAAACTATTGCATGCTAGTTCAATTAGAAAAATACTTGGTTTAAACATGGGGGTTAGATAAATACCAATTTGCTGTATGACACCTTGATTACTTAAGTATGTGCCATGACCCTTTGTCACCCTAGTTGTGGATTACTAGTTGGACATTATTAAATTGCCAACATGGGTTTAGATCGTTGTAGTATACTGCTTAGACCTGCTACGTGCTCATGACATGATTTTGGATAAACAAATGCTAATATTGACTTAATGATATATTGAACCTGTTTTGGAAAAGTATCATGTGATGTTGATGGCACGTGGTGCATGGTAATCAACTGGGGTTTGATAAACGATTTTCGGCCAGGGCATGTGGCAAGAGTAATCAGTGGGCGATTGTGGCATTGGGAGTGTTGATTTGGTTTCGGGTAGTCTTGCCTGGTCACTCTAAGGACTTAACCTTGCAAGCCTTTGAACTGGGTCATACTTGCAACCACATGGCTGGAATGGGACGGCCCTAGTTGACTAAGTCGCTAAGGACTCACTTGTGGAGCCTCAGGGTGTCAGTTACACCTTTTGTGTGATTGTACGGGGGAGCGTATCGTGGCTGTGGCCAGGTACCCATCTAACGGTGTGTTGGTCCCATACTTCGCCTTGGCTAAGGGAAGGGATGGTGTAGAGCACGTCTGGGAGAGGACCACTGTGTTGTTTGAGGCTTAGAAGGCTTTGTTATGATCGCTCATTCGCATACTCTTGTATGGCGATTCACGGTGACGTGGTGAGTGGATTGTATCTTGTGGGTAAAGTGCATAACCTCTGCTTGAGTGTAGAATCTATTTGAATAGCCGAGTCCACGGTATTGGACATCGCTCGGGAATTACAGTCAAGGGTTAGATTTTCTGAAAATAACTTGGTTTTGAAAAGATGGGTTGGTTTAACAAGGAGGATGATGGAAATATGGTTTAGGATGGGAAAAAATGTTTATTAAACTTCTTGAAAAGTTATTTATGCTTTACTTATTTCTCACGCTTTGAATCTACTTATATTACTTGTCAAAGTCATTTCTGCAAATATACCTTGAGCTATTCCTTTGTACCAAGCCATGCATATAGTATATTAGCTTGCATTACATGCATGACTTCTTTGAGTACCAAGTACTCACCCTTGCCTCAACACAATACCAGTTGAAGAGGAGACTACGCCGATTTCGGAAGAGGAGTTCCAAGAGGACCCGTCTACTTAGGGATGCGAGCCCGATCGGTTTACTGTGGTATCTTGGATGGCGCCACTAAGTTTATTTGATTTTCATTCTTTGTTATTTCTCTTTCAATAAGTTTTGCCTTGCAAGGCATATATTTGTAACTTGGCCATAAGGTCGAGTAACCCTTTGATTATTTAAATAA
This sequence comes from Rhipidocladum racemiflorum, assembly GCA_036346355.1. Lineage (NCBI taxonomy): Eukaryota > Viridiplantae > Streptophyta > Magnoliopsida > Poales > Poaceae > Rhipidocladum > Rhipidocladum racemiflorum. The sequence continues at coordinate 14,519,047 of CM070582.1, forward strand.
AGTACTTTGATAGTATCGTTTGGTATGATTGTGATATATACCGATGTTAAGACTGTGTGCACTAGCGCGTTCCTGGACTAGTGCTGAATACACAGAGGGTCGGATTTGCAAATTCGGGTCCCGACAGAGGTGGTATCGAGCCATACTTATTTGTAGGCTCAACCCTAAGTTAGAATGGTCGTAGTGAGGATAAAACCTATTTTCTAAAGCTAAAAATTTGTGAAGACAAGAAATGACATCTCGACTTATCCCCTTCTCTCTTTTCTTGTCTCTTGCTAAAATTTTTCCTTACCTTGTCACAATTCAAAAATTCGAGTTCTTACGTAAAGCACTCTTGTGACAGATGGAGGAAGAGTTCAACTACGTTGATCTAGGAGTTAGTCACGCCAGCGGAACTTTGGCACATGCTACAAACTCTCGGAGATTTTGAGAAGCCCCAATACCAAGTGGAAGTGATCGGACAAGCAGGATTGATCAAGGCTTGTGGCGTGAGGATTGAGGTACTGCTAGGAAAAGGGCCAGGCAATCGCTCGATACAACTGCCTTGCTAGAAGATCTACAATGCGGATGGGTATCCAAGAAGTTTCACGACGAGCAATGCGGCACATTACCGATATCCACGCCAGAGAGTTGGAAAGCACGGTGTTCCGTTATCATCCGCGCAGCGATAACCTTCTTGACCGAAGGCGATTCAGGATGAGAATGCCACGGTTTACAGGATTGGCACGATTAAATGCGTCGCCAGGAAGATGTACTAGATAATACAAGCAAGGAGCTCTGAAGGCCCGCAAGGAGATCACGGCAGAGAAGAGCAGATGGCGGGAAGCTCAAGAGTATGTGGCACACCTTCTACGAAGGATTGGCGAGTTGGAGATGACTTTGTACGGACGGACCCGAGCGATGCTCGAGCTACGAGCGAGATCCAGAGGAGTCGGATCTCGATGAGGACACTGCTTCTTCGACTACCACAGATGACATAGTCGCTGGACATGGCGATCGTTTCGCGCCTATGCCGCAGCATCCGCACCCAGGCCGTGGAGGTTTTCTCGATGAGTGAGCATAGGTTCTATAGTGAGACTCCTTCGCCGAGTCGCGTCATAAAATAAAGAGTCACCCTTTAGGCGTTAGACTCCAGAGTTAGTTCGATTTGGATTTGCTTTGTTTCTTTGAGTGTGCAGTATGTGTTGCAAGGCCCTTAGGCGTTGTAAGCAGCCATACCAAGTTATTAATAATAAAGATGGACCTTAAAGTTACCCCTTTCGCCCCGCATAAGTTCCATATTACTTGTCTATTCTTGTTTCCCTCTCATCTCTAAACCTAGAGCAATCAACAGATGGTGAATACAGTGGAAACTTTGGAAGCAATGGGAGTGGATCTCGCCCAGAGAAAACCCCAATGATGGAGCACCGGCACCGCCCTTTGGATGTGCAGAATTTTGGAGCATTTCTTGCTTTGCTCAGACCCAGTTGATGCATGCTATGATGCAACAAATGCAGCACGTCCTTTGCTCGATCCACTTTGCTAATCAAGTTAATCGGGGACCACGCTTGAATACAAAGTGTCGAGTTCATGAGGACTCACCCACCCACTTTCTTCCGGGAATGCCAATCCATTGGAGGCCGATGATTGGTTAAGATCAATTGAGAGGAAGCTACACATAGCTCAATGCATAGGGAATGAGAAGGTACTCACGCTTCTCATCGGTTGGAAGGAACATTGCCGAATGGTGGGAGAACTTACATTGCCACCTTGAGAGAACCCTCAAGATATCACTTGGGAAGAGTTCACGGTGCATTCGAGCAATATCACGTGCTGAAGGAATTATGGACCTTAAGAAGGAGGAGTTCGAGAGCCTGAAGCAAGGTAATCGGCGGTGGCCGACTACGAACAAGTTCACCACAGCTAGCACGCTACGCTTTGAGGATGTAGCGACAGATAAATCTAGGCAGTCTCGTTTCATGAAGGACTCAACTCAGGATTGCAAGTAGGGTTGATCACCCACACATTTCCAGATTTCCAAAAGTTGGTGAATAAGGCGCTTATTCTTGAGGACAAGCGCAAGGAACTGGATGAGAATAGGGAAGCGAGGATGCAACAAAGAAGGATCACGTCGAGTGAACGCACGCTTGAGAGTTGCACCAAATCAATTCTTGATTCCAACCACGAGAATGCAACAAGGACACCATCCGCACCAAGACACGCCAATCGAACTACCAAACCCCAGCCCCGCTAGAAACACTACTCCAGGCAGTCAGCAAGGAACAGTGAGACGCTGTTACAACTGCAACGAGCCAGGACACTTTGCCAACAGTTGTCCGAAGAAGACAGCAGGAGCGACCCCAGTTCGCTTCAATCTAGGAACCACCCCAGCTAGGACGCCAGCACCAGGAGCCACACCCCAGACCGTGGTGAGAGGCCGAGTCAACCATGTCACCGCAGATGCACTGCAAAATGCTACAGACGTCGTACTGGGTAAGTTACTTGTTAACTCAGTACCTGCAACAGTTTTGTTTGACTCTGGAGCTTCGCATTCGTTTGTTTCGCAAGGCTTTGCTACTAGAAATGACTTAAGGATTGCAAGACTTAAGTGCATGCTTTTAGTTCAAACCCCTGGTTCCGAACTCCGAACGGAAGTAGGATGTTCCGGGGTGAGAATACTAATAGATGGAATAGAGTTCCTAGCAAACCTTATAATTTTGGAGACCCAGACCTTAGATGTTATATTGGGAATGGATTGGTTATCCAAGCACAAGGCTGTATTGGATTGTGGACGAAGGACTATCTCAGTCGAGAGCCCGTGTGGGAAGAAAGTGGAATTTCAAGCCACTGCAGTTAGAGATGGACAGTTGATGGTTAACAGTACCAAGGCAATCAGCATAGAGGATGTCCCAAAGAGTGAATGAGTACCCGAAGTTTTCCCCGAGGATCTACAGGTATGCCGCTGCAGACGAGGATATAGAGTTTGTGATAGAGCTTGTACTGCACAGCACCGATAGCAAAGAGACCCTATCGGATGTCTACCGAGGAGTTGGTAGAGATGAAGAAACAGCTGGAAGAGCTAATGGATAAAGGATTTATCGAGACCAAGTTAAATCGCCGTGGGGAGCACCAGTTTTGTTTGTCAAGAAGAAGGGCGGGAGTTTCAGGATGTGCATTGACTACCGTGCACTCAATGAAGTCACCGTGAAGAATAAGTATCCGCTACCTGTGATTGATGATTTGTTTGATCAGTTAAGAGGAGCCGGAGTTTTCTCCAAGATTGATCGAGATCGGGATACCATCGATTGAAGATCCGATCGGAAGATATTCGAAGACTGCATTCTCGTCAAGATATGGACATTACGAGTTTCTGATTATGTCCTTTGATCATTTAACGAATCGCGGCTTATTATTTCATGAATATGATGAATAAGGTGTTCATGGAATATTTGGACAAGTTTGTCGTCGTGTTCATAGACGATATCCTAGTCTACTCCAAGACAGAGGATGAACATGCCGAACACTTAAGGCGAGTTTTGGAAAAGGCGAGGAAGCGACAACTTTTCGCCAAGTTCAGCAAGTGTGGTTTTTGGAAGGACAAGGTGGAGTTTCTTGGACATGTAATGACCGCATGAAGGAGTCGCCAGTAGATCCAAGCAAAGTAGAAGCTGTGTTACATTGGGAGCGGCAAGATCGTGACCCAGATTCGGAGTTTCCTTGGAATGGCAGGATATTACCGCCGTTTCATCGAAGGCTTTTCGACAATTGCGAAACCTCTTACGCAATTGCTGAAGAAGGAAAAGAAGTTTGCATGGACGCCAGAATGTGAGAAAGGATTTCAGGAGCTGAAGAAGCGATTGACATCAGCACCGGTGTTAGTACTACCGGATGTTGCTCAAAGCTTCGATATTTATTGTGACGCATCGCGCCAAGGACTTGGATGTGTGCTGATGCAGAATGGAAAGGTCGTCGCTTATGCATCAAGGCAGTTGAGGCCGCATGAGGAAAATTATCCGACACATGACCTAGAGTTAGCTGCCGTAGTGCATGCTTTGAAGATATGGCGTCACTATCGATTGGAAGCAGATGTGAAGTGTATACGGATCATAAGAGCCTTAAGTACATATTCACCCAGTCGGATCTGAATATGAGGCAGAGGAGATGGTTAGAGTTGATCAAGGACTATAATGTTGGAATTCATTACCATCCCGGGAAGGCCAACGTAGTAGCCGATGCCTTGAGTCGGAAAAGCCATACCGTGAGTGCGTTGCTAGCCACAAGTCAGGATGAGTTATGTAAGGATTTTCAGAAGATGAAGATTGAGGTTGTACCTAGCGGATTCTTGGCCGCATTGGAAGTAAAGCCTACCCTAGAGGATCAGATCCGAGAAGGACAAAAGGATGATGACAAGATCCGCAGGATTAAGTCCAAAATGGAGGAAGGCAAGGCAAAGGATTTCGAGTTGGATGAGCAGGGCACGTTATGGATGAAGGATCGCATTTGTGTGCCTAACAAAAAGGAGTTAAAGCGGTGATTTTGGAAGAAGCCCATGACTCAAGTACTCGATTCATCCCGAAGCGCCAAGATGTATCAGGATCTGAAGGAGAGATTACGGTGGCCGAGTATGAAGCGTGAAGTTGCCGAGCATGTTGCATTGTGCGACGTATGCCGGAGAGTCAAGGCAATGCATCGAAACCAGCAGGATTGCTACAGCCGCTAAAAATACGAGTGGAAGTGGGAGGAAATCGGAATGGATTTCATTACCGGTTTGCCAAAGACTCAAGGAGGTTATGACTCCATATGGGTTGTAGTGGATCGCTGACTAAAGTAGCCCATTTTATCCCGTGAAGACCACTTATTCGGGAGATAAATTAGCGAGTTATACATGATCAGGATTGTTTGTTTGCACGGAGTGCCAAAGAGGATTGTATCGGACAGAGGTACCCAATTTACCTCAAGGTTCTCGGAATAAGTTGCATGAAGCCATGGGGACCCGTTTGAACTTCAAGATGCCTTATCATCCACAGGCGGATGGGCGGACCGAAAGAGTCAACCAGATTCGGAGGATATGTTAAGAGCTTGTGCATTGGCTTATGCTACCTCTTGGGATAAAAGTTTGCCGTATGCCGAGTTTAGTTACAACAATAGTTATCAGGCTAGTTTACAGATGTCACCTTTTGAGGCCTTTGTATGGTCGACCTGTCGGACGCCATTGAATTGGAATGAGACCGGCGAGCGCCGTGTCTTTGGGCCTGATATTCTTCAAGAGGTGAAGAAGCAGATCGCCATAATTAGGGAAAGGTTGAAGATAGCCCAATCTCGACAAAAGAGTTATCCGACAATCGTCGCCGAGATTTGAGTTTTGAACCGTAAGACTTTGTATACCTCGAGTTACGCCTCTCGGGAGTTAAGAGGTTTCATGCCAAAGGGAAACTCGCACCTGCTATGTTGGACCATTTAAGATTTTGAGTCGCAGAGGTGAAGTTGCCTACCAGCTGGAGTTGCCACAGTCGTTGGCAAGGAGTGCATGACGTATTCCATGTGTCCCAGTTAAAGAAGTGTCTCCGAGTTCTGAGAGCAGACACCGCTAGAGTCAATTGAGTTGCAAGAAGATTTGACTTATAAGGAGCATCCGTGAGGATTCTAGATACAATGGATCGAGAAACTAGAAACAAGTCAACCCGATTCTGTAGAGTTCAAAGGAGCAACCATGAAGAAAGTGAAGCGACTTGGGAGCCTTGAAGAGGATTTGAAGAAAGAATTTCCAAACCTATTCCTTTAGTAAGCCTGAATCTCGGGACGAGATTCTATTAAGGGGAGGTTTGTAACACCCCAAAATTTTGCTTTTCTTAAATTCAGGTGTGATTTGGCACTTTGGTGAATTTTGGAATTTTCTGGAATTTATTTGGATTTATTTGGAATTTATTTGAATTTATTCCATTTTGAAATAATTAAAGAATTTAAATTTGCAAATAAATTTTTGTTGGAAATATTTTATTTGAGTCCAAAATGATCCAAAATATTTTGGAATTTTTCTGGAATTTTTGAGTCATTTGCTATTTTTAATGAATTAAATGAATTATCGGGAATTATTTTAAATATTAAATCGTTGGAAAATCCAACTCGGGTCAAGCATCTGTTCATCCGACCGAAAGTCGGACTCGAGTCCGACCGAGCGATTGACTCGACCGAACCCACTCTAACCCTAATCAATCCCAACCGTTGGATCAAGATCCAACGGTGAGATCGGCCGTCTGACGGTTCGGCCGTATCGGCCGGATCCGATCGCGCCCGTGCGATCGTGGCCGTCGATCGTGCCACGTGGGCCACGATTGTCGTCTTCGCCGAGTCCGAAGCCGGACTCGCCGCCGCGCCCGCCGCCGTAACGAACTAGGTTTCCGTCTAGGGCACGAACGCCGAGGCTATTTAAAGCGTGAGACGTCCCCCGAGGTTGCCCTCATCCTTGTGCACCCGTTTCCCCGAGCCATCTCGCCTGAGCCGCCGCCGTTGAGCCGCAATCGCTCGCCGGAGTTGTCTCTTCCCTCCGCTGCGGTTTGCGCCGTTTTCGCCGTCGTCCGTCGTCTTCCGCCGAAGGAGCCCAGATCCGAGTCCTCGCGACGAGACGCACCGAAGGGAGGTTTCATCTCGCCGAGAAGCCCGTGGCGCCGTAGCCGTGGTCATCGTCTCGGCTCAAATCAAGCGGCGCCGCCGTGAAACCATCGCCGTCCGCGAAGCTCGGAGGACCGCCGATCCAGATCGGACGGTTGAGGTGAGATCACGTGTTCCAAACCCGATTAGATTCGGGACCGTTGGATCAAGATCCAACGGTTCACAATCGCCACGCGCCGTAGCAAAGGCGATTATAGGACTAGATCCGACCGTCCGATCTAGATCGAATCTACCACGAGCATCGAGTAGTTTCAACGTGTTAACCCTGGATCTAATCCGCGCGCTGATTTTCAAACCAACGGACGAGATTGCGCCACGCGTGTCGGGAAGTTGGACCGACGGTCGGCCGCCGCAGCGCTGGGCAGTAGACGCTGACACGCGGGGCCCGCGTGTCAGAGGGCCCGCATGGCAGTAGCTATCCCAGCCAAGCGCTGACGTCACCCATGACGTCACAGTGGACCCCACCTGTCAGCACCATGGGCTGAGCCCCGCTGACGTCAGCGATGACGTCACCCGAGTGGGCCCACATGTCAGTCTCACGTGGAGCCGTGGACCGAGTCCACCGTGGACCCGAGCCGAGCGTGGACCGAGCCCATGGACCGCCGACGCCAGCAAGCCAATCAGGAGCTGCCACGTGTCCATGCCGACGCCAATAATTAATTTCCGAAAAAGAAAATGATTTATTAATTCGAAATATTGATTCAAATTTAGATTCAAACTTCAAACGCTTATAACTTTTGCGTTTCAACTCCGATTGGAGCGATTCAAATTTCTAAATTTGTATAAAATTGAGATCTACCTAAATATAAATTTTATTTAATTTTTGGACTAAAGTTTTTCTCTGCAAAATTATTTAATTGATTATTTAAACTTTAAATAATCATAACTTTTATGCTTTTAACTCCAAATTGTGATTCAGTTTCTAAAAATCCAGAAAATTATGTTCTCTCTGTTTATGGATTTTATTTGGAGTTTTGGGATCTTTTTGCATAGTGTTTATTTGTGTATTTGCTATTTGCACGCTTTACGAGTAGACGTTGAAGTGCCGGAAGGATTCGAGGGAGAAGTGTTGACTCAGGATCCAACTCAAGACCGAGAGCAAGTACTTTTTGAAGGCAAGTTATGCTTTGACCATATTGATCCCATTTTTGAAACCTATTTTGATTTAAACTATTGCATGCTAGTTCAATTAGAAAAATACTTGGTTTAAACATGGGGTTAGATAAATACCAATTTCTTTGTATGACACCTTGATTACTTAAGTATGTGCCATGACCCTTTGTCACCCTAGTTGTGGATTACTAGTTGGACATTATTAAATTGCCAACATGGGTTTAGATCGTTGTAGTATCTTTGCTTAGACACGCTTTCGTGCTCATGACATGATTTTGGATAAACAAATGCTAATATTGACTTAATGATATATTGAACCTGTTTTGGAAAAGTATCATGTGATGTTGATGGCACGTGGTGCATGGTAATCAAGCGGGAGGTTTGATAAGCGATTTTCGGCCAGGGGCATGTGGCAAGAGTAATCAGTGGGCGATTGTGGCATTGGGAGTGTTGATTTGGTTTTTCGGGTAGTCTTGCCCTGGTCACTCTAAGGACTTAACCTTGCAAGCCTTTGAACTGGGTCATACTTGCAACCACATGGCTGGAATGGGACGGCCCTAGTTGACTAAGTCGCTAAGGACTCACTTGTGGAGCCTCAGGGTGTCGATTACACCTTTTGTGTGATTGTGCGGGGAGCGTATCGTGGTCGTGGCAGTACCCATCTAACGGTGTGTTGGTCCCATACTTCGCCTTGGCTAAGGGAAGGGATGGTGTAGAGCACGTCTGGGAGAGGACCACTGTGTTGTTTGAGGCTTAGAAAGGCTTTGTTATGATCGCTCATTCGCATACTCTTGTATGGCGATTCACGGTACCGACGTGGTGAGTGGATTGTATCTTGTGGGTAAAGTGCATAACCTCTGCAGAGTGTAGAATCTATTTGAATAGCCGAGTCCACGGTATTGGACATCGCAAGAATTACAAATCAAGGGTTAGATTTTACGAAAATAACTTGGTTTTGAAAAAGATGGGTTGGTTTAACAAGGAGGATGATGGAAATATGGTTTAGGATGGGAAAAAATGTTTATTAAACTTCTTGAAAAGTTATTTATGCTTTACTTATTTCTGCTTTGCCGAATCTACTTATATTACTTGTCAAAAGCTGTTTCTTGCAAATATACCTTGAGCTATTCCTTTGTACCAAGCCATGCATATAGTATATTAGCTTGCATTCTGTGCATGACTTGTCGAGTACCAAGTACTCACCCTTGCCTCAACACAATACCGGTTGAAGAGGAGACTACGCGATTCGGAAGAGGAGTTCCAAGAGGACCCGTCTACTTAGGGATGCGAGCCCGATCAGTTACTGTGGTATCTTGGATGGCGCCACAGTTTATTTGATTTTCCGCTGCTGTTATTTCTCTTTCAATAAGTTTTGCCTTGCAAGGCATATATTTGTAACTTGGCCATAAGGTCGAGTAACCCTTTGATTATTTAAATAAAGTACTTTGATAGTATCGTTTGGTATGATTGTGATATATACCGATGTTAAGACTGTGTGCACTAGCGCGTTCCTGGACTAGTGCTGAATACACAGAGGGTCCGGATTTGCAAATTCGGGGTCCCGACATTGTGTTTAAAGGCTTTTGGACTGGTTTGGTTGTTTGCCATTTTGGTTGAAGGGTTTTCGGTCAAGGTGTTCCATAAGGTGTGTTTCGGAGTTTCCCTAAAACCCGTAGAAATTGGTGCAAATATTTGGTTTTGGCTAATTTGTTTAGTCGGTGCTATGAGCATGGATTTACACCCCAAAAGTTTTGAGTCGATCGCGCCCTTTCGCGTTCGCACTGGATTATCTTTGGAATTAATTTTAAAAGGAAGCAGATGGTCTTAAAGGGTTGTGTTGGAAACTTTTGAGTTGAGCCCTTAATGTGTAACTCTGTTTGGCTAGAGTTGGAGTCATTTGGAAAAAAATGTGTTTGGTGTGCGGATGTTTCACAAGTCTGGATTTTTATGAATGTGTCATAAGTAAATTTGGTTAGTGAAGAGTTTTCTTTTGGGATTGAGTTTCCCTCTCTTTTGATACAATTTTTGGCGGTTGTTTGCGCAGATGTTGAAACGTTGGAGCCGATGTCTTTTTCCAAACGTTGATTTTGGTTAAAATGCGATGTTTTGCAAAGTTTAGCTATCTATCGTTGGTGGGTTCTGATTTGATGTGGTGCCTTACGGTTAACAATGTTGCCGTCATAGTCTATATGATTTAGCGCAACCGTCAGTATTATGTGTATTTCAATCCTGCGATACCGAGGAAGAAGTCTTTTGATGAATGACTTTTCGGTATTATTGTTATATGATGAATGAATGGTGAAAAGAAAACAAGACATCGTGTACACATGTTAAATGATAAAAGAGTCGTTGAGCCCGGTCGGTGAGAAAGTCATATATGGAGATATGACTATTCCGGAGTGCTCTTGAAGAATGTGCATTCATATCATGAAATGAGGTTTCCCTTGCTTTCTAGTATGAAAAGAAAAGAATGAATGATTTCTGGTGTTGGTTGTGGTGAAGGGATGTGTGTTTCCTTTGCGTTTTGGCTTAGGAAAAAAATTTAAAATGAATACTCTCTGGTTGTTGTCGAATCCTTTCCAAAGTGGTTTTAGCGCTTTGGGTTGGAGTTGTCGTGGGTACACTTGGGCTGGATAGGTAAGTGTTTTTGTGTGAGGGCGAGACCCTCTTAAAAAAGGAACCAATTGTGGTTTGGTAAGGTTTTTCGATCCTAGCTTGGGGCTAGGTGTTGAACCCTAGTGGTATAAGGGTGGTTTGTGATGGAGGTTGATGATGTATGGGTTTAACCATTATTAAGAGTAGCGATGGGTGGAAGTGAAGTTGACGGTAGTTCGGTGATATTTGTCCTGCCGTGAGCATTTGTCGTCACTAGTTGTTCTTGGATTTGAGTCTTTGTCTGGGAAAGGATGGAATAAAATGTTAGTATGATGGTGTATCGGAAGGGCAAGTGTGCCTTAATGAGTTTTCCCCTCGATGAAAATTTTCGGAAATGTAGAAAGGTCGTTAAAGGAATTGTGACTTCCTTTGATTATGTCATGTTGAGTTTAATGGAGTATGATAGTCAGGTTGGTTGTGATAGAAGTATAAAGTGTTTGCCGTGAGGATTCGAGCGTTTTGGGTTGATGGAGCCCTTTGTGGTTGAAACGCAGATTCTGTTGGGGAATTGAAGTGAAGGTCGATTTGTGAGGGGTTGCCCTTAGTTGAGCTAGATCAACACTTTTTCTCTATGTGTTGGTTTTGGGAACTCATTTGTCGTTTATTCCGGTTTTAGTCGTTGTGCGAATGTTTTGTGCTGTAGAGAAGCCGTTCGTCCCTTGGGGATTTTGGTCGTTGATTTTGGCGTCCTACGGATTCGAGGTCAAAACCTGTTGAAGGGGGGGAGAATGTGACACTACGGTATGGTGTGACATTATAGAATGTGAAATTAGAGAATAAAACCTTTCGGCTTGAGGTTTACTCGCGTTTTTGGGCCGTTTGAAGTGATGTGTCACCACGGAGTGTCGTAACCTTTTAAATGGTGCATGTGTGACACCACGGAATGCCGAGACACCGTAAACAAATGTGAATTAGAGAATGTGACCTTATAAAGTATGAAATCGGAGATTAAAACTTTACGTTATGTAGTTTAATCGCGTTTCCGGGCCGATTTCGGAAGTTTGGGCCTTCCCGGAGGAGTTTGGGCCTTAGGGGGGTGAGTCGTGGGCCTTGGTGGGAGAGAGTTAGGGCCCATGAGGGAGTAGAGGCAGGATTTTGGGGGCTAGGGGCGTCCCTCCCTGCCCTAGCCGCCCCTCCCCCAATCCCCATCTCTCTTGGGTGCCTCCTCCTCTCCCTCTTGGGCGCCTCCTCCCCTCCCCCTTGGGTGCGCCCCAATTCCTCCTCTCCACCTCCTTTGCTGCAAAGATGAGATCCCCACCACACAACCTCGCTGTCCCCTCCAGCAGGAAGCCCCGCGACGAGGAGATCCGGCGATTCTAGCGAGGAGGACGTTCGGGAGGCTCGGGAGGATAGATCTCGGTGTTCGCTGCTCGTCGGGAGGAGGTAAGGCATGGGTGATCCTTGGGTTTGGGTCTAGGTACTGTTATAGGGATGAATTTCATGTTTTTAGATCAAGGGAGGTGCTGCCATGGGGTAGGATTGATGAAATCTAGAGTTGTGTTCATGTTCTGGTTCGGGCAGATTGGGAACCCGAACTAGGGCAGGCGTTTTCGCCAATTTCGAGTTTGAATCTGACCGTACGGACTTTTAGGAAGTTGTAGATAATTTCCTTATCTTTCCGTGCATATAAAGAAATTGAAATTCCGCCCAGCCGTTTAGAAGTTATGGCTGTTTTACCGAGCGCTGTCAAATCTGTGACGAGATTAGGACAGTTCGTGTTCAACGTTAGATTAAACAACATTAGAGTCCGAATTAGTCTTTCCCTATAACTAGAAAAAGTTGGGACATTTCCTAAGCTATGCGGGGATGTACTTGTTTATTCAATTTGGAGTCCTAGAACAGAAGTTATGCCCATTGGAAGTCCGCTGTCCCGAAGGGACAGATTTGCTGTTTTCTGATTTTAGGAGTTGTATGCGAAGTCGGGTAGTGGGATTTATTTGTGTACTGTATTGTGGACCCAATTTGAGTGAGTGGCACGTGTTTGCAGGTGGTGTGCCTCCGGGAGTGCCCTCAACCTCTCGTCACTCCGTTACTCGTGGGTGAAGGCAAGTGTTTTGCGTGGTTTTTATGTTATACGTGCTGCTAGAATTGATTGATGGTATTTGGAATAGTTAACATGTTGTCTTGCCATGCCATGGAATTACATGTTATAATGGATAGGATGTCCTTAGGCCATGATTGAAATAATGTCGATGATATGGGGTCCTCATGCTATGATTAAAATGCTTGTCGTTGATAAAGGATTCATGCCATGTCTTTGAAAGGTTACCGTTGATTGTTGATCACGGTCTTACATGTTGAGAGGCCATACGTTGATATGCAATATTCTATTTATGAATACGTTACTGTCCATTTTGCATGCATGGCATATTTTCATGGCTGGCGGTGAGTTAAGTCATAACTATTCGGTAGAGGCGGTGAGAACCGTTATGACTAGTCCGGGCCATTCGTTTGAGTAAGTCCTACCTCGTGATTCCATCACCGAGGTGACTGGAAGCGAGTGATAGGCACCCTCCATCTTCGGGATGGAAGGGGAAAAGGGTGCATGCCGACGGGTGTGCACTCAACCATACCGGTATGAGTATTCCGAAGACATGTGCATTGCATTGCATGAATGAAACTATGAATGAGAATGTTGTTGAATTGTTCATGAGTTCATGAGACGAACACCATATTGATCAAGAGATGATTATGATGTTTTTACCATGTCGTGGTACGTGAGAATGGTAATGATGTGATATGTAATGCTTATGAAGATTGAAGTTGATGGTTTGTTGTCTTGCACTCTGATTTCCATTGTATTACAATTCTCTGAGTTATGAACTCACGCTTTTATTTTTTTTGGTTGTTTTCTTTAGGTACCATGAAATCGGCGCTCGGGAAAGAGTTTTAGCTACACTACTCCACGTAGTATCATAATCTAGCAAATTCACCTGTTGTGGAGACATGACAATAAGCATTACAATAATCTTTAGTGTATGGTCTGTATGTTTGGTTGTCTCCCTCATGTGTATCATGTGGGGCTATGGAGGGAGTTGTTTTAACTTCCTAGATTTAAATTGATGCTTATTATTTTGCTATCGATGCTTATTGATGTTTTAGTTGATGTTTAGCTATCCTTATCGCTGCGTATGGATATCTAGTTTGTCTTACATATTGATATGATGCTATGCTGTTAAGTTTCATGCAAAAACAAAGGAGATGCTGCCAAAATTTCCAATTATTCCAAATGATTACTTGCTGTAATTTACCTTAAATTATGGTATTAAATGTGTTAGGGTCTATGTTTGGTGACATTCTGGGCTTAGTAAAAGCTGGGGTGTTACAGCATGTTAAGGTCAAAAACTTTATGAAATATGGTATGGCAGGTTAAAACCATAAGGTATGCAGGTTAATAACGTTTCCGTCCGTTTCCGGGCCGTTTTCGGGGTTTTGGGCCTTAAGTGGGCTTTGGTGGGATGGTGTGGGAATCCATTTAGGACTAGGATTGGGTGTGGGGGCTGGTAAAAGGGCTCCCCACCAGCCCTTGGGCATTCACCCCTGCCCCTTGTGCGCCCTTCCCCCCACTTGCCCTTGCCCTAGCCGCCTCCCTCCTCCCTTGGCCGTGCGCCTCCCCCTCACTTGCCCCATTGCTCCCCACCTCTCCACCACCTCTCCTCCACCCCTTTATGCCCTAGGGTGGCCTCCCCACCCCTGCATCCTCATGGATCCATCCGAGGAGCGAGGAGCGAGGAGCGAGGTGCGAGGAGCGAGGAGCAAAGAGCGAGGAGATCTATTAGAGTTTTCGTGCGTCGGGCAAAGGTATGACCATGGGAACCCTGGGGATTGATCTAGGTACTGTTATTAAGGTGGATCAATTTTTTAGATCAATTGGAGGTGCTGGATTGGAGTAATTTGGGTTAGATCTAGATGTTGCCACGTTTCTGTTTTGGGACAGCATGAGCATTCTTCCTAGGGTTGGCATTTTCGTCAATTTAGAATCCGAATCTGTCCATACGGATGTTGAAGAAGTTGTAGATAATTTCAATACCTTTCAGTGGACATAAAGCACATTAAATTCCGATCAGCCGTTTGAAAGTTATGACTGTTTTACCGAGCGTGTAAAAAATCTGTGATGCGATTGGAACAGATCACGGTAATCTGTAGATTAAACAACTTTAGAGTCCGAATCAGTCTTTCCATATACCTAGAGAAAGTTGGGAAATTTCCTAAGCTACGCGAGGATGTACTCGTTTAATTCATTCGGAGTCCCAGAACTCAAGTTATGCCTTTTGCAAGGCTGCTGTCCCGATGGGACAGAACCTCTGTTTTTAGGTTTTGCGAGTAGTGGGCAATGTCGGGTTAGATGGGGGTTTGTGTACTGTTTTGTGGGCATGATTGTGAGTGTGTGATGCCTATGTGCAGGTGGTGTGACACCGGGAGTGCCCTCTACTTCCCGCCAACCCGTCGCCCGTGGTTGAGGCAAGTGTGTTGTAATGAATAGCGGATTGTAGGTTGTTTGTTGAGATTAGATGAAGGATTGAATACTTGCTATGATCACTTGCCATGCTTGCTGATTTCCAATGATATGTTGAGTATGATTATCATGATATGATGCTATTTGTTTATGTTTATCATGATACGATGCCATGTGTCTATATTTGTCATGATATGATGCCATGTGTTTATGTGTACCATGATATGATGCCATATGTTTATGTACAAATGAGATATGATAATTAGCATAGTTGCGTGCATGGCATGAGATAGGGCGAGGGCGGTGAGAAAGTCATAACTAGTCCGGCAAGGTCGGTGAGAAAGTTATGACTAGACCGGAACGCCATTGAGTAAGACCTACATCGTGATTCCATCCACGTGGTGAACGGAAGCGAGGAGTAGGCACCCTCCATCTTCGGGATGGAAGGGGGGAAAAGGGTGCACACCGACGGGTGTGTACTCAACCATACCGGTATGAGTTTCCAAGGAGACATGAGCATTGCACTGCATTACATAATTAATGATGATGAGAGTGTTATGTGTTCAAGAATGAGATGTTATATGTGATGTGGGATATTATTGTTTCGTAATCGATCTTGTTGTCCATTACAATATGCTTGCTGAGTTTCGAACTCACGCTTGTGTTTTATGTTGTTTTTAGGTACTTTGAGATCGGCATGCGGGAAAAAGGGGTTTAGCTACACTTCTACACGTAGCTTCACCATCATAGTCTATGATTAATCACTTGGAGACATGATTTTAAGAGTTGTGCCATAAACTTAATGTATGGTTTAATTTAGCATGCTTGTGATTCCTTATTTGCTTCGTTTTAGTTTATGAAGTGGTTGAGCGTGGTATTATTGGTGTAATTTGATGATATATCCATTTATGTTGATGTTTTAGATGTCGTGTGCTATGATATATCTTGCCATGATATTGATAATGTGTTAATTCATGGAAAAACAAAGGAGATGCTGCCGAAATATCGGTTTTTAGCATATGTACCTTTGCTGGAATTTATGTTTAAATGTGGTATTTAGATGTTGTTTAGCTTATGTTTGGTAGCATTCGGGCATATTAAATGCCGGGGTGTTACAATTGTATCCCCTAATGGCGAGTTTCACAAAGCGGGTTGGAGAGATTGTCCTTCTATAAGGACAGGTGAACTGACATCAACGTCGACCAAGGATGTACAGAGCGATGCACGCAACAATTAAATGAGCTCGAGATTCACCCTTTTATTCTTTGAAACTTGTAAAAGTTGCTTATGTGTCAATCAAACTTGTAAAAGTGCTCATTATTTCATGTGTCAACCAAACTTGTCCATCTTTTAGTCTATTAAGTTCGTACTTTTCTGTAAATGATCTGTGATTATTTGAATGAGTACGCATGAGTAATATATATTTAATTGTATACAAAAACCACATATTTCTATTTATTTTTAATGTCAAAATCCATACATATTGATACCCTTCTCAAAAACATATTATATATTGAATATAATTAAACAATGCCTCTCCACAAGCGGTTATTATTCTCCAACCGCTTGTGGAGACAGCACATCCACATGCGGTTTTTAACATGAACCGCTTGTGGAGAGATTGTCTTCACAAGCGGTTTATAACACGAACCGCTTGTGGAGATAGCGTTTTCACAAGCGGTTTATAACACAAACCGCTTGTGAATATCTCCCACGTGGCAGCCCCTCGAGCCTTCCTGGACACCTTTCGAACCGCTTCTGTAGTAGTGGGTCCTAAAAATGCTAAATCCGGTTCGTTGAAATTATCGAATTCATTGTGGCATTTGATTTTTTTTTTTTCATTTTTTTATTTGGCAAGATTTAGGATTGTCCCTGACGGAAATTTGAGATTTCACAAAATTTCATCAAGATTTTTTTTCCTTGTGTCCACCCAACCTCGTTCGCTTTGACCTGAACTATTTGAGACATACCGGGGCGAACAGTACGGATCAAGCACATGCAAAACCTACCTACGCGAGTACATGTGCACAATCGATCATCACGTAACCCTATCTTTGAAGATGGGTCCTCCACACAATCCAAGAAGTTGGGTCCACTTCCAAAGCTGACGTATGATATGACCAAGGAGGAGACCAAGAAGATAGTACAAGGCGAGGTAACTAAATTTTTTAGACCCAAGTCACCAGAAAAGAAGGTTCAACCTGGCACAGGAGAATTTCACAAAGGTTGAGGACTATTACAAATTTGAAGGATCAAAAATAAATGCCTCGCCAATCAAACAACGAGTGCACATTGATTAAGGAATGCCACAAGAAGAAGACGTCAGCTGAGGAGAAGGCTAAGGAGATGCTACAATTCTTCAATGAAACTAGCCTTGGCACAAATAAAATATTAGGCACGGCAAAGATTGAGTATGCCCAAGTAAGATGGCCATTTACATTGGGCGGATCATTGGTTAGGCTTGAGGAGCTGCTCTTGCTAACAACAAAGATGAGGCAATTCCATGAATGGTACTTGGATGCGACCAAGCATGGTCTACAGTTGTTTGCTGTCAAGTACAAGGAACAAGATTTTTTTCATGGTGACGGTGAATTTTTTGTCGAATGGAACATATGATCTATACCAGACAGACGCCCTCAGCGCAGCCTTGCTAAGTTGCTGGACTCTGTAAGTGTCTTATTTACAAAAAACCATCGTGCGTGTCCTTGTACTATACTACCTTGCAAGACTAACTAATTTCTTCTTATGTAGCATGAGATACAAAGATGCCGAAGGGATCGTATTTTTGACATAGGCTTCATGGACCCAGTAGTTATCAACGAGATAACCGTTAGAGACCACCCAAGCGATGCAGAGACTAACGTATACAATGCGCTAATGGGACAACAATATAAGTCAAAGATATATCTACCCTACGCATTTGAGTACGTGTTTTCGTACCGCCTTGTTCTACTCCTTTTTCATAACACGATGTTAGAACTAATTAGTTATCTACGTTGATATATCTATGTACTGTTTTCACTGGATTCTTCTTATGATCGAGCTAGATCGTAGTCTGATCATAATTATGGACTCGAGAAGGAAACCAGTTCAAATGTATCAAAACTTTATCGATATGCTCAACCGGTATTAATTCTTGTTCCTTTCATTATTGTACTAGTTCTATTTCCTTCCATTCGAAACAAATTCTAATCATGTACAATTCGTAATCACATGTGTAGTCCATTCGCTCGGTTCCGTGCTAAAAACAGGGGTATATTCAAGGAGAAATTTGATATTACAATTGTCTCTCAAGTACGTATATCATAATGCTAGATTTTTAGTTAGTTAACTTAATTTCCTTGCATCCATTTCATGCTTTCAACTTTTTCCACCGCATATCTCTTGAGTTAGTCGTCAGGTAGCAATTTATGCGGTTACTATGTATGTGATTTTATTCACACTCAAACCGGAGCCGCTGACCGCATGCTAAAAGGCGACAAGGGGGTGAGTAAATATAATTACTAGCTTTAATGATGTATAGGTACTCCTTACATCTTGTACAAATTCAAGGATTGATTAGTTAATGACTTAATGACAGGTGCCTCAATATTTGGCTGAACAAGGTTCAGAACTCACGCCGGCGCGAGTGAGAGCAATCCAAGAACAACTTGTCGGCTTCATTTAGATGATGTCGTAAATCCAAAAGGCGAGTTTCACGAACCAAATTTAAACAGGTGAGGCCCTTCGATAAGGAACGATGAACTGTCGGGGTCGACATCTACGGCTAGCAAGAGTGATGCACGTAAAAGATCCTCGATGAACAGAAGGAAAAGAAATACCAAAGTTGTAATTAAAATTGTGTACATATTATAATACATTAGACGATGAATAGAAGAACAAATATGTGAACATATTGTAATACATTAGATGTAATTAAATTTGTTAATGAATGGTCAGTGATTTAATTATCAGACAAATGTGCATGATTGCTTATATGTGCTTTAATTCGTTGTGATTTAACACACACACATATATATAATAGCCACTGGACACACACACACACACACACACATATATATATATATATATATATATATATATATATATATATATTATATACAGCCCATCAGTACCGCTTAGATAAACCAACCGGTACTGATGAGGGCCTCATTAGTACCGGTTGGAGACACTAACCAGTACTGAGAAGGTAGTCAGGGGTTCACGATGCGCTGCCACGTGTGACTTCCAACCAGTACTGATACTCTATCAGTACCAGGTGAGGAAACCGGGACTGATGTCTTTGAGCATCGGTACAGGATGGCCTATACCGGTTCAAAAACCGGTACTAAAGGCTATTTTAAACCGGTACGGAACGCCCTTTCCGTAGTAGTGAAATCTGGAGGATGCACCATATGTTTTATAGTGTTGAACCAATGTAATCATAAACGGTTCTAGGTAAGAACCGTCTATGATAATGGTATATCATAGACGGCTCTACAATAGAACCGTCTGTGATTTGTATTTCACAGATGGTTCAGAAACAGTTTATCACTGATGATGGTTTGGAAAACCGTCTGTGATTACGGTTTCTATGATGTTTTTTTTTCTGTAGTAGTGTTGCAAGCCAACCCGACATCATACAATCCTGCCTTTGCGTTTGGCAGAGTTAGTGACTCAAAGGAACTAATAGTAAATACTCAGGCCAGTGAGAAGTTGTCATTTCTTAATCCACTTCGGCTTCTGTTATACTTGGCTTGACGTGAACGAAAATGAACTAGCTAGAGGACAGAACTGCCCATAAAAGAAAAGAATTAATGGCAACATATTCTCAGTACATTTGCGATCATACATATGCATATGATCGATATGCAATAACATAGACACAACTATAGGTACACACACGTGCGTAGAATAGATGCACTTATAACTTACTTAGCTGGCAATTCAATACGAGCTACGCATATAGGGATAAGCTGCACAATGAGCTAATTAATGGCCCCCCTTGCACATGTAGATCTTCAAACAGTCCCTGCCTGCAAGGTTGGACCTCCCTGGCACGCATTGCCCCCTGCACACCGGGTTGTTGGCGTTGCCGGTGCCGTACACGAGGGGCGACGCTGTGGTGATCGGGCTGCTCGCGAGCAAGAGCATCGCCGCAGCGATGATGCATAGGTAGCAGACGATGACGCCTACATGACGACTCTGCCTTGCCATCAATATAGCTAGTTCTATGTGACTTCTCCGGATCCCCCTATATACTGGACTCCAAGCAAAGTTATTTGTTCGACTGTAACCTAAGAATGCTGATCCTCCTCCTCCTCCCCTCTCTCTCTATATATATGGTGTTGGACGTACCGGAAAAGGCGTGGTTAGCATAACCTGACCGGCAAGACAGATGACATGCATGCCCTCGCCGCTAGGGGTGTATAGTACGTACTGTATAGTTACGGATTCACGAGAGCATGGACGCTTGTGCGGGCAAGCTGCCAGTGCCATCCTGGCTATAGTACGTTCTTGCATGCATATGTACGCGTCAGTACTACGTGCTAGGGAATGGCGACCCTGGTGGAGTAGTTGGCTGTAGTCGCACAGGAATATTTTTTTGAGGAAAATATCTCACAGGTATTAACACCAACACTGCTACTACAGAAAAGTGTATCACAGACGCACTATTACAGAATAGGACATCACTATCGTTTCATCTGTGTCGGTTTCTAACTTTTGCAAAAAAACCGATTGTAATATGTCACAAAATTTCGTGGCAGAGTCATCATAATCGGTTGTATACAAGAATCTTACCGACTGTGATGAGGAGCACACTGATCACTGTAGGCTTATTTCTAAAACTGACACTGAAAATACCGCATTATCTGTGTTGGTTTTAGATAAAAACCGACTGTGATGGTGGAGAAAGGATTACGGTCGGTTTTTATCTGAAACCGACACAAATAATAAGGTATTTTCAGTGTTAGTTTTCTAGAAAGAAATCGATTGTGATGTAAATTCAAAAAGAAGCAGGTTCTATATTATGTATGATTGGTGATTTGAAATTCTTTCATCAGATAATAATGTAGCATAAGATGACATAATTAACATAAACATGCATGGCTATATGTACACAAAAGGTTAACATTAATTGTTTATAATTATAACATACACACTACGTACATTAATATAATTAATTACAATGCGCAATGTGCGCTATCACCACTCGCCGCTACTGCCCGAGGGTAAGGAGTCGCTGGAGTCGTCGACGATGTTCTTGTCGTTGTCACTGGAGGCGCCACGTGGCTTATCCTCCTCCGACGACAACGCAGAAGAGGCGCCGGTCCCCCAACGGATGACGGTGACCTCCTCCTCCTCGTCCTCCTCACCTCCTCCTTGTCCTCTCGCGTGAGCTTCCTGGTGGCGATGGAGGCGCCCGGTTGGGTTGAGGCACCGGGAGAGACATGACATAGCGGCGGACAATGCAGTGGCACCGGGGGCTGAGGTGGCTCCGCCAGCGGTGATGGCTGTGAAGGTTGCCTGTAACATGACTCGATAGAGGAGTCAGAGCTCGCGGGAGAAGGAGGTGCTACCATAGCCGCGCTCGAAGACAGACAAGGCAGGATCGATCAAAGAGAGCTAGCAATACTGCTAGTACATTTGTACTTCTAATATTAGAAGTAGTTCTAATATATATATATATATATATATATATATATATATTATATATATATATATATATGCGCTTCATGAAGACGGAGAGACGTACGGCGCTGATGGTGTGAATGTTGTTTGATCGGGGAATACAAAGAGTCGACGTGCGTTCTGATGGTGTGAATGCTGTGTTTGATCAGTTTAATTAGTGGGGGAGATGAAGGGAAGGATATCTGTGTCGGTTCTTATCTTGTACCGACACAGATAATTGTATTATCTGTGTCGGTTCTATAAATAAACCGATAGTTATGAGGATCCCTATTATCATAGTTGGTTCTAACTAGAACCGACTGTGATAACGATTTAATCACAAATGATTCTTATATAGAACCGATTGTGATGAACCTCGCTAGGTTTTATATACCCTCGGGATGAACTTAACTCTCATATATCTGTTGGTGTTCTGGAGCAAAAAATACTGCCGCCGCCTCAAAACATACATACTCTGGTTGAAACTTATACTTGGGTGAGAAAATATGAAATTTTTGAGGATGTGTGTGAAGAGCGTAATTTGAACCCCTAGATTGAGGAGATTTCCCCTCTATTTTCCCTTATGTGTGGCTGTGACACTATGGTTTGGTGTGACGTTATAGAAGGTGAAACTAGAGAATAAAACCTTTCGGCTTAGGGTTTTCTCGCGTTTTTGGGCCGGTTGAAGTGTTATGTCGCCACGGAGTGTCGTAACCTTATTTAACGTGCATGATAAGGTTAATAACATTATGAGATGTGGAATTAAGGTTAAAACTATAGTATATGGAGGTTAATAGCTTTTCCGGGGCGTTTCCGGGCCGTTTCCGGGGTTTTGGACCTTCCCGGGGGAGTTTGGGCCTTGGTGGGCTTTGGTGGGATGGAGTAGGTCTTCGTAACGGACTAGGATTGGGTGTGGGGGCTGGTAAAAGGGCTCCTCACCAGCCCTTGGGCGTTCACCACTGCCCTAGGTGCGCCCCCACCTCTTCCCCATGTGCCCTAGCCGCCACACCTTCCCCTCTCCCTTCCTTGCGCCTCCACCTCCCCCATTGCTCCCCATTGCTCCCCATTGCACACCACCTCTCCTCCACCCCCTTGCTGCCCTAGGGTGGCCTCGCCACCCCTGCATCCTCATGGATCCATCCGAGGAGCGAGGAGCGAGGAGCGAGGAACGAGGAGCGAGGAGCGAGGAGATCTATTGGAGATTCGTTCGTTGGGCAAAGGTATGATCATGGGGATCCTTGGGTTTGATCTAGGTACTGTTCTTAGGGTGTTTATGAAGTTTTTAGATCAATTGGTGGTGCTGGGTTGGAGTTCTTTGGGTTAGATCTAGACGTTGCCAAGTTTCTGTTTTCGGGCAGATTGAGCAGTCAGGCTAGGGTTCGAGTTTTCATCGATTTAGAATCTGAATCTGTCCGTACGGACTTAAAAGAAGTTGTAGATAATTTAATTATATTTCCGTGGACATAAAGCACATTAAAATCCGATCTTCCGTTTGAAAGTTATGGCCGTTTTACCGAGCGTATTAAAATCTGTGACGCGATTGGAACAGATCTCGGTAATCTGTAGATTAAACAACTTTAGAGGCCGAATCAGACTTTCCATATACCTAGAGAAAGTTGAAAAATTTCGTAAGCTACGCGAGGGTGTACTCGTTTAATTCATTCGGTGTCCCAGAACTCAAGTTATGCCTTTTGCAAGGCTGCTGTCCCGACGGGACAGAACCTCTGTTTTTAGGTTTTGCGAGTAGTGGGCAATGTCGGGTTAGATGGGGGTTTGTGTACTGTTTTGTGGGCATGATTGTGAGTGTGTGATGCCTATGTGCAGGTGGTGTGACACCGGGAGTGCCCTCTACTTCCCGCCAATCCGTCGCCCGCGGTTGAAGCAAGTGTGTTGTAATGTATAGCGGAATCGTAGGTTGCTTGTGGAGATTAGATGAAAGATTGAATACTTGCTATGATCACTTGCCATGCTTGCTGTTTTCCAATGATATATTGAGTATGATTATCATGATATGATGCTATGTGTCTATACTTATCATGATTCGATGCCATGTGTTTATGTGTACTATGACATGATGCCATATGTTTATGTACAAATGAGATATGATAATTGGCATAGTTGCATGCATGTCATGAGATAGGGCGAGGGCGGTGATAAAGTCATAACTAGTCCGGCAAGGTCGGTGAGAAAGTTATGACTAGTCCGGAACGCCATTGAGTAAGACCTACATCGTGATTCCATCCACGTGGTGAATGGAAGCGAGGAGTAGGCACCCTCCATCTTCGGGATGGAAGGGGAAAAGGGTGCACACCGACGGTGTGTACTCAACCATACCGGTATGAGTTTCCAAGGAGATATGAGCATAACATTGCATTGCATTGCATTGCAATACATATTTAATGATGATGGTGTTGTTATGTGCTCAAGTATGAGATGTTATATGTGATGTAAGGTATTATTGTCTTGTAAATGATCTTGTTGTCCATTACAATATGCTTGCTGAGTTTTCGAACTCACGCTTGTGTTTTATGTTGTTTTTAGGTACTTTGAGATCGGCATGCGGGAAAAAGGGGTCTAGCTACACTTCTACACGTAGCTCCACCATCATAGTCCATAATTAATCACTTGGAGACATGATATTAAGAGTTGTGCCTTAAACTTAATGTATGGTTTAATTTAGCATCCTAGTGATTCCTTATTTGCTTCGTTTTAGTTTATGAAGTGGTTGAGCGTGGTATTATTGGCATAATTTGATGATATATCCATTTATGTTGATGTTTTAGATGTCGTGTGCTATGATATATCTTGCCATGATATTGATATTGTGTTAATTCATGGAAAAACAAAGGAGATGCTGCCGAAATATCGGTTTTTTAGCATATGTACCTTTGCTGGAATTTATGTTTAAATGTGGTATTTAGATGTTGTTTAGCTTATGTTTGGTAGCATTCGGGCATATTAAATGCCGGGGTGTTACAGTTGGTATCAGAGCGGGCTGTAGGTCCTTGGAATGTGAATTTTAGTGTCATGCCATAGGGTACAACTAAAATATGATGTGGAATAACTTAGAAACATGGCTTAGGTTTCAACTAAAACTTTGTCATAGGATAGCAACATTAAAACTTGCAAAAAAATGGTATAACTAATCTAAAATTTGACACACACTGGATGCACAGTAGGAAAGGGTATGGGTATCGTTTCTTTACGCTTAAATGTTGTATTTAAGCGTTGGTGTTGAATGCTTCTTTTGACAATGCATGTTGCTATGTCAATGATATATGTTGTGGTGATAAGAGTGGGGTTGTGGTACCGAAGGGTTTCTGTCACCTCTTGTTGTTTATAGTTAGGGTGAGGTTTGACGGTGTGGCCGGTTAGCGCCATCACCGAAGAACTGTTAACCCCTGTAGGAGAAAAGCGCTTACCCTTCCTGTCGTAAATCGGGTAGTTGATTGGAGACGAAAAGGAAGAGTTGATGGTGGTTTCCTTCGTATGTTCCTTGCCGTTCTGACGGTCGGTGTTTGTTGCTTTTCTTGGCTTTAGTTGATTTGAATCAAATGAAAAGTGATGGGTTTTCGCGGATCGTTCCGTTTGCGGTGTGTGGTTTTGTCTTCCTTGGGTGAAGACGAAGAAGAGGAGTTTTGTTCGGAGTTGTGCCAGACCTGGCTGTCAGGGCTGAAGTTCTGTGGCTTCGTAGTAGTAAGTGGTGTTTGATTTCGTCATTTCTTGGTGTGAGAAATCATCTTTGAAAGCCCCTCTTGAGTCGTGAAAGTTAGAGGTTTGGTGTTAAGGTTTTATTTGAAAAGGTTAATGGAGCACTTGGTTCCCTTTCGAGAAAAGTTGTCTTCCAACCAGTTTCCGCTATGGAAGTCTTTGGGATTTAAAGTGTTTTGGAGAATTCCTTTGCATGACCAAGTTTGGGTTTGTCTCGTTGCAATTTTGAGTCAAGTTTCCTTATGAATTTGGGATGAGTTTTAAAACTAAATGCTGCAAACAAAGTAAGTAGTCTTTTGACTGAAATCGTTTGTCCCTAGTAAGAATTGATGTTTAAGCATGTTATGTAGTAGGTAACAATGTGGTTTATGGATTGATGTGTTGCTAAGTTAAATTTTGAGTTGAATCAATTCAATGTGAGTAAAATCTCTAAGTTTGAGAATAAATAGACTACTAGTGTTGTAGTTTACTCTTAGCGAGAATGATTGAATGTGCTAAAGTACATGCTTAGAATCTGTTGCCTTGCTTTAAAAGTGCTTATGATCCTTGTTAATGTTAAAAGTTTAAACTTTGATGCATAGTTAAAACATTAAGATGATGTAGACTGCTGTTATTGTGAAAGAAACTTTGCTGGTTGTTAAAGATGTTCTAATCTAATGGATTAATAGAGAAATTTAATCGTGTTGACTAGTGACTTTAATTTGGATGTTGATTAGAGTTGCTATTTATGTTGTTGCAAACTACTAGTATCTTTGGAAGTATGCAGTTGTGTCGCTACAATGCTAGTATTGATATCAATAGGAGAAGACGTAAGACTTATTGTTAATGATGTTGTTAATGGTAGTGTTAATGCTAGTATTCAGTCTATTTTAAATAGTGGGAGTATGTTGTGTGGTGGTAATTTTGTTATCACCTATGTATAGGGTAGCTAAAAGTAATGTTGTTGGTTGATGATTATGCCCATTTGTTGTTATTGATGACTAAGTAGTTGTGTAACTGTTTAGATTATTCGTTGGAAAACCATGGTTAAAATAGAGGAAAATTTTAACATGTTGCGATGGAGTGAGCTTTGGATAATTAACATAATGTACAATTTCATCCTTAATGAATGTATGCCTTGGAATCCTACTTATGAACTTTGTCTTGTAGAGATAATATTTACATGTTGAAGTCGTTGTTTAACTGAATAAGGTTCGGTTGTCGAGACGTGAATATATAGGTGGCATGAAATTTATATGCTGATCTTGCTGAAAGATTTATTGAAATACTATGTTTCCAACTTGGAATAAGATGTATTATGATTCGGTGACCCGTGAGGGTCATGTCAATATAGTTTTGGTTGGGTGCCTTTTTCGATAAGCTCCTTAAACCCTAATTAAAAGTGTTGGGATTGGTAACTAGAGGAAGAATTTGTTGTGAAGTTTCTGATTTATTTGTGTTGGGGCTTCTCAGGAAGTAGATAGTAATTATTGAAGTCTTTTAATGGAAAGCGTAGTGGAGTACTAGAGATGGTTCTTTTATGCTGAGCTTGTGTTTAAAAGCTTTTGGACTGGTTTGGTTGCTTGCCATTTTGGTTGAAGGGTTTTCGGTCAAGGTGTTCCTTATGCTGTGTTTCAGAGTTTCCCTAAAAATCGTAGAAATTGGTGCAAATATTTGGTTTTGGCTAACTTGTTTAGTTTGTGCTATGAGTTTCCCTTTCTCTTTTAGAAAGTTTGTGGCGGTTGTGTGTGCAGATGCTTGACTTTGGAGTCGATGTTCTTTTCCAAAATGCTGATTTTGGTTAAAATGCGAGGTTTTGCAAGTTTAGCTTTCAAGTAATGGAGGGTTCTGTTATGACGTGGTCTTTTCCTGCTAACGATTTGCAGTCATGGTCTATATGAACTTCTGCAACCTTCGATGTTAATGGTGTTTCAATTCTTTAATACCTAATAAGTCGTTTGGTGAATGACTAATCGGTACTGGCTGTTCCATGATGAATGAATGGTGGAAAGGAAAACATGTCAACGTTTATCGATGTTTAATGATGAAGGAGTCGTTGAGCCAAGTCGGTGAGAAAGTCATATATGGATACATGACTAATCCGGAGTGCTCTTGAAAAGTTTGCATTCATGTTATGAATCGAGATGTCCATTTCTTTCTAGTATGAAAAGAAAGAATAAGGAATTTCTGGTATGTTGTTGTGATGAAGGGGATTTGTGTTTCCTTTGCATCTTGGTTTAGAAAGTTAAACTGAATGCTCTTTGGTTGTTGTCGAATCTTTTCCAAAGTGATTGTAGTGCATTGGATTCAAGGTTAAGCATGGGGACCAATTGGGTTCATGGTTTGTGGTTGAGTTTATCCAATCGTTGTGTCCTTGTTTTAGTCCTTGGGTGGAAAGCTTGAGGGCGAGACCCGCTTGGATGAGAAATCCAGTATGGGTTGTTATCGACCTAAGCATTAGGTGTTGTTAGTAGTGGATCGTAAATGGTTTAAAGGTGAGGAGTAAAGGAAGGTTGAGTTTGACTCAATTCAAACCTTCTTGGAGAATTGTGCTGTTGATGTGTTCCTCGATAGGGTTGATTAAGTACTAGTGGACCACTTGGTGGTTGCTAGTAATTTCTTTTCCTTTTCGAAGTGTATTGGATCTTTTGTCGCTGATCTATGAGCGAGTGGTGTCAACCGTAGCATTTTGTTCGGTTGTTACTGTTCTTGTGGGTTTTAAGAACTTTGGTTTTAAAGAAAGCTTTCCCTTTTGATGTTAGCGGTGGGTATTGGTCTTTTGTAAAAGACGAATCTTTTGCATGGTTTTAAACCCCGTTGTTCAAACAGTGGGTTGTCTTGGAGTGTAGTGTCTCTCTTGGCTTGCGTCGTCTTGATTACGGCGAACCATAGTAGAGAGGTTGATGTGTGAAAAACACTTTTGTGCGTGGGAGCTGAAGAGGGTTCTAGCGGTTGAAGCCGTGTTCTTCTGGAAAGTAGCATTGCTAAAGGGATCAGGCACTTTAGTGCCAAGGAATGTATCGAATGAGGAGTGTGAGACCGTGTTCTTTCGTGCACCATTTGGCAATTGGGGTGAAGGAGGAACCGTGCGAGGTTGCACTTTGTTGAGCTAAATCAACATTTCCTCGCCAAGGGTTGGTTTTGAGAACTCGTTTGTCGTTTGTTCCGGTTTGAGTCTTTGTGTGAATGTTTTATGTTGTAAGGAGTCTTTTGTCCCTTGGGGACTTTGTTGTTGTTTTTGAGGCCCTTCGGATTCGAGGTCGAATCCTGTTGAAGGGGGGAAGAATGTGACACTATGGTTTGGTGTGACGTTATAGAAGGTGAAACTAGAGAATAAAACCTTTCGGCTTAGGGTTTTCTCGCGTTTTTGGGCCGGTTGAAGTGTTATGTCGCCACGGAGTGTCGTAACCTTATTTAACGTGCATGATAAGGTTAATAACATTATATGAGATGTGGAATTAAGGTTAAAACTATAGGATATGGAGGTTAATAGCTTTTAGGCTGCTGGGCCGTTTCCTGGTTTTGGACCTTCCCGGGGGAGTTTGGGCCTTGGTGGGCTTTGGTGGGATGGAGTAGGTCTCCGTAACGGACTAGGATTGGGTGTGGGGGCTGGTAAAAGGGCTCCTCACCATCCCTTGGGCGTTCACCCCTGCCCTAGGTGCGCCCCCACCTCTTCCCCATGTGCCCTAGCCGCCACACCTTCCCCTCTCCCTTCCTTGCGCCTCCACCTCCCCCATTGCTCCCCATTGCTCCCCATTGCACACCACTTCTCCTCCACCCCCTTGCTGCCCTAGGGTGGCCTCGTCACCCCTGCATCCTCATGGATCCATCCGAGGAGCGAGGAGCGAGGAGCGAGGAACGAGGAGCGAGGAGCGAGGAGCGAGGAGATCTATTGGAGATTCGTTCGTTGGGCAAAGGTATGATCATGGGGATCCTTGGGTTTGATCTAGGTACTGTTCTTAGGGTGTTTATGAAGTTTTTAGATCAATTGGTGGTGCTGGGTTGGAGTTCTTTGGGTTAGATCTAGATGTTGCCAAGTTTCTGTTTTCGGGCAGATTGAGCAGTCGGGCTAGGGTTCGAGTTTTCGTCGATTTAGAATCCGAATCTGTCCGTACGGACTTAAAATAAGTTGTAGATAATTTAATTATCTTTCCGTGGACATAAAGCACGTTAAAATCCGATCTGCCGTTTCAAAGTTATGGCCGTTTTACCGAGCGTGTTAAAATCTGTGACGCGATTGGAACAGATCTCGGTAATATGTATATTAAAAAACTTTAGAGGCCGAATCAGACTTTCCATATACCTAGAGAAAGTTGGAAAATTTCCTAAGCTATGCGAGGGTGTACTCATTTAATTCATTCGGAGTCCCAGAACTCAAGTTATGCCTTTTGCAAGGCTGCTGTCCCGACGGGACAGAACCTCTGTTTTTAGGTTTTGCGAGTAGTGGGCAATGTCGGGTTAGATGGGGGTTTGTGTACTGTTTTGTGGGCATGATTGTGAGTGTGTGATGCCTATGTGCAGGTGGTGTGACACCGGGAGTGCCCTCTACTTCCCGCCAATCCGTCGCCTGCGGTTGAGGCAAGTGTGTTGTAATGTATAGCGGAATCGTAGGTTGCTTGTGGAGATTAGATGAAAGATTGAATACTTGCTATGATCACTTGCCATGCTTGCTGTTTTCCAATGATATATTGAGTATGATTATCATGATATGATGCTATGTGTCTATACTTATCATGATTCGATGCCATGTGTTTATGTGTACTATGACATGATGCCATATGTTTATGTACAAATGAGATATGATAATTGGCATAGTTGCATGCATGTCATGAGATAGGGCGAGGGCGGTGATAAAGTCATAACTAGTCCGGCAAGGTCGGTGAGAAAGTTATGACTAGTCCGGAACGCCATTGAGTAAGACCTACATCGTGATTCCATCCACGTGGTGAATGGAAGCGAGGAGTAGGCACCCTCCATCTTCGGGATGGAAGGGGGGAAAAGGGTGCACACCGACGGGTGTGTACTCAACCATACCGGTATGAGTTTCCAAGGAGATATGAGCATAACATTGCATTGCATTGCATTTTAATACATATTTAATGATGATGGTGTTGTTATGTGCTCAAGTATGAGATGTTATATGTGATGTAAGGTATTATTGTCTTGTAAATGATCTTGTTGTCCATTACAATATGCTTGCTGAGTTTTCGAACTCACGCTTGTGTTTTATGTTGTTTTTAGGTACTTTGAGATCGGCATGCGGGAAAAAGGGGTCTAGCTACACTTCTACACGTAGCTCCACCATCATAGTCCATAATTAATCACTTGGAGACATGATATTAAGAGTTGTGCCTTAAACTTAATGTATGGTTTAATTTAGCATCCTAGTGATTCCTTATTTGCTTCGTTTTAGTTTATGAAGTGGTTGAGCGTGGTATTATTGGCATAATTTGATGATATATCCATTTATGTTGATGTTTTAGATGTCGTGTGCTATGATATATCTTGCCATGATATTGATATTGTGTTAATTCATGGAAAAACAAAGGAGATGCTGCCGAAATATCGGTTTTTTTAGCATATGTACCTTTGCTGGAATTTATGTTTAAATGTGGTATTTAGATGTTGTTTAGCTTATGTTTGGTAGCATTCGGGCATATTAAATGCCGGGGTGTTACAGTGGCTTTCTTCAAAAGGTGGGCATTCCTTCAAATCCCACTATAACAGATCCTGCACCTTCTCCTTCTCCTACTGCTGCACCTTCTCCTCCTTCTACTGCTATATCTACTCCTACAGCTGAAACTATAGATTTTGCAGCTATACATACGTATACAAATGTTGTAAACAATATTATATTATGTCAATGTGACATGTGTTCTGTGAATGATGCTGTGAATGTGATGTGCAATGTGAGTTATTGTGAATGTTCTGTGATATTGTTATATTTTGTGATTTTTGTATTGTAATTATGTGAAATTGGTGCTGTTTTTGAAATGTGTACAGTGGTAAAAACCTCATCACTATCAGTTCTAACATTTAACCGACACAGATAACTTCCTATCAAAATCGGTTCTTGTAGTAAACCGACACAGATACTATGCA
Organism: Rhipidocladum racemiflorum; assembly: GCA_036346355.1. NCBI lineage: Eukaryota > Viridiplantae > Streptophyta > Magnoliopsida > Poales > Poaceae > Rhipidocladum > Rhipidocladum racemiflorum. The sequence continues at coordinate 14,550,362 of CM070582.1, forward strand.
TATCACAACCAGTTATTGTAGAAAACCAACACAGATACTATGCATATCACAATCGGTTCTTGTAGAAAACTGACACAGATACTATGAATATCACAATTGGTTCTTATAGAAAACCAACACAGATAACTTCATATCACAATCTGTTCTTGTAGACAATCGACACCGATAACTTCATATCACAATCGATTTTTATTGAAAACCAACACTGATTGTTGTCAGTCGTGTGTGTATATATTGCCCTTCGCACCATGATATCTCATTTCTCCTCCCCAGGCGCCTGTGCCCTTTCCTCTCCTCCCCGAGCGCCTGCGCCCCAGAGTTCCCCGTCGGCCCCCGAACTCCCCTGTCGGCCTCCCCTCCCCTCGAGCTCCCCCCGGTGCCTCCACTCCCCCGAGCTCCTCCTAGTGGCCTCCCCTCCCCTGAGCTCCCATAGGCAGCCTCCCCTCCCCCGAGCTCCCCCCGGTGTACTCCCCTCCCCCAAGTGCTGATTGATTTAGGGTTTGTGCAATATATTTAAGGTTCATCATATTTAGGGTTTTTTAATCCAATTTGCTGATTGATTTGCAATTTTGCATGCTGGCCTCGCGCAAGAGTGTAGGTGAAGCCCAGTGAGCCATACATCTATTCCGCTGTGTCTTCCCATGGTATAATATACTACTAACATAATCTACAAATGTTGTCAATTTTATCGTATAAACCCACAAGCCATTTCATTGGGTTCAGCAAAAAAAAAATAGAACTTCTTGTTTTTCCAATTTATTGATATTTTGGAGAAATAAAAAAGGAGTTTTATGCAAAATTGTAAATCATATCAGTTTTGCACAATTAAAGCATAAAGCAACTAGTCTTAGCTATGTGCACCAATATGCTAAGTCCATATCAAGGTTTGCAATCCTAGGGTGATAAGTAAGCAATTCAATTCTATGAATGTAAATTGCAAGAATATAAAGGATTGTTCTAGTGGACATGAAAAGAGGTAGTAATTAAGGCCGTGTTTGGCAGAGCTCCAGATCCCAGCTCCGCCTCAGAGCTGAAACTTGTAGACTGAAATAAAGTGACTTAAGTATATAATTTTATTCTAAAATATAAACAAGATGACCCACCTAAACACTTTTAATATACCTATAGCTCTGGCTCCACAAATTTGGTGAAGCTAGGAATACTCAGCTCCACCAACTCCATGGATTTGGTGGAGTTGGAGCTCTGCCAAACACCCCCTAAATAGCACAAATACATAAAGTTGCAAATAGCATTGTTCTAGTTGACATGAAAAGAGGGAGTGATTTTCTACTTATTTGATAAAATGCTAGCATTATCATTGTGCCGGTTGTAAGTAACATAGTATTGACATACAAGCATAACTCATAGCAATGTGCAAAAAAAAAAATCTTTTGTGAATCCAAAGTTCTCGCATTATTTTTAGTATCATTCGTAAATAATCCAATTGCTGAACTAAATTTTTGATGCCTTTACAATTGCTATCATCTATTTAATTACATAAATTTTGCTATATATTATAATTAGCTTTAGTGGACATGATTATGCATTAATTTTCTATAGTACTATATACTTGCTCTTATTATCACACTTTATTATCGAGTTTAGATTGCGTAACCTATGCGTCTCACGTTCGAGAGTGCCTGTTTATAAATATGCTAAAATGGCATATTTATAAGCATGCAGTCTCGAATTGTACATGTTTTTTGGATAGTTCCAGGATATGTGGTTCGAGCAAGTTCCTAAGCTGTTGTACAACTCTAGAGAGTTTTGGCAGCATCTCCCTGGTGTTCTCCGAATACACACCCTATTGACCTGTTATCGAGACGTGTATTTGGAGAACAGCGGGGAGATGCTGCCGAAATTTTCTCTGGAGTTGTATAACGGCTTAGGAACTTGCCCGAATCACATATCCTCGAATGGGATTAGGACCTAACCTAATTAGAGATTAGGAGTCATCGTTCGTACATACTTATATTTCGCTCATGTGAAATATAACCATGTTAGATATATGAATTGCTTTCTACTATGAAGTTTAGGTTTCATATATATATATATATATATATATATTCAAAATGTCTCAAAGGGAGAGCGCCAACTCAACGCCAGAGAGACAAGAAGGTGTTGCTGAGCCGCTGCCGAGTAAAATCAGAAAGGCCCGAGGACCGAATAAAGGGGCACAAGGGAGAACTCCCCATGTTCTCCACTTTAATAACACGGTGGTTTTCACGGGTCCTGGCAAGTGTAAGGGGCGCTACTCCTCTTTTCTCGGCCAATTGGTGTGTAACACCCCGGCATTTAGTATGCCCGAATGATACCAAACATAGACTAAGCAACCTCTAAATACCACAAATACAAGTAAATTACAGCAAAGACACGAATGCTAAAAACCGAAATTTCGGCAACATCTCCTTTGTTTTGAAATGAATTGAAGAAACAACAATAGCATAGCAATATATGGCAATAAATGAGGCATCTAAAATAGCAATAAATAATGGCATGACAGCAATATAAGTCTAATTCCAAGCATTCAAAGACTCCATGAGCCAAACGAACAATAAGACTCTCATATCGCAAAACTACACCATAAATCAATAAGCAACATACTAAATTTATTATCACGACTCCAATTGAATGACTGTGGGAACAAAAGTGTGAAGCTACATGTAGGAGTGTGACTAGTTCCCTTCCCCGCATGCCGGTCTCATGGTACCTAAAACAACAAGAAAGGACAAGCGTGAGTTCAACACTCAACAAGTATATTGCAATGGTACAAAAGAACAATTACATGACTACAACACCTCACATCATGTCCATCATCTTATTCATGCTCACATATCATTATTCACATATCATCATCATCATGTATGCAATGCGATGCGATGCACATGTCTCCTGGAAACTCATACCGGTATGGTTGAGTACACACCCGTCGGTGTGCACCCTCTCCTCCCTTCCATCCCGAAGATGGAGCGTGCCTACTCCTCGTTTCCATTCACCGTGGTGGATGGAATCACGATGTAGGACTTACTCAATGGCGCCCCAGACTAGTCATAACTTTCTCACCGACCTTACTGGACTAGTTATGACTTTCTCACCGACCCGGCCATGTATCATGCCATGTATGCAATCATGCCAACATCATAGATAACTTGTACATTAACACATGGCATCACAACATAATAAACCATATTCATCATATCGAGGGCCAACATTAAAGCATGGCATGTGAACATATCATATAATCAATTTCAACTCAACAAAACTAGCAACCTACAACTCGCTACCCATTCCAATACACTTGCCTCAACCACGGGCGATAGATTGGCGAGAAGTAAAAGGCACTCCCGGGGTCACACCACCTGCACATAGGTACCACACACTCACAATCATGCCCACAAAACAATACGCAAACACTCTTCTACCCCGACATCGCAAACTACTCGCAAAAACCCAAAAATAGAGGTTCTGTCCCATCGGGACAGCAGACTTCCAAAAGGCATAACTCGGGTTTTAAGACTCCGAATCAATTAAACGAGTACATACTCACATAGCTTAGGAAATTTCCTAACTTTTTCTAAGTGTATGCAAAAACTGATTCAGAATCTAAAGTGGTTTAATCTAAAAAATACCGTGATCTGTTCCAATCACGTCATAGATTTTAACACGTTCGGTAAGACGAGCATAACTTTCAAACGGCTAGGCGGAATTGGACTTTCTTTATACCCACTGAAAGGTATTGAAATTACCCAAAACTTCCTCAACAGGCGGCGGACCAAATTCCGAATCTAAATTGGCGAAAACCCAAACCCTAGGTCGACTGCTCAATCTGCCCGAAACAGAGAACGTGGCAACTCTAGTTTTCTCCCAAATCTTCCCATGGAAAGCACCACCACTTGATCTAAAAACATGATATAAACCCTTAGAACAGTACCTAGACCAACCCCAAGGATCCCCGTGGCCATACCTTCGCCCGACGAACGAAGAACCAAGGATCTCCTCCCGGTGCGCGCGATCTCCTTCCTCGCTCTAAATCCACCGGATCTCCTCGTCGCGGAGCGCTCCAAAGGACAGATCTTCGGGGTGGTGAAGTGGAGAACTCCCCTAGGGGCAGCAAGGGGTGGTGGAGAGGGATGGAGAGGGGTGGAGCGCATGGAGGGGGCGGCTAGGGGTGGCGGCTAGGGAGGAGGTGGGGGAGGCGCACAAGGGGAGGAGACGCAAGTGGGGGGGCGGCTAGGGCAGGGAGGGGCGCACCAAGCCCCCCTTAGCTAGGGTTTCCCCCCCATGGGCCATACCCCTTCCCCTAAAGCCCACGGTTCATCCCCCCTTGGGCCCAAACTCCCCCGGAAACGCGTTAAAACTGCAAGACGTAAAATTTTCAACCTCCATATTCACATCTTATAATGTTTTGCCCTCAAACTTCATATTTTATAAGATTATGACCTTCCGTAGTGTCACATTCTCCCCCCCTTCAACAGGATTCGACCCCGAATCCGAGACACACCACTACGCAAACATAAAAATCAAAGGGAGCTAAGGCTCGAAGACTAACGGCTCTAACAATAGCTCACAATCAAAGTTTGCCAGAATATTACTCAACATTTAATCACAAAAGCGCTAACACAAGGACTCGGAACATCCTGAGAAAAAGGATCAATTCCCAAAAAGACAACAAAAGACAACTGTCTCACACTCCTCATTCTATGAATTCCTTGGCACCAAAGTGCCCGATCCCTTTAACCGATGCTACATCCAGAAGAGCACGGCACCAACCTTTGGAACCCTCTTCAGCTCCCACACACAAAAGTGTCTTCTCACCTCTACCTCTCTACTGTGGTTCGTCGTATTCAAGACGATGCGAACCAAGTGAAACACAACACTCCAAGACTACCAACTGCTTACACAATCGGCTAAAACCTTGCAAAAGGTTGATCTTTTACAAAAGACCAATACCCACCACTACCACCGAAGGAAAAACCTACTTTATAACCAGGGTCCTTAAAACCCACAAAAACAATATCAACCGAGCAATCCACATCGGTTGACACAACTCGCTCAGAGATCGGCGACAAAAAGATCCAATACGCTTATAAAAGGAAAAGCAACTGTTAGCAACCACCAAGTGGTTCGCTAATAATTTAATCAACAAGGAAAAGACCCCTACCGAGGGACACATCAACGAAGCAATTCTCTAGGAAAGTTTGAACTTGGGTCAAACCCAACCTTCCTTTACTCTCCACTCCCAAACTAGTTACGATCAACCACTAGCAACGCCTAATGTCTTAGGTCATTACCACCCACACTAGATTTCTCTTTCTTAAATGGTCTCGCCCTCGCATTCTTCCACTCAAAGGATCATAACCAAGGGTACAATCATTGAGTAAGCTCAACCATAATCCATGAACCCGAATTGACCCACACACAATAACTCGAATCCCAAAGCGCTAAAAGCCACTTTGGAAAGAATTCGACAACAACCAAAGAGTATTCATTTAATTTCCTAAGTCAAGACGCAAAGGAAACACAAATCTCCTACACCACAACCAACATACCAGAAATTCTTCACTGTTCTATTCATACCGGAAAGAAATAGAAATCTCAATTTATGTCATGCATGCACACTTTTCAAGAGCACTCCGGATTAGTCATATATCCATATATGACTTTCTCACCGACCTGGCTCATCGACTCTTTCATCATTAAACATCTATAAACAATGTCATGCTTCCATTTCACCATTCATTCTTCATGTAACAACAATACCGAATAGTCATTCACCAAAAGACTTCTTCTTCGGTATCACATGATTGAAACACCCATAACATCGATGATTGCGATAATTCAGATAAACTACGACGACATCATAGTTAACAGTAAAACACCATCTAAACTCGCATTCTAATCAAATCAACATTTTCTCAAAGAGAAAGGGAAACTCATTTCAAAAAGGGAGCACTTCGCTAACAACATCAGTTATGAACCATTCATAAAATCCACCTTGTGAAGCATTTTCAAACACCACACACATTTTCAAATAACCCCAACTCTAGCCAAATGGAGTTACAAATTGAATCTCAAGAATCTCCAACACAACCCACTAAGACCTTCTGCTTCCTTTAAAAAAAATGATTCCAAAGATAATTCAGTGCGAACGCGAAGAAGCGCGATCCACTCAACAACTTTTGGGTGTAAACTCATACTCACAACACAAACTAAACAAATTCGCCAAAACCAAATATTGGCACCAATTTCTACGAGTTTTAGGGAAACTCTGAAACTCAACATAAGGAACACTTTGACCAAAAGCATTCAACCGAGATAGCAAACAACCAAGCCAGTCCAGAAGGTTTTAAACACCAGCTTAGCATAAATACAATCATCTCTAGTGTTCCACTATGCTTTCCATTAAAGACTTCAAAATTCACTACTTACTCATTGAGAAAGTCCAACCGCATTTAACAAAATTTACATAACAATTTCTTTCTCTGGTTACCATTCCTAACACTTTTAATTAGGGTTTATGATGCTTATCAAAAAGGCACCCAACCAAGACTACATTGACATGATCCACACGGATCACCAAATCATAATACATCTTATTCTAAATTTGAAACATAGTACTTCAACAAATCTTTCAGCATGATCAACCTATAAATTTCATACCACCTATATGTCCACGTCTCGACGATCGAAACTTATTCAGTTAACCAACGACTTCAACATGTAAATATTATCTCTACAAGACAAAGTTCGTAACTATGATTCTAAGACATACATGCATTAAGGATAAAATTCTACATCATGTTAATTATCCATGGTTCACTCCATCACAACATGTTACAATAACCTCCATTTTAACAAGGATTTTCAACAATTAATCTGTCAAGGCCCCAGGTTCAGAAATGCTGGGACATCCGGAGTATCCGGATTAAATATCCGGAATGTTCGGATTTAACCCGGAATATCCGAATGAATTGTCCGGAGTATCCGGATTAGCTCGACCGAACGCCTCAACCCGGAGTGTCCGGACCAGTTGTCCGGAGTGTCCGGGTTAGTTCTACCGAAGACCCCAACCCGGAGTCTCCGGGTTAACCATCCGGAGTATCCGAACTTTGCATGGGTTGAGTATAGAAGTCCAAATTTTGTGGTCCCCTCTTCATTTCCTTCTTCCACCTTACTTCCTGCTCCCATGCTCTCCACCTTGGGCTCCTCTCCGGCGACACCCCACCGGCCGGCGTCCTCCCGAGCTCCTCCCCAGCGAACTTCCCCACGTTGGTGTCCTCGAACTCTTCCCCAAGCCGGTGTCTCCCTTCCTCTACGTGGTTCTTCTTCCACCTTCTCCGTCCTCCTTGAAGGTAGGGTCTCATCTTGGAGTTGGGTCCTAGGTTCTTGGGTTCTAGGAGCGCTAGGAGGCTAGGTTTAGTGGATCGGGTGTTTTGGGGGTCGTTGTTGGAAATGCTAGGGTTTTGGTGGGTGGTTGGATTGGGGGTTGGATTAGGAAATGTTGGGTGCTAGGGTTGTAGATCGGGTAGTAGTGATGTCTTCCCAAGGATTGGTTTAAGTGGATTGGGGCTACGTTGTTAGGCGTCATTTTCTCATGTGTTTGAGCTAGCTTGGAGCTTCCCCGGCTCGACCACGTGTAGGAAAGCCATAGATCGGGCCCTCGCGGTGCCGTAGAACTCGGTAGCACTTTGATCCCTCAGGTTAGTTGGGCGAAATGCGCCATGTCCGGAGTGTCCGGACCGATTGGTCCAGAATGTCCGGCTTATCCGGACTGTCCAGATATTAAACCCGGACTGTTCGGGTTTGGCTGCTCTGTCCAGTTGTGTGGTTTTCGTCGGGGTTTGCGTTGTATTTCATTTCATTGCATTGCATGCATCTTATTCATGCAATGTATTCGTGTAGAGAACGAGGCCGCGGTGACTGACGTGACCGTGGTTGAGGGGATTGCTGACGAGCAAGTCGTCGTCGATATACAAGCAGAAGTACAAGGCAAGCACCTAAGCACCATGAACCATATGTGTAATTTACTTTTGTGAATTAACTGCTTATTGGATGATTAAGTGTGGCATTAGGAATTGAAATGTGGGATAGGCTAGATCCTATTTGCTGCATGTACCATCCTTGTTACATGTTGAACACATCCATTGGAGCTAGATTATGGGTATTAATTGCGTCGTGCTTAGTATGCTTAGAGGTCGGGTTTGGGCCAAGTGGTGGATGGTTCCACTACTTGAGGACTTTCACCTTGCATTCTATGGAACGGTTCGGGTATGGTTGTGTTGTGGACAAAGGTATAATTGGAGACCGGGCGGGAGAGATGGGCATTTGGGTAAGGAGACTCAAATGTGGTAGTCCCGCCTGAGTCAATTAAGGACCAATTCGATGTTTAACCGTAGCCGAGCACAAATTGGTTGATCGCATGCCGGTATGGGACGGTAAAGCTATTCTTTCATCGCATGCCGTTCAATGGGGCATACACCACATGTGGTTGAACGTGGTTGAGGGCGAGGCTTAGGCCGACTCTCGAGGGCCAAGCCGGGCTTGGGCTGCTCAAGGGGGTGCTAGGTGCTCGGACTGCATGAAGATGTCCCCAACGAATTGGTATGGATGGGAGGATGGTTGACACGAGGTTCTTTGTGGCATGTGTCGTGCGGTCAATGCTTCCCTGCAGGGTTAATCAAGCGATTCGAATTGCCGCGCTCTCGGATATGAGCACGCTTGGTTATCTGTTACTACACGTAGTAATAACTTGAACTGAAGTTCGCCTTTGGGCTTGAGCTCAAAAATGTTATGAGACCTTGCTCTGTTAATGTTGAATGTTGAATTTCACTCTAGAAGTAGGTGCCGTTACAACTGCTTTAAACTGTGAATTAAATAGCGATACTAAATGATCAACAAAGTTAAGCTTTCCGCACTTTTAACTTCAGCTGATTTCCTTGCTACATCCAAATGCATACTCTTTGGAGTCGGTCATATATGGACCACGAGTAAGACTTGTGAGTACCTTCCGTACTCAGGCTTCTACTTTTGTGGTTTTGCAGGTGAGGATCCAGTGGGGTGTGAGTTCTGCCCCTACTGCCTATCGGTGACTGGGCGGGGCACCGAGTAGAGGCTTCTACGTCGTCGCTCTCGTCCGGGAGTGTTCAGAGGCAGAACACTTCGGGGGATGTTTTACTTTTGGGTTTAGTCCAATAGCTATGTACTCTTTTGTTGTATAGTTAGTTCAAACGATGTCTTATTTGCTTGGAGTACTTGGTTCTTTTGCAGTTGACTTCAGATGTATGTCTTTGCCCACCTTAAATTTATGTTCTACTCCTTCCTTTGTTGACCTTCGTGCCTTGTTGTTGTCAGTTGTGGTCGTGGGGTTTTGTCTTCGTGCCGGGGTTGTTTTGTGTTTGGTTGGTTTTGCTTCCGCGTTTGCGCTTTTGGTTGTGGGGTTTCGAGTTTGTTGCCCCCTTCCTGCAGATTGTTTCGATAAAGCATTGTAAACCGGTATGCGGGGATCCTGGGCGAGTTCGGGTCGCATACCGGGGGAATACCGGGGTTGTTGTCGAGTTAATCGAAGGGTTTTACTGTTGTCTCGATTGGGCTTGGGTGCTAACCCTGCGAGCGCCCTCGGCGGTCCGTGGTTAGCCTCCAAACCCGATTACGATGACTAAACCTTCAATTAGCCCGAGGACAATCTGGGCGGCTCCTCTCATAATCTAAGCAATTACCACCACTACTAAGCCATCAATATCAATAATTTGCATAATCATCAATCAACAACATTGCTTTTAGCTACCCTATACATAGGTCGCAACAAAATTATCAATACACAACATACTCCAACTATTAAATTAGATTTAATAAGTTAGACCTTCATGAAGCTCTTACAATATCATCAAACATCACAACCTTTATCTTTCCAATTGGCCTCGATACTAGTATTTTAGGGACACGACTGCGTACTACCAATCCTGCTAATATTTTGCAACAACATGAATAGCAACTCTAATTAACTTCCAAGTTAAAGCCACTAGCCAACACGATTAAATTTCTCTATTAACCCGTTAGATTACAACATCTTTAAACAACCAGCAAAGTTTCTTTAACAATAACAGCGGTCCACATCATCTTAATGTTCTAACTATGCATCAGGGTTTAAAACTTTAAACATAATCGGGGGTCATAGGCACTTTTAAAGCAAAGCAACAGATTCTAAGCATGTACATTAACACCTTTAATCATTCTTGCTATAGAGTAATCTACAACACTAGAAGTTCATTTAATCTTAAGCTAAAGGTAACAATTACATTTAATTAATTCAACTCGCCAATTAACTAAGGTGTACATCATTTTCATAAACCACATTGTTACATACTACATAACATGCTAAACAACAATTTTCACTTTTGACAAGTAATTTCAGTCAAACGAATACTAACTTTATTTGCAGCAAAAGAAATTTTTCCTTTTAATACTCAACCAAAACTCACAAAGAAGCTTGACTCTCAAAGTTGCAATGGGACATGACTCCAAAACACATTTCAATCTTACAGACTCCCATAGGAGGGAACCAAGCGATTAAGTAAACCTATACGGACAAAGGCACAAAACATAATTCGACACAACTTAAATTTTTGCACCCACTTCAATAACATCTTTTAAACTCAGAGTAAGACACACAAGAACCAAAACTATACTTTTCTTTGCAGGGCAACCAACAAAACCGGTGTCAAAGCCAAAAGGCGACCAAAAGACGCGCAACACAAAACTCTTCTTCTTCGTCTTCACCCAAAGAAGACTAAACCAAGAAACACCGAAGGGACACTCTGCGAAAAATCCAATTCCAAACACTTTTCTTTTGAATTCAATCAACCGGAGCCAAGAAAACCAACCAAAACCGACCGTTAGAACGGTAAAGAGCAACTGAAAGAACCCACCACGAACTCTTCTATTCGACTCCCGCCAACTACCCGATCTACGACAGAAAGGATAAGCACTCTTCTCCCACAGGGGTTAATTGTTCTTCGATAATGGCGCTAACCGGCCACACCGTCAAACCACACCCTTACTATGAACAAAAAGAGGTAACCGAAACCCTTCGGCACCACAACCCCACTTTATCACAACAACAAGAACAATTCAATCATTTATCTCATAGACATAGCAACATGCATTATCAAATGAAGCATTCAACATCAAAGCTCAAATACAACAATTAAGCGTAAAGAAACGATACCCATACCCTTCCCTACTGTGCATCCATGTGTGTCAAATTTTAAGTTAGTTATTCGAAATACACAAGTTTTAAGGTTGCTATCCTATAGCAGAATTTTAGTTATAACCTAAGCCATGTTTCTAGGTTATCCCACATCACATTTTAGTTAATACTAAGGTATAACACTAAAAATACACATTCTAGGGACCTACAGTCCGCTTTGATACCAACTGTAACACTCGGCATTTAGTATGCCCGAATGCTACCAAACATAGACTAAGCAACCTCTAAATACCACAAATACAAGTAAATTACAGCAAAGGCACGAATGCTAAAAACCGAAATTTCGGCAGCATCTCCTTTGTTTTGACAAGAATTGAAGGAACAACAATAGCATAGCAATACATGGAAATAAATGAGGCATCTAAAATAGCAATAAATAATGGCATGACAGCAATATAAGTCTAATTCCAAGCATTCAAAGACTCCATGAGCCAAACGAACAATAAGACTCTCATATCGCAAAACTACACCATAAATCAATAAGCAACACACTGAATTTATTATCACGACTCCAATTGAATGACTGTGGGAACAAAAGTGTGAAGCTACGTGTAGGAGTGTGACTAGTTCCCTTCTCCGCATGCCGGTCTCATGGTACCTAAAACAACAAGAAAGGACAAGCGAGAGTTCAACACTCAGCAAGTATATTGCAATGGTACAAAAGAACAATTACATGACTACAACACCTCACATCATGTCCATCATCTTATTCATGCTCACATATCATTATTCACATATCATCATCATCATGTATGCAATGCGATGCGATGCACATGTCTCCTGGAAACTCATACCAGTATGGTTGAGTACACACCCGTCGGTGTGCACCCTCTCCTCCCTTCCATCCCGAAGATGGAGAGTGCCTACTCCTCGCTTCCATTCACCGCGGTGGATGGAATCACGATGTAGGACTTACTCAATGGCGCCCCGGACTAGTCATAACTTTCTCACCGACCTTACCGGACTAGTTATGACTTTCTCACCGACCCGGCCATGTATCATGCCATGTATGCAATCATGCCAACATCATAGATAACTTGTACATTAACACATGGCATCACAACATAATAAACCATATTCATCATATCGAGTGCAAAGATTAAAGCATGGCACGTGAACATATCATATAATCAATTTCAACTCAACAAAACTAGCAACCTACAACTCGCTGCCCATTCCAATACACTTGCCTCAACCACGGGCGACGGATTGGCGAGAAGTAGAAGGCACTCCCGGGGTCACACAACCTGAACATAGGTACCACACACTCACAATCATGCCCACAAAACAATACGCAAACACTCTTCTACCCCGACATCGCAAACTACTCGCAAAAACCCAAAAACAGAGGTTCTGTCCCGTCGGGACAGCAGACTTCCAAAAGGCATAACTCGGGTTCTAAGACTTCGAATCAATTAAACGAGTACATCCTCGCGTAGCTTAGGAAATTTCTTAACTCTATCTAAGTATATGCAAAAACTGATTCAGACTCTAAGGTGGTTTAATCTACAAAATACAGTGATATGTTCCAATCACGTCACAGTTTTTAATACATTCGGTAAAACAAGCATAACGTTCAAACGGTTGGGTGGAATTGGACGTTCTTTATATCCACTGAAAGGTATTGAAATTACCTAAAACTTCCTCAACAGGCGGCCGACCAAATTCTGAATCTAAATTGGCGAAAACCCAAACCCTAGGTCGACTACTCAATCTGCCCGAAATAGAGAACGTGGTAACTCTAGTTTTCTCCCAAATCTTCCCATGGACAGCACCACCACTTGATCTAAAAACATGATATCAACCCTTAGAACAGTACCTAGACCAACCCCAAGGATCCCCGTGGCCATACCTTCGCCCGACGAACGAAGAACCAACGGATCTCCTCCCAGTGCGCGCGATCTCTTTCCTCGCTCCAAATTCACCGGATCTCCTCGTCGCAGAGTGCTCCAAAGGATGGATCTTTGGGGTGGTGAAGTGGAGAACTCCCCTAGGGGCAGCGAGGGGTGGTGGAGAGGGATGGGGAGGGGTGGAGCGCATGGAGGGGGCGGCTAGGGGTGGCGGCTAGGGAGGAGGTGGGGGAGGCGCACAAGGGGAGGAGAGGCAAGTGGGGGGGGGGCGGCAAGGGCAGGGAGGGGCGCACCAAGCCCCCCTTAGCCAGGGTTTTCCCCCCCATGGGCCATACCCCTTCCCCTAAAGCCCACGGTTCATCCCCCCTTGGGCCCAAACTCCCCCGGAAAGGCCCAAACTCCCGAAAACGGCCCGGAAACGCGTTAAAACTGCAAAACATAAAGTTTTCAACCTCCATATTCACATCTTATAATGTTTTGCCCTCAAACTTCATATTTTATAAGATTACGACCTTTCGTAGTGTCACATGGTGAGGGAGAGAGTCCCGATCACAATTAAGGATTGGTGGAAGGATGTTAGCGACGAGTAGAAGAACCGACTGTGTAAAGAAGTTAAGGGAAAATGGATTATACAAGAGGAAGATGAAATCAATGTGAAACGATACACCTTCCAGAGAATGGGTGTGTCTTTGAGGAAATTCAAGGTTCTCATGCATGTTGAGTACGTGCTGAAAGGCCGTACTCCCTTCTAGAGGTATCCGTTTGTCACTCCCGATGTTTGGGAGGATCTTCACAACGGTGAGGAGTACACCCGAGGTGGAGGAGCTAAGAGAGGAAAAACATCGCTCTACAGAGGCAGAACACCTACGCGCACCACCTCGGTTCTAGTGGCTATGTAGGTAAAAATGCAGAGTAGGCGCGACTAGCCGAGGAGTGTGCAAACTCTGGGACAACGATGCCTTACTCCCACATATGTGAGGAGTGGGCACGCGACTGGGTATTAGTGAGGATGAAGAAATCCTCCGATGGTCGGCTTCTGGTTCGAAACCCTTTGACCGCGCAAATCATCTCCACCATCGTAAGACATCTAACTTAGTACATTGCAGTTGACCCTTCCCGCTGTATTTTAGCACTAATTTATATTCACTTCTCACAGGAGGAGGTAAGCTAGTAGAAAGAGCAGGGGGCATTTCAAAGCTAAGGATCGAGGGACATCCTGTCTATGCCGATCGGAAAGCCCGACCATAAGGGTCGGGTGCTTGCCGCAAGTGCAGGGCATACGAAGAAGTCCTTCTTCTCAAGCAAGGACAGTTCCAGTGGCATATCAAGATCATGGGCAGCATGTGAGGCACGTTGCGAACCGACTGTGATAATATATTCATCACTGTCGGTTCTAACTAGAACCGACACTGATAATAACATTATCATAGTCGGTGCTAGTTACGAACCGATACTGATAACATTCATATTAGTGTTTTCAGTATCGGCTTGACACAAGAACCGATACTGAAAACACTAATATGAATGTTATCAGTATCGGTTCGCAACTAGCACCGACTGTGATAATGTTATTATCAGTGTCGATTCTAGTTAGGAACCAACAGTGATGAATATATTATTACTGTCGGGTGGGAACCGACTGTGATAGAGCCTGCTCATCACTATCGATGGACTTTGTGTCGCCACTAAAACCGATAGTGATGAGAAAAAGAACCGAAAATGGTGTATATTCCTGTAGCAGTGACAGTTCGAAATCGTCATCATAGATGGTTTTTTGAACCATCTGTAACCATGTGTCAATGATTCTATGGCATATCACAGACGATTTATAAACTGTATGTGATATATACGACATCACAAATGATTTTTATTTATAACCGTCTGTGATGTTATAACTCTAGCACATGAGATAGGAAGTCATCGTAGACATAGTCCACTTGCATCCTCATATAGCCCTTCCCTAAATTTTCGCTATGCATCATGTCAGTCTCCTCGTATGGATGGGGAACCCCCACATCCAGCCTCAATGGGAAATCCATCTTCGAGCACGACAAGCTGGCACTTGCAGGCACATACAAGAAGGACATGGAAATTCATAAGAAACATTGTTTAGCTTACTCTCATATCTTTAAGTTAGAAACAATTGTTACCTTCAGTTGGGAACTTGACTAATCATTTATGGAAGCGCAGCTGCAAGGAAGGATGACACGCCTTTCTACGACAGGTGAGCCCATCTGACTCTGACTATTGGAGATCATTGCCATCATCTCGTCCTTCAGGCGCTCCTCACAGGCCTCATGTTCCTCACATGCTTGCCATGATCTTGCTTTGGAACGAGCAACATCCTCCTCATCTTAGAAGAAGGACATCTTCATATGCCCACACCTATGGCAAGCGCCCGCCCCTTATCAGACTTCCCGATCGCCAAAGACATGATGTCTTGCGACCCTTGGCTCTGAAAGGTCCCTTGCTGTTTCTGCTAGCTTACTTCCTACTACAAGAAGCGACTATAAATTAGTACTAAAATACAACAAGAATGGTTAACTGCAATGTAGTAAGTTAGATGTCTTACGATGATGGAGACGATCTATGCTGTTGTGGGGTTTGGAACTACAAACTGACCATCGGGGTTTTCTTTGTCCTTGCTTGTAACACCCTAAAATTTTGCTTTTCTTGAATTCATGTGTGATTTGGCACTTTGGTGAATTTTTGGAATTTTCTGGAATTTATTTGGATTTATTTGGAATATATTTGAATTTATTCCATTTTGAAATAATTAAAGAATTTAATTTTGCAAATAAAATTCTGTTGGAAATATTTTATTTGAGTCCAAAATGATCCAAAATATTTTCCAGAATTTTTCTGGAATTTTTCTGAGTCATTTGCTATTTTTTATGAATTAAATGAATTACTGGGAATTATTTTAAATATTAAATCACTGGAAAATCAACTCGGGTCAAGTACTGTTCATCCGACCGAGCCCGAGTCAGACTCGAGTTCGAGTCCGACCCGAACCCGACCCGAGCCAGTTGACTCAACCGAACCCGTTCAACCCCAATCGATCCCAACCGTTGGATCCAGATCCAACGGTCAGGATCATTCCGCGCAAGGTGACAGCGGCCCAGAAGCCATCCTCGCTGCCGATCGCGCCACGTGGGCGGCCGCGATTCGTCGTCTCGCCGGATCCGAGCCGGAGTTCTCGCCGCCGTCACCGTGTCAACCTCGGTTTCGCGCTCTACACTAAGCCGAGGCCCCTATAAATACGCCGCCACCGCCATCGGGAAGCGCACAACCGTGACGCACGAGCCCCTTCTCACTCGCCCGAGCCGCTGCCGTCGTCCGCAATTGCTCGCGGAGTAGAGAAGTCTTCCGCCGCGGTTTTCGTTGATCTCGCGCCTCGCCGTTCTCCGACGCCCGACAAGCCCAGGAATCGAGATCGGAGTGTCGCGCCCGGCGCGCTGGGAGTGCCCGGCCTTCACGCCGGAGTTGCACGGAAACGCGCAGATCGGAGGTCGTCGTCTTCGTCTCCGGTCAAGCCAACGCCGCCGCGCCATCACCGACCCTCGCGAACTGGACAGTCGTCGATCAAGATCGGCGAATCCACGGTGAGATCACGTTTAGATTCTCGGATCTAATCCCGGTAGTTGGATTTAGATCCAACGGTCCAGATTGGCCACGTTCACCCCGTAACGCGTCGCTACCCGATCCAATCCGGGCCGTTGATTTTCGAATCAACGGCCGAGATTGTGCCACGCTGTCGGGAAGCTTGGCCCGTAGCGGTGTAGCCCGCGGCGTGAGACGCAGCGGGCCCGTCGGCGTCAGTGAGGCAGCCAAGACAGCACCATGACGTCATCGGCCCGACGTCCGCGGTGAAACCCGCTTGTCGGCTGCCCAGCCGGTGTCTTGGCGCGTCGACAATAACGTCATCTCAGGCCCCACCTGTCGATCTCACGTGGAGCCGCGGTGGGCCGGGTCCACCGTGGACCAAACCGCGCCGTGAGTCGAGCCCATGAGCCGGCCGACGCCACCAGCCCAATCAGAGAGGCTGCCACGTGTCCATGCCGACGCAATAATTAATTTCCTAAAAAGGAAATGATTTATTAATTCGAATTAAAGATTTCAAATTTAGATTCAAACTTCAAACGCTTTATAACTTTATGCGTTCAACTCCGATTTGAGTGATTCAAATTTCTAAATTTGTATAAAATTGAGATCTACCTAAATATGAATTTTATTTAATTTTTGGACTAAAGTTTTTCTCTGTAAAATTATTTAAATGATTATTTAAACTTTAAATAATCATAACTTTTGCGTTTTAACTCCAAATTTGACGATTCCAGTTTCTAAAAATCCACAAAATTACGTTCTTTCTGTTTATGGATTTTATTTGGATGTTTGGACACTTTTTTCCTATTGTTTATTTGTGTATTTGCTATTTGCACGCTTTACGAGTAGACGTTGAAGTGCCGGAAGGATTCGAAGGAGAAGTATTAACTCAGGATCCGACTCAAGACCAAGAACAAGTACTTTTTGAAGGCAAGTTGTGCTTTGACCATGTTGATCCTATTTCGAAATCTATTTTGATTTAAACTATTGCATGCTAGTTCAATTAGAAAGATACTTTGTTTAAACCTGGGGGTTAGATGAGTACCAATTTGCTGTATGACACCTTGATTACTTAAGTATGTGCCATGACCCTTTGTCACCCTAGTTGTGGATTATTGGATGGACATTATTAAATTGCCAACATGGGTTTTAGACCGTTGTAGTATATTGCTTAGACCTGCTACGTGCTCATAACATGATTTTGGATAATCAAATGTTAATATTGACTTAATGATATATTGAACCTGTTTTGGAAAAGTATCATGTGATGTTGATGGCACGTGGTGCATGGTAATCAACTGGGGTTTGATAAGCGATTTCGACCAGGGGCATGTGGCAAGAGTAATCAGGTGGGCCAGTTGTGGCATTGGGAGTGTTGATTTGGTTCTTCGGGTAGTCTTGCCCTGGTCACCCTAAGGACTTAACCTTGCAAGCCTTTGAACTGGGTCTAACGTGCAACCACATGTCTGGAATGGGACGGACCTAGTTGACTAAGTTGCTAATAACGTACTGTGGGACCTCAGGAGGTCAACTACACCCTTTGTGTAAGTTATGCGGGGAGGCGTCTGAGGGCTGAGGCAGTGCCCATCTAACGGTTGATTGGCCTAGACTTCGCCTTAGCGAAGGAAGGGTTAGTCTTAATAACCGGGGGGAGGACCACTTGTATTGTTAGAGGTTTCCGAAAGACTTTGTTACGGGAACTCGCCTTTGTGGTGTTTGACTGTATCTTGTGGGTAAAGTGCATAACCTCTGCAGAGTTTAGAATCTATTCGAATAGCCGTGTCCGCGGTATTGGACATCGCTCGGGAATTACAGTCAAGGGTTAGATTTTCTCAAAAATAACTTTGGTTTGAAAGGTTGGGTTGGTATAACAATGAAGATGATGGAAACATGGTTTAGGATGGGGAAAAAGTTTATTAAATTTTTGAAAAGTTATTTATGCTTTATTTATTTCTACTGCTTTCGAATCTACTTATATTACTTGTCAAATGTCATTTACTGCAAATATACCTTGAGCTATTCCTTTGTACCAAGCCATGCATATAGTATATTAGCTTGCATTCTCAGGCATGACTTCTTGAGTACCAAGTACTCACCCTTGCCTCAACACAACACCGGTTGAAGAGGAGACTACGCCCGGCTTTGGAGGAGGAACTCCAAGAGGACCGATCTACTTAGGGATGCGAGCCCGATCAGGTTGCTGTGGTATCTTGGATGGCGCCACAAGCTATTTGATTTTCCGCTGCTATTATTTCTCTGAATAAGTTTCGCCTTGCGAGGCATATATTTGTAACTTGACCATAAGGTCGAGTAACCAGTTTGATTATTTAAATAAAGTACTTTTATGGTATCGATTGGTATGATTGTGATATTTACCGATGTTAAAGACTCGTGGTGCACTAGCGCGTTCCTGGACTAGTGCTGAATACACAGAGGGTCCGGATTTGCAAATTCGGGGTCCCGACAGAGGTGGTATCAGAGCCATACTTGACTGTAGGCTCAACCCTAGCCAGAATGGTCGTAGTGAGGATAAAACCTATTTTCTAAAAACTAAAAATTTGTCAAGATAAGAAATGACATCTCGACTTATCCCCTTCTCTCTTTTCTTGTCTCTTGCTGAAATTTTCCCTTACCTTGTCACAATTTAAAAATTCCGAGTTCTTACGTAAAGCACTCTTGTGACAGATGGAGGAAGAGTTCAACTACGTTGATCCGGGAGTTGGTCATGTCATGAACTTTGGCACATGCTACAAACTCTCGGAGATTTTGAGAAGCCCTAATACCAAGTGGAAGTGATCAGGCAAGCAGGATGGATCAAGGCTTGTGACGTGAGGATTGAGGTACCTGCCAGGAAGAGGGGCCCAGGCAATCGCCCGATACACCGGCCAGAGATCTACAATGCGAGATGGGTATCCAAGAGGTATCACGACGAGCAATGCGGCACATTACCGATATCTACGCCAGAGAATTGGAGAGCACGGTGTTCCGTTATCATCTCGCAAGCGATAACCTTCTTGACCCGAAGACGATTCAGGATGAGGACGCCATGGTTACACAGTTGGCACGATTTGTTGTCGCCCAAGAGGATGTACTAGATAATACAAGCAAGGAGCTACAGAAGGCCCACAAGGAAATCACGACAGAGAAGAACCGATGGCGGGAAGCTCAAGAGTATGTGGCACACCTACTACGAAGGATTGACGAGTTGGAGATGACCTTGTACGGACTGCACTCAGAGCCCGTGACTCGAGCTACACGAGCCAGATCCGGAGGAGTCGGACCTCGATGAGGACATCGCTTCTTCGACTACCACAGATGACATAGTCATTTGGACATGGCGATCGTTACGCGCCTATGCCACAAAGACCTGCACCTGTGCCGTGGAGGTTTTCTCGATGAGTGAACGTAGGTTCTATAGTGAGACTCCTTCGCGAGAGTCGCGTCATAGAATAAAGAGTCACCCTTTAGGCGTTAGACTCAGAGTTAGTTCGATTTGGATTTGCTTTGTTTGTCGAGTGTGCAAGATGTGTTGCAAGGCCCTTAGGCATTGTAAGCAGCCATACCAAGTTATTAATAATAAAGTTGGACCTTAAAGTTACACCTTTCGCCCCGCATAAGTCCCATATTACTTGCCTATCCTTGTTTCCCTCTCATCTCTAAACCTAGAGCAAACCAAGCGGATGGTGAACACCCGTGGGAACTTTGGAAGCAATGGGAGTGGTTCTCGCCAAACAGAAACCCCAATGATGGAGCACCAAAGACCGCCCTTTGGATATGCAGAATTTCGAGCTTTTCTTGCTGCCTGCACTCGCTTGATGCATGCTATGATGCAACAAATGCAGCACACGTCCAACGCTCAGGCCCACGACCAATCAAGTTAATCAGGGACCACGCCGTAATACAAGACTATCGAGTTCATGAGGACTCACCCACCCACTTTCTTCCGGGAATGCCAATCCATTGGAGGCCGATGATTGGTTGAGATCTATTGAGAGGAAGCTACACATAGCTCAATGCCTAGGAAATGAGAAGGTATTTCACGCTTCTCATCACCGGAAGGAACAAATTACCGAATGGTGGGAGAACTTCGTGCCACGCAAGAAGAACCCTCAAGATATCACTTGGGAAGAGTTCACACTGCATTCCGACAAAGATCACGTGCCTGAAGGAATCATGGACCTTAAGAAGGAGGAGTTCAGAGCATCAAGCAAGGTAATCACCAAGGTCGACTACGAACAAGTTCACACAGCTAGCACGCCACGCACTGAGGATGTAGCGACGAGATAAATCAGCATAGCCTCGCTTTTATGAAGGGACTTAACTCAGATTGCAAGTAGGGTTGATCACCCACACCTTTCGAGATTTCCAGGAGTTAGTGAATAAGGCGCTTATTCTTGAGGACAAGCGCAAGGAATCGGATGAGAACAGAAGCGCAGGATGCAACAAAGAAGGATCACGCCAGGAACGCCAGCGGCGCTTGAGAGTTGCACCAAACCAATTCTTGATTCCAACCACAGAATGCAACAAGGACGCCACCCCCAAAGACCAAGACCTGCCAATCAGAACTACTGCACCCAGCCCCGCTTAGAAACGCTTACTCAGGCGGTCATCAAGGAGCAGTGAAGGAGACGCTACGATCGCAACGAGCCAGGACACTTTGCCATGATTGTCCAAGAAGAAGACAAACAGGAAGTGACCCGATTCGCTTCAACCTAGGAACCACCCCAGCTAGGACGTCGGCACAGGAGCCACACCCTGCATCGCGTGGTGAGAGGCCGAGTCAACCATGTCACCGCAGATGCACCGCAGAATGCTACTGGACGTCGTCTTGGGTAAGTTACTTGTTAACTCGATACACCTGCAGCTTTTGTTTGACTCTGGAGCTTCAGATTCGCTTTGTTTCGCAAGGCTTTGCTACTAGAAATGATTTGAGGATTGCAAGACTTAAGTGCATGCTTTTAGTTCAAACCCTGGTTAGAACTCCGAACGAAAGTAGGATGTTCCGGGTGAGAATACTAATAGATGGAATAGAGTTCCTAGCGAACCTTATTATTTTGGAGACCTGACCTTAGACGTCATATTGGGAATGGATTGGTTATCCAAGCACAAGGGCGTATTGGATTGTGGACGAAGGACTATCTCGATTGAGAGCCCGTGTGGGAAGAAAGTGGAATTTCAAGCCACCGCATGATTAGAGACGGACAGCTTGATGGTTAACAGTACCAAGGCGATCGGCATAGATGACGCCCCAAAGAGTGAATGAGTACCCGATGTTTTTCCCGAGGATCTACGGTATGCCGCCCAGACAGGGGATATAGAGTTTGCGATAGAGCTTGTACTGCACAAAGACCGATAGCAAAGAGACCCTATCGGATGTCCACCGAGGAGTTGGTAGAAATGAAGAAACAACTAGAAGAGTTAATGGAGAAAGGATTTATCGACCGAAGTTCGTCGCCGTGGGGAGCACCGCTTTTGTTTGTCAAGAAGAAGGACGGAGTTTCAGGATGTGCATTGACTACCGTGCACTCAACGAAGTCACCGTGAAAAATAAGTATCCGCTACCCGGGATTGATGATTTGTTTGATCGGTTGAGAGGAGCCGGAGTTTTCTCCAAGATTGATCTCGAGATCGGGATACCATCGATTGAAGATCCGATCGAGGATATTCAAGATCGCATTCTCGTCAAGATATGGACATTACGAGTTCTGATTATGTCTTTTGGGTCGACAAATGCGCCACTTATTTCATGAATATGATGAATAAGGTGTTCATGGAATATTTGGACAAGTTTGTCGTCGTGTTCATAGACGATATCCTAATCTACTCCAAGACAGAGGATGAACATGCCGAACACTTGAGGCGAGTTTTTGAAAAAGCTGAGGGAACAGCAACTTTTCGCCAAGTTCAGCAAGTGTGATTTTTGGAAGGACAAAGTGGAGTTCCTTGGACATGTAATGACCGCAGAAGGAGTCACCGTAGATTCAAGCAAAGTGGAAGCTGTGTTACATTGGGAGCCGCCGAAGACTGTGACCCAGATTCGGAGTTTCCTTGGAATGGCAGGATACTACCGCCGTTTCATCGAAGGCTTCTCGACAATTGCGAAACCTCTTACGCAACCGCTGAAGAAGGAAAAGAAGTTTGCATGGACGCCAGAATGTGAGAAAGGATTTCAGAGTCAAGAAGCGATTGACATCAAGACACGGTGTTAGTTCTACGGACGTTGCTCAAAGCTTTGATATTTATTGTGACGCGATCGCGCCAAGGACTTGGATGTGTCGATGCACGAGAATGGAAAGGTCGCCGCTTATGCATCAAGGCGATTGAGGCCGCATGAGGAAAATTATCCGACACATGACCTAGAGTTAGCCGTAGTGCATGCCTTGAAGATATGGCGTCACTATCTGATCGGAAACAGATGTGAAGTGTATACGGATCATAAGAGCCTTAAGTACATATTCACCCAGTCGGATCTGAATATGAGGCAAAGGAGATGGCTAGAGTTGATCAAGGACTACAATGTTGGAATCCATTACCATCCCGGGAAGGCCAACGTGGTTGCCGATGCCCTGAGTCGGAAAAGCCATACCGTGAGTATGTTGCTAGCCACAGATCAAGATGAGTTATGTGAGGACTTTCAGAAAATGAAGATTGAGGTTGTACCTAGCGGATTCTTGGCCGCATTAGAAGTAAAACCTACCCTAAAGGATCAGATTCGAGAAGGACAAAAGGATGATGACAAGATCCGCAGGATTAAGTCCATCAAGGAAGAAGGTAAGGCAGAAGACTTCAAGTTGGATGAGCAAGGCACGTTGTGGATGAAGGATCGGATTTGTGTGCCTAATAAAAAGGAGTTAAAGCAAGCGATTCGAAGAAGCCCATGACTCCAAGTACTCAATTCACCCCGAAGCGCCAAGATGTATCAGATCTCAAGGAGAGATTCGGTGGCCGAGTATGAAACGTGAAGTTGCCGAGCATGTTGCATTGTGCGACGTATGTCGAGAGTCAAGGCAATGCATCGAGACCAGCAGGATTGCTACACGGCTGAAAATACCGAGTGGAAGTGGGAGGAAATCGGAATGGATTTCATTACCGGTTTATCAAGACTCAAGGAGGTTATGACTCCATATGGGTTATAGTGGATCGCTTGACTAAAGTAGCCCATTTTATCCGTGAAGACCACTTACTCGGAGATAAATTAGCGTAATTGTACATGATCGAGGATTGTGCTTGCACGGAGTGCCAAAGAGAAATTGTATCGGACGAGGGTACCCAATTTACCTCAAGGTTACGGAATAAGTTGCATGAAGCCATGGGAACCCGTTTGAACTTCAAGATCTGACTTATCATCCCTGCAGACGGATGGATGCACCGAAAGAGTCAACCAGATTCGAGGATATGTTGAGAGCTTGTGCATTAGCTTATGCTACCTCTTGGGATAAGAGTTTACCGTATCTTTGAGTTCGATTACAACAATAGTTATCAGGCTAGTTCTGATGTCACCTTTTGAGGCCTTTGTATGGTCGACCCTGTCGGACGCCATTGAATTGGAATGAGACCGGCGAGCACCGTGTCTTTGGGCCTGATATTCTTCAAGAGGTCGAAGAACAGACGCCATGATTAGGGAAAGGTTGAAGATAGCCCAATCACGACAAAAGAGTTATCTTGACAATCGTCGCGAGACTTGAGTTTTGAACGAAGACTTTGTATACCTCGAGTTACGCCTCTCGAGGGAGTTAAGAGGTTCCATGCCAAAGGGAAACTCGCACCCGTTATGTTGGACCATTTAAGATTTTGAGTCGCAGAGGCGGTTGCTTACGGTACCGGAGTTGCCACGATCGTTGGCGAGGAGTGCATGATGTATTCCATGTGTCCTAGTTGAAGAAGTGTCTCCGAGTTCACGAGGAGCAGACACCGCTAGAGTCAATTGAGTTGCAAGAGGATTTGACTTATAAGGAGCATCCCGTGAGGATTCTAGACACAATGGATCGAGAAACTAGAAACAAGTCGACCCGTTTCAGAGGATTCAAGGAGCAACCATGCAGAGAGCGAAGCGACTTGGGAAGCACAAGACGATTTGAAGAAAGAGTTTCCAAACCTATTCTCAGAGTAAGCCCCGAATCTCTGTGGGCGAGATTCTATTAAGGGGGGAGGTTTGTAACACCCTAAAATTTTGCTTTTCTTGAATTCATGTGTGATTTGGCACTTTGGTGAATTTTTGGAATTTTCTGGAATTTATTTGGATTTATTTGGAATATATTTGAATTTATTCCATTTTGAAATAATTAAAGAATTTAATTTTGCAAATAAAATTCTGTTGGAAATATTTTATTTGAGTCCAAAATGATCCAAAATATTTTCCAGAATTTTTCTGGAATTTTTCTGAGTCATTTGCTATTTTTTATGAATTAAATGAATTATCGAATTATTTTAAATATTAAATCGCTGGAAAATCAACTCGGGTCAAGTACTGTTCATCCGACCGAGCCCGAGTCAGACTCGAGTTCGAGTCCGACCCGAGCCAGTTGACTCAACCGAACCCGTTCAACCCCAATCGATCCCAACCGTTGGATCCAGATCCAACGGTCAGGATCATTCCGCGCGTGACAACGGCAGCGCCCGAGCCATCCCCGCTGCCGATCGCGCCCACGTGGGCGGCCGCGATTCGTCGTCTCGCCGGATCCGAGCCGGAGTTCTCGCCCGCCGTCAAGTGTCAACCTCGGTTTCGCGCTCTACCACGGCCGAGGCCCCTTTAAATACGCCGCCACCGCCATCGGAAGCGCACAACCGTACGCACCGAGCCCCCTTCTCACCTCGGGCCTCGAGCCGCCATTGCCGTCCCGCTAATTGCTCGCCGGAGTAGAGGAAGTCTTCCGCCGCGTTTTTCGTTGATCCCCGCCGCCTCCGCCCGTTCTCAGCGCCACCAAGCCCAGGAATCGAGATCGCCGTGTCGCGCGGCGCTGGGGAGTGCCCGGCCTTCACGCGAGTTGCACGGAACGCCCGCCGACGGAGGTCGTCGTCTTCGTCTCCGGTCAAGCCAACGCCGCCGCGCCGCCATCAGCCCTCGCGAACTCGGACAACCGTCCGATCAAGATCTGACCGTCACGGTGAGATCACGTTTAGATTCTCGGATCTAATCCCAGCCGTTGGATTTAGATCCAACGGTCCAGATTGGCCACGTTCACCCCAGAACGTGCGTCACCCGATCAACCGGGCCGCTGATTTTCGAATCAACGGCCGAGATTGTGCCAGCGTCGGGAAGCTTGACCGCCTTGGTCGGCGTCTTACCCAGCGGCGTGAGGCAATGACCGACACGGCGGGCCCGCGCGTCAGCGGGACAGCGGAACCGCACCATGAGCGTCATCGGCCGACGTCACGGTGAAACCGCTTGTCGCCTGGCTGCCCAATGATGTCTTGGTGTCGACGCGACAATGACGTCATCTGTAGGCCCCACCTCGCCGGGCCTCTCACGTGGAGCCGTGGACCGGTCCACCGTGGACCAAACCGCGCCGTGAGTGAGCCCATGAGCCGGCCGGCGTCACCAGCCAATCGAGGCTGCCACGTGTCCATCTTTGACTGTAATAATTAATTTCCGAAAAAGGAAATGATTTATTAATTCGAATTAAAGATTTCAAATTTAGATTCAAACTTCAAACGCTTATAACTTTTGCGTTTCAACTCCGATTTGAGTGATTCAAATTTCTAAATTTGTATAAAATTGAGATCTACCTAAATATGAATTTTATTTAATTTTTGGACTAAAGTTTTTCTCTGTAAAATTATTTAAATGATTATTTAAACTTTAAATAATCATAACTTTGCGTTTAACTCCAAATTTGACGATTCCAGTTTCTAAAAATCCACAAAATTACGTTCTTTCTGTTTATGGATTTTATTTGGATGTTTGGACACTTTTTTCCTATTGTTTATTTGTGTATTTGCTATTTGCACGCTTTACGAGTAGACGTTGAAGTGCCGGAAGGATTCGAAGGAGAAGTATTAACTCAGGATCCGACTCAAGACCAAGAACAAGTACTTTTTGAAGGCAAGTTGTGCTTTGACCATGTTGATCCTATTTCGAAATCTATTTTGATTTAAACTATTGCATGCTAGTTCAATTAGAAAGATACTTTGTTTAAACCTGGGGGTTAGATGAGTACCAATTTGCTGTATGACACCTTGATTACTTAAGTATGTGCCATGACCCTTTGTCACCCTAGTTGTGGATTATTGGATGGACATTATTAAATTGCCAACATGGGTTTTAGACCGTTGTAGTATATTGCTTAGACACATACGTGCTCATAACATGATTTTGGATAATCAAATGTTAATATTGACTTAATGATATATTGAACCTGTTTTGGAAAAGTATCATGTGATGTTGATGGCACGTGGTGCATGGTAATCAAGCGGGAGTTTGATAAGCATGATTTCGGCCGGGGCATGTGGCAAGAGTAATGTCAATTGGGCCAGTTGTGGCATTGGGAGTGTTGATTTGGTTCTTCGGGTAGTCTTGCCTTGGTCACCCTAAGGACTTAACCTTGCAAGCCTTTGAACTGGGTCTAACGTGCAACCACATGTCCGGAATGGGACGGACCTAGTTGACTAAGTTGCTAATAACGTACCTGTGTGACCTCAGGAGGTCAACTACACCCTTTGTGTAAGTTGTACGGGGAGCGCATCGGGGAGTGAGGCCAGGTACCCATCTACCGGTTGATTGGCCTAGACTTCGCCTTAGCGAAGGGAAGGGTTAGTGCGCAATAACCGGGGAGGACCACTTGTATTGTTAGAGGTTTCGAAAGACTTTTTACTGGGAACTCGCCTTTGTGGTGTTTGATTGTATCTTGTGGGTAAAGTGCATAACCTCTGCAGAGTTTAGAATCTATTCGAATAGCCGTGTCCGCGGTATTGGACATCGCTCAGAATTACTGATAAGGGTTAGATTTTCTCAAAAATAACTTTGGTTTGAAAGGTTGGGTTGGTATAACAATGAAGATGATGGAAACATGGTTTAGGATGGGGAAAAAGTTTATTAAATTTTTGAAAAGTTATTTATGCTTTATTTATTTCTACTGCTTTCGAATCTACTTATATTACTTGTCAAATGTCATTTACTGCAAATATACCTTGAGCTATTCCTTTGTACCAAGCCATGCATATAGTATATTAGCTTGCATTCATTGCATGACTTCTCGAGTACCAAGTACTCACCCTTGCCTCAACACAACACCGCTTGAAGAGGAGACTACGCCCGACTTTGGAGGAGGAACTCCAAGAGGACCCGTCTACTTAGGGATGCGAGCCCATCGGTTGCCTGTGGTATCTTGGATGGCGCCACAAAGCTATTTGATTTTCCGCCGCTATTATTTCTCTCTCGAATAAGTTTCGCCTTATGAGGCATATATTTGTAACTTGACCATAAGGTCGAGTAACTTGATTTGATTATTTAAATAAAGTACTTTTATGGTATCGATTGGTATGATTGTGATATTTACCGATGTTAAAGACTGTGTGCACTAGCGCGTTCCTGGACTAGTGCTGAATACACAGAGGGTCCGGATTTGCAAATTCGGGGTCCCGACATTGCTATAACCCAGTCATGTGTCCACTTCTCAAATATCTCGAAGTAAGGCATCGCCATCCCGAAGAGGGCACACTCCTTGGCTAGTCACACCCACTCTGCCTTCTTCCCTTCATAACCAGCAGAATCGAGGTGGTGTGTGTGTTGTGCCTCTGGATAGCGATGTTTTTCTCTCTCAGCTCCTACGCTTGGGACATACTCTTCATCCTTTTGAACTCCTCCCAAACATCGAGAGTCACAAACTGATAGTTTTCAGAGGGAGTATGGCCTTTCAGCATGTACTCATCCATCATGATAACCCTAAAGTGCCTCAAAGACATCCATTCTCTTTAAGGTGTTCAACCTCGCTTTGCTTTCATATTCCTTTGGTATAATCCATTTCCCCTATCATTGCAATATCGAAAAGGGTTAGAGCATTTCACGATTAGGTCACATGTTGAGAGAGAAGAATTAATTACTATGTTACCTTTACTTCGTTCCACAGCCAATTCTTCTACTCGGCACTGACATCCTTCCTCCAGTCTGGAACCATGATCGACACTCTCTCACTCACCAATTGGCTGAGAAAGGATCGGTACCCTGCCTTAGACTTGGGAGGACACATGCAAACTCTCGTGGCATCAAACTAGAGAAACTGTTGCGTTTTCCATGTGGCCCCTTTACTCGGTCCTCGGGTCTTTCCCACCTTACTTGGCCCCTTAGCATCACCTTCTATTCAATCGGGCGATGAACCGGTGCCCTCTCTTTACGATATTGTAAAAATTGAATGGCTATTGGTTCAGCTTGGACTAACATTCAACCAGGTTTAATCTCATATTAGTACAAGAGCACTAAAACAACTAGAAGATTTTCCAACATTTCCCAAAGAGGAACATAACACATTGCATCCCCAAGCATCGTTGTAAAAACTGAATTTGGAGGTCATATACATACAAGTTATTTTCATATTTACATACATCATTCCCTTAGTTCAAGAACACATGGCAAAAACTGACAAGACCATGATTTTATAAAAATATCAACAACTAGTTTAGTGATGGTCGAGAATTGAGTATACTTCATTCATACAATCTACTCAAGCTAGAAACTTTAAGATTTGCAAATATCATATTTTTGTCCAAGTGCATGTGGCAGATTTACATGCATGTACAAGTAGCATCAAAGATAGTGCAGCACAAGCAATACTTCCTAGCATCAATAGGCAACAATACTTTCTAGCAATACTTTAATTGTTTAATGTATCAATAGACTCATTGCATCATTGATCGAGCATACAACCAGGCAACACCATCCGGGAATGATTATGAGAATATTCACTGAGGTGGACGTCAGTGGCGGAGGAGGTCACCGAGGAGGAAGAGGACACCGGGGGTGAAGGAGGTCACCAAGGAGGAGGAGGATGACACTAGGACCATAGGAGGTCGCCGACGCCAGGGCAAGGGATTGGGAGAGACGTGGCGTATGGGAGGCTAGGGTTTGGGATATGAACGGTTGCATAGGGGAAGAGGTGGGAGGGGAAAATTTTTTAGGTGGGTCATCTCTATTGGTTCCGATCTTAGAACCGATAGAAATAATTTTACATCTCTTGATTCTCAACTTGGAACCGATAGAGATAGTATTATCTCTATCGGTTTTACACTCAGAATCAATAGTGATAATGAGGACTTCTCTATCGGTTCTTAGCATGGAACCTACAGAGATAATACAAGAACCACTATTAGTTCTTAGCTTGGAACCAATAAAGAACTCCAAATTCTACAAAAACTTCTTCTCTAGTAAATAACTACTACTCCATTTGAGCGGTACTACCGTAACAGAGGAAATACACTCATGGTTCAACCAAACATTTCAAACACATAGCATTATTTACATTGTTTGCATCGAGGTAGTATCTTTATTTACAGTACAACCATTATTGATGATCGACATGCATGTAATTTGTTCCATGTGTGTCTTCGTCACTGCTAAGACATATCCCCATCTTCAAATGGATGTATTTCATCGAATTGGTTGTACTCTTCTTTATCTACGACATTTTTAACTCCAACGATCCGCCTCTTGTCATGAAGGACGACGTGCAACCTCATATTGGTTGGATCACACACATAGAAGACTTGAGTTGCTTGCTTCGCAAGGACAAACTGTTAATCTTTATAGGCGAGTCTATTGAGATCCACAACAGTAAAACCTATCTTGTCAATCTTCACTCCATGTGGAAGTCTCACCCACTTGCATCGAAATAATGGAACTTGATATATTTCGTAATTGAGCTCCTATATTTCTTTGATTATCCTGTAGTAGATGTTCATTGCAGTTGAGGATCCTCTTTTCGAGTGATTATCGGATAAAACATCTATGCTCACACCACTATTTTGTATTATATTATTTTCATCTTGATTTTCAGTGTAAAAGGTGTAGCCATTAATATCGTACCTCTGCCATATCTGTACATTAAATCTTGGTCCGTTAGCCATCCATTTGACACCCTCACAGATGGAGACATTCGCCTTTTCTTTGAACCATGTGAGGAATCGGCCACATTCTTGCGTGATGGAAAGCTCATCCATGTGTGGATTCTCTTCCTGTAATATCAATTTGTGCTGCTCGATGTATGGGTGAACTTCTGAGCTGTGTTGCAAGACTGTGAAATGCGCTTTATAATATATATCAAACCATGAACTCGTTAGTTTGGACCCAATGATTCCTTTGCCACAAAGTCTACCTTCATGACGAGATACAGAAACACCAATTACCTGTCTTTGACCTAGATAGTCCATGCAGAACACAATAACCTCTTCAGTCCCATAACCTTCAAGAATACTACCCTTATGCTTCAATTGATTCCTCACGTAGGCCTTTAATATACCCATGTACATCTCGAATGGATACATGTAACGTATGAATGCGGGTCCACATATCTTAATCTCTCTAACAAGGTGAACAACAAGGTGGACCATGATACCAAAGAATGAAGGAGTGAAATGAATTTCAAGCTGACATAGAGTCCGCACCACCTCACTTTGCAAGTGGTCTAGTATATCGGGATCAATAATCTTGCAAGAAAACACATTGAAGAAATAACATAGTTTTGTGATTGCCAACTTGACATCCTTCGGTAGAATATTTTTTATTGCAATAGAGAGCATTTGGGTCATTAAGACTTGACAACCGTGGGAGTTCATACCAAGCAACTTCAAATCATCCATGGACAGCATACCACAGGGATGTATAAACCTTTTCCATCCTCCTCTATCATTGCAAGCTTGAGCCTGATTCCCATGTGGCAATGTCATGGCGATCATTCACACCATCATGTGTTGATGGTGTTCTTGTGATCGATAAAGGATAATCTATAATTCTTGAGTATAACGAAGCATTAGTTGCATTAGTGTACTCAAGACACATTTAACTCATTTAAATTGATTTATGTTGTGCTCAATCAATCATGGAGGCATCCATTATATGTTAATGGAGTGCAAGAATGATTGAAACAACCATGTGTTTTGGACTAACTATTTTTATGAGATGAGATTGATAGGTTAAGTCCAAAGGTTGATACGATGAAACAGGACATGGGCGCCATCATGTGTTGATGGGCGACAAGAGAAGATCCCGAAGAGAAGATTTATCAAGAATTAATGAACAAGGAGTCGAGTGATGATCCCATTAGGAAGAGGATTGAGAGCCTCTTATGTAAACTTGAGGAGGATGCTAGTACATGTGTTGCACTTAAGAAGTCACTAGAGCACATGTGTTGCGCTAGGTGAAGTTCAAGCGGAGACTTAATCTTTTACTATTAGAGGTTGCCATCCCCTAGATGGCTTAGAGTGTCATGCACGAAGATTCTCAAGGAGATTGTGTGAAGCCCGGCAAAGTTTGTGAAGGTTAGAGTTTAGCCTACTCGAAGGGGTGAAAAACTTTCACTAGTAGATTCGAGGTGAGTGCTCAAGTCGAAGCCAGTCCAATAGGTTGGGCTTGCCTCAACGTGGATTAGGGGAGACCGGCAAGTCTCCGAGACTACGGTAAAACATCCGTGTGTCTCTCTTATGCTTTACATGCAATTCTTGTTTATATTATTGCAATTTATATTCATAGAATTAAATTGCTTACTTGTGTAGAATTGCTATCTTGTTTAGAGACATAATTAGTTAGAGCCTAGCTGATTTAGGCTTTAATTTTCAAACCTTAGTTATTCGCTTCCGCATTATTTATTTAGGTTTTGACATAGGTGTTGTTTAAAGCGTTTAGCAACAGAAGATTTTAAAACGCCTATTCACTCTCCTCTTGTCGTATCCTCAACCCTACACCGGCGCAGTCGCCATCCCCCGTACCTCTGTCATCTCCTCTCTCTCCCTCTCTCTCTCTTCTCGTCCCCCTCCACCCAGACTTCCTTCCCACACTGCCACCTCCTTGTGCCATCCCTCTTCACCGCCCCTCACCATCTCGGTTCCAAATTCAACGACTTTTGATCACGCCGCCATCGGATACGGCTTTGCAGCACTGTACCACCAGCTTCGCCGATCGTCCCGAGGAAGAAGATGGTGGCAACCAGAGAGGAAGAAGATGGCAATAGTGCCGGATCTCAATGATCCTCACCACCTCGGTGCCAGATCTAGGCGGTCTTTTTTTTCCATGAATAAATGCAGTTTAGTTATTTCCCCAAATAATTGTGTGTACCGGATCCTCGCCAGGTGTCGACGCTCGTTCTTTGTCCCTGGTGTCATCCACAGTGATGGATCGATGGTGACAGTGTTCATGACTCCACACATCTAACAGAACAAGGCCTATGCTAGCACGGCACGGTGATAGCACAGCGTGCCTTGGGTCTCGCCGGTGGTGAGTGGGACCGGTACCATATGACCTAACTTCCACCTTACTGCTACAGTTCACTATGGACAGGTAGGCGGTTTCATATTTGACATAAATCTCAGTATTGTGGTTTTCGTCGCTGGCAATTCGACCGAATCCAGAAGCTATAAATGCATGTATGCCATGCACAAGATGGATGCCACCTTTGCTTACTCTTTGTGTCGTAACGGTGTTGTTCACCCTTAATGCCGTATGGACACCACATGATGTCCGCGTCTGGTGATGCGTCATAGCTGCCGTTGATGCCGTGTAGTGCGTGGCCCACGATGGCCGCCCTTGAAATTGTTGCTTGTCGGTGCCACCCCGGAAAACTCCCTCCTTCCGGCGGAGCAGCTTTGTTTCCAAACTAGAGCTTTGATATTACTTGTTATTAAATATACAGTAAAAATATAGAATCAAAGGAACATGAGACATAAATTTAGCGTGAAATCCATTCGGGAAAACTATAGATGCATAAAGACAAATATCATTATATGAGTATATATTTACAACGACGCTAACTTTTCTCTTCTATTGTCTTGCTTGCCCTTGCTCTATTCTATGGACAACAGGAACATATTTATAGTGATACATAACAGATTATGTATAGGAGTAAAACTCAGAATTAGAGAAGGAAACGATACCGAAATGAATCGAAATCATACATTAACAATTGATATGTATCTATAGTTTTAATTGAATCCAAACTCTTATATAAACATGTCCATATTGGTAATGTACTGATGTAGGGATCAGCACGTCTACGGGGGAATACACAGCTATATATTACGAAATCACTACTACAGATCTAGCCTTCTATACCGGCCTATCAATACTGGTGATGTATGAACCGGGACTGACATAATTGTCAGTCCCGAGTTTCAAGTAATTTCTCGTTGTTTAATTTTTGTAGCTGTAAATTATGGTACGGTAGAGTAGAATTAATTTTAGATGTAACTACATTTAGAGATTACGGATAGATCTAGCGAACGTAGTTAGATGTAGGTAGAGTATAAATTATTTGTAGGGGATGTAGTTAGAGTAGAAATTATTTAGTTGTTTAATTTTTTTAGCAGTAAATTATGGTTGAGTAGAAATAATTTTAGATCTAACTCATTTAGAGGCTACAGATAGATATAGCGAATGTAGATGTTTTATACCGATACAAGTACATCCATATATATATTCATTTCTTAGGAATGTAGGTAGATAGATCTAGCAAATGTAGTTAGATGTAGGTAGACTATAAATCATTTGTAGGGAATGTAGTTAGAGTAGAAATTATTTTGTTGTTTAATTTTTTTAACAGTAATTTATGGTTGAGTAGAAATAATTTTAGATCTAACTCATTTAGAGGTTACGAATAGATCTAGCGAATGTAGATGTTTTATACCGATACAAGTACATCCATATATATATTCATTTCTTAGGAATGCAGGTAGATATGTATTCTTAGGAATGTAGTTATATTTTCTTTAGATAGTCTATATTTTTGTAGCATATAGATATAGTTATGTTAGGTGTCACAGTATTTTTTACGGAAAGTAATTAATTCGTGGGTGAATGAATGGATTCGCAGATATGGCAGAACGAGTTCCACTTAGAATCTATTATGGAGAAGGGGTTGTAATGTATGGTTTGGAGGGTGCGGATCTAAGTAACTTCCAGTATGTGGACAGAAGTTTGGGTAGGGTCGAAGAGCGCATATTTTCTTCTATGTTGAAGTGGTTGTATTGTATTATATTTTTCGGATGGAACAAGAGAAGTGTCAGCTGAATGTATTTTGCCTATGTAGTATGCAAAATGATCCTATTTGTTGGGAGCTAGTTAAGCTGAAGGGAACCGCATCATGGAGATCATATGTGAGGGGGACAGAGCAACATGGATGGAATCGGGTGCTTTTAGTGCAATCATATGATAGGGATGTTGCCCCCAACAGCAGTTGGATGGCGGTGAGTGTAGTCAGCCACAAAATGAGTTCTGTTTTGGTGACACCGAAATTGGGGGATCTAGCCATGAGCAATATGTTCAGCAACGCAACGAGGACATCATTTGCCAAAGTGGTGAACAAGTTTAATTTGGGGTGGATGATGAAAATATTGGACAAAAAGCACAGGGACAAGTAGACGAAGGTGAGCAAATTGATGAAATAACAGCTAGGATAGAAGAGGAAGACTGTAACACCCAAAATTTGCTCTTAATATATTTAATGTGTTTTTGGGATTATTTGGAATTTTTCGGTGTTTATTTGGAATCTTTGAGGTTAATTTGAATTCAAGCCTTATTGAACTAATTGCATTAAACAAAGATCATGTATTTTTGCATAAGCATAAAATCTAAAATTTTGTTTATAATAAGGATAATTGGAAGATGAGAGTGTTTCTTTCAAATATTTTCAAAAACATGTTATATAAATTAAATTGTTGATTTTACAAAAATATGTACAAGTGTCTGATTCACTAAAAGAATTTTTGCAAAAAAATCTATACGTCAAAAAATTACGAAACCAACTTTGTTTAGTTCCAAATAATTTCTAGTATTCTAGAGGAATTTTTCCAAATTTCTAGAGCTCTTTTGCTATTTTATCCTAAACGCGTTTTGCTCCAGCACTACTCAAATTCTAAAGTTAAGTCTGACGATCACGAACTGAAACAGAAGACGCGTCATTCCTTTTGTTTTGCACATGATGTAACATTGGGTGTCCCGATCCTTCGATGAGAATGATAACCTTCGATTTGGGTGGAGACGACTTTGACGATCCAACTACAACGTACAACGACGATGCGTCTTAGCAATCGCTAAACCAACTCCAAAGGGTTATTGACCTTGCCGTGGGCACGATCAACCTGATGACGAAGATCAGTTCCTGCAAGCAATCGAAGAACAAGCAAGAACGAGGCAAAAGCAATCTAAAATTGCAAATATAGATGAAGTATAAAAAAATTTGGGGTTCCGATACAAGGAGCGTGTTAGGCGGCTGTTGAGCACGTCTAAAAGACTCAAAATAGTAGCAAAAGGCTAAACTATCAAATAACCAAAACACAAGTTATTTTGGGGGACTCCCTAGCTATATATAGGAGAAATAGCAGGCCAAAACCGTGCTAGGGGCGTCCAAAGCACATCCATTGCCGAGTAGGACTCCTATTCCTAGTTTGACTCGGATTTGGAAAGATTCCGAACTTGTTTTGCAGATTCCTATTGACTCGTAAGGAATTTGGACATGGGGCCGGATCCGTTGGAAAGAGGACGATGAAACCTTTCAAACCAGTACTCATAGACCCCAAACACCCTTGTGTATCAAAAGTTATGGTCGTTTTAAGTTGGTGCTATCCCGGAGGCCGAATCCGAGTTGAACTTGTGCACCGGAAGAATTGGCTTCATGCTTGACGTTTGGGAGTACTTCTCCTTGGTTCCTAAGGACAATAAAATCATCACAAGGATTAAATAGCATTCCATTCATTAAATTATTTGTATGCAACCCAAGGAACGCATTCACCTAGCAATCGAATTGACGTGCACGAGCTCGAGTAATTGGCCCTTGTATTACATTGTTGGTTTCAATTGTGTTTGTAGGCATGGCCGTATCCATTGTAGTGATGTCCTCATCATCCCCCCTTCTTGCATTTGAGTCGTCCTTGACTCAAGTTCATCATCTTCTCCCAAGTATGGCTTTAGATCTGATAATTGAGTTGACGGGCTCGAGCTCGAGTCAATGGTCCTTGAACCGACGAAGATGTAGAAGGATGGCCAAGGTGGGGGCCGATGAAGCCATGCATATGGGGTAGAGGATGACATAAAGTGTTGCCATCTTAATGGTCCTGGCCAAGGTGGGGGCTGATGAAGCCATACAGTTGATATAATTGCGGCAACACTTGGAGATGACCATATGTATGCATTGTTAGTTTTGTCCATGATGAGCATGGTCAGCCCTATAGCAACATGGTTTGTTCTTCTTGATACATTGCATAATCTTCAGTTATCATATCATATTATCTTGTGACACCGAGTTAGGGATTCCAAAACTTTGTTCATACTAGTGTTGGCCGAAAGTCACCAAAAGAAAGAAAAGAGAAAGAGCCAGGTCCCAAAACAAGAGGGTGAGAATGATAGTACCACCTTGCTTATGGAGGGGAGAGAATACCACCTTAAAAGGGAGAGCAACCCCCCCATCAGGCTAGTCTTTTGGGGGCCACATGGGACTCTTATGCCCTGGCTATGGTAGCCAAGGTGTGTATTTCCCTCGTTGGGCCAAGGCCCACACCCCTGGGCCATGTAACACCCCGACATCTAGTATGCCTGAATGTTACCAAACATAGACTAAACAACATCTAAATACCAGAAATAAAGATAAATTACAGCAAAGGTGCAAATGCTAAAACCGAAAATTTCGGCAGCATCTCTTTTGTTTTTGCATGAATTGAAGCAACAGTGATAATAAGGCAAGATATAGCATGATAAGAGACAACTAAAAACAACGATAACAATTGAAATAACAACACTTATGGCTAACATATGGAATTTAACCATTTCACAAATTATAACGAATCAAATGATAAACTTAAGCTCAAAACCAAGCCATACACCAGGTTTCATGGCACTACTCTTATTATTATGACTCCAAATGATTAAACTGTATATAAGTGTAACACCCCGGCATTTAATATGCCCGAATGCTACCAAACATAAGCTAAACAACATCTAAATACCACATTTAAACATAAATTCCAGCAATGGTACATATGCTAAAAAACCGATATTTCAGCAGCATCTCCTTTGTTTTTCCATGAATTAACACAATATCAATATCATGGCAAGATATATCATAGCACACGACATCTAAAACATCAACATAAATGGATATATCATCAAATTATGCCAATAATACCACGCTCAACCACTTCATAAACTAAAACGAAGCAAATAAGGAATCACTAGGATGCTAAATTAAACCATACATTAAGTTTAAGGCACAACTCTTAATATCATGTCTCCAAGTGATTAATTATGGACTATGATGGTGGAGCTACGTGTAGAAGTGTAGCTAGACCCCTTTTTCCCGCATGCCGATCTCAAAGTACCTAAAAACAACATAAAACACAAGCGTGAGTTCGAAAACTCAGCAAGCATATTGTAATGGACAACAAGATCATTTACAAGACAATAATACCTTACATCACATATAACATCTCATACTTGAGCACATAACAACACCATCATCATTAAATATGTATTGCAATGCAATGCAATGCAATGTTATGCTCATATCTCCTTGGAAACTCATACCGGTATGGTTGAGTACACACCCGTCGGTGTGCACCCTTTTCCCCCCTTCCATCCCGAAGATGGAGGGTGCCTACTCCTCGCTTCCATTCACCACGTGGATGGAATCACGATGTAGGTCTTACTCAATGGCGTTCCGGACTAGTCATAACTTTCTCACCGACCTTGCCGGACTAGTTATGACTTTCTCACCGCCTCGCCCTATCTCATGACATGCATGCAACTATGCCAATTATCATATCTCATTTGTACATAAACATATGGCATCATGTCATAGTACACATAAACACATGGCATCGAATCATGATAAGTATAGACACATAGCATCATATCATGATAATCATACTCAATATATCATTGGAAAACAGCAAGCATGGCAAGTGATCATAGCAAGTATTCAATCTTTCATCTAATCTCCACAAGCAACCTACGATTCCGCTATACATTACAACACACTTGCCTCAACATGGGCGACGGATTGGCGGGAAGTAGAGGGCACTCGGTGTCACACCACCTGCACATAGGCATCACACACTCACAATCATGCCCACAAAACAGTACACAAACCCCCATCTAACCCGACATTGCCCACTACTCGCAAAACCTAAAACCAGAGGTTCTGTCCCGTCGGGACAACAGCCTTGCAAAAGGCATAACTTGAGTTCTGCGATTCCGAATGAATTAAACGAGTACACCCTCGCGTAGCTTAGGAAATTTCCCAACTTTCTCTAGGTATATGGAAAGTCTGATTCGGCATCTAAAGTTGTTTAATCTACAGATTACCGAGATCTGTTCCAATCGCGTCACAGATTTTAACACGCTCGGTAAAACGGCCATAACTTTCAAACCGCTGATCGGATTTTAACGTGCTTTATGTCCACGGAAATATAATTAAATTATCTACAACTTCTTTTAAGTCCGTACGGACAGATTCGGATTCTTAATCGACGAAAACTCGAACCCTAGCCCGACTGCTCAATCTGCCCGAAAACAGAAACGTGGCAACGTCTAGATCTAACCCAAAGAACTCCAACCCAGCACCACCAATTGATCTAAAAACTTCATAAACACCCTAATAACAGTACATAGATCAAACCCAAGGATCCCCATGATCATACCTTTGCCCAACGAACGAATCTCCAATAGATCTCCTCGCTCCTCGTTCCTCGCTCCTCGCTCCTCGGATGGATCCATGAGGATGCAGGGGTGGGGAGGCCACCCTAGGGCAGCAAGGGGGTGGAGGAGAGGTGGTGTGCAATGGGGAGCAATGGGGAGCAATGGGGGAGGTGGAGGCGCAAGGAAGGGAGAGGGGAAGGTGTGGCGGCTAGGGCACATGGGGAAGAGGTGGGGGCGCACCTAGGGCAGGGGTGAACGCCCAAGGGCTGGTGGGGAGCCCTTTTACCAGCCCCCACACCCAATCCTAGTCCGTTACGGAGACCTACTCCATCCCACCAAAGCCCACCAAGGCCCAAACTCCTCGGAAGGCCCAAAACCCTAAACGCCCTAAACGCATGGAAAAGCTATTAACCTCCATATCCTATAGTTTTAACCTTAATTCCACATCTCATAATGTTATTAACCTTATCATGCACGTTAAATAAGGTTCACGAGCACTCGATGGGGACATAACACTTCAACCGGCCCAAAAACGCGAGAAAACCCTAAGCCGAAAGGTTTTATTCTCTAGTTTCACCTTCTATAACGTCACACCAAACCATAGTGTCACAATAAGTGTGAAGCTACGTGTAGGAGTGTAGCTAATTCCCTTTCCCGCATGCCGGTTTCAAGGTACCTAAAAAGAACATAAAACACAAGCGTGAGTTCATCACTCAGCAAGTATATTGCAATAGATCATAAAGAACAAATCAATGCCAACATCAATACATACCATACTTAACATCATGATCGAGTCATAATTTCATATACAACATCATGACCATGTCTCAATCTCATTGTACACATTTCATTGTAAACATCATGTATGCAATGCAATGCAATGCACATGTCTCCTCGAAGCACGTACCGGTATTGCCGAGTGCACACTCGTCGGCGTGCACCCTCTTTCCCCTTCCATCCCGTAGATGGAGGGTGCCTACTCCTCGCTTCCACTCACCACGTGGATGGAATCACGAGGTAGGTCTTACTCAATGGCGCTCCGGATTAGTCATAACTTTCTCACCGATCTTACCGGACTAGTTATGATGTTCTCACCGACTGGGCCAGTTTTCATACCATGTATGCAACATATGCCATAAACATAAACAATTAATCATTACATAGCATCATAACATACCATTTTCACCATATCATGGGCAAACACTAATCATGGCAAGATAGCATGTCATGAAAACAATTTGCATCTAATCAAGACAAGCAACATACAACACACTACCCATTCCAATACACTTGCCTTAACCGCGGGCGACGGATTGGCGAGAGGAAGAGGGCACTCCTGGGGTCACACCACCTGCACATAGATACCACACACTCAAAACATGCCCACAAAACAGTACACCATCGCTCATCTACCCCGACTTCGCAAACTACTCCCAAAGCCGAAAAACAGAGAATCTGTCCCCCGGGACAGCAGGCTTCAAACTAGCATAACTTGAGTTATAGATCTCCAAATTAAGTAAATGAGTACATCATCGTGAAGCTTAGGAAATTTCCTAGCTTTCCCTAAGTATTGGGAAAAGCTGATTCGGCCTCTAAAATGTTCTAATCTACAAAACATTACGTTTTGTCCCAATTACATCACAGATTTGAACACATTTGGTAAAACGATCATAACTTTCAAACGGCTAGGCAGAATTGGACGTTCTTGGTTTCCAATTAAAGGTATTGAAGTTATCTACAACTTTCTCAGCAAGCGGACATCCAAATTCCAAATCTAAAATTGCGAAAACGCAAACCCTAGGTCGGATGTCCAATCTGCCCGAAACAGAACGTGGGACAGCAAATGCAATCTCCCTAATCTCATCTAGGAACAGCACCTAAACACCAAATTTAACCATGAAATTACCCATCTAACAGCACCTAGACCACCCTGAACAAGACCCCAAATCCGTAACTCTTCTTGACGGATCACTCGGTCAACGAACGCCTCTTCCTCGTGACCCGATCTCTCCTCCAATCGCCGGGAACGTCAGAATCGCCTAGAACGCCAGATCCTCTTGGACGGAGAGTTCCTGGATAGCGAGATCGCATGGAGGGAGAGGCTCTAGGGCCGTCTAGGGGAGGTAGGGAGGTGGAGGAGCAAGGTGGCGGCTAGGGGAGGCAATGGGGGAGGCGCATGGGGGGAGAGGGGTGGGTGGCGGCTAGGGTTGAGGGAGAGGGGAGTGGGGGCGCACCAAGGGGTGGGGGCTAGGTTTGGCTGCTCAAAAGTCCCCCCTTGGGCCCAAACCCTTCCACCGGAGGCCTAACTCAACCCCCAAGGCCAAAGTCCCCCGGAAAGGCCCAAAAACACGCTATAAAGTCGTACCGAAATGCTGAATTCTATAATGTCACATTCTGGGGTATCACAGGCTAGTTGGGCAGTCCGCTCACCGGGCGAGGCACGTGCGCCATACGGTTGGGCCGCGAAGGGCACGGTGCGCACCCGGGAGGGATGTATTAGTTGGTATCAGAGCTAGGTCCTGAAACAAGAGGGTGAGAATGATAGTACCACCTTGCTTGTGGTGGGGAGAGAATACCACCTTAAAAGGGAGAGCAACCTCCCCCCATCAGGCTAGTCTTTTGGGGCCACATGGGACTCTTATGGCCTGGCTATGGTAGCCAAGGTGTGTATTTTCCTCATTGGGCTAAGGCCCACGCCCTTGGGCCAGTTGGGCAGTCCGCTTACCGGGCGAGGCACGTGCGCCATACGGCTGGGCCGCGAAGGGCACGGTGCGCACCCGGGAGGGATGCATCAGCACACATGCCCCCTTTCTCGAGCAGCTTCTTGGCGTAGGCAGCTTGACATAGTGTTTGGCTCAAATGGCTACTCAGCGACGTGATCGACGTCACCAAGCTCAGATGAACAACACTAGTATTAGGAGGAGATTATTAAATAATCCTGGCGTTTGTAGTCCAATTGCATGGTCAGTTTCTTCATGTAGTTAGTGGTCAGTTACTTGGTCAGTTACTAGTTGGAATTCCCTGCATGTTGCACGTCTAGTTACTAGTCTTTTTCTCTTTTGCGCGCGCTCTATCTCTATCGATCGATTGATCTTGTTTGTATGTATTGGTACATGCATATATGTGTTAGGCTTGTGTGTGTGTGTGTATTAGGCCGAATCATGAACACATACATATATATGTTAGTACGTAGCCTTGTATACATGGAATAATAGGACTATGAGCATGTTCATATGTAAGTATATGTTAGACGTGTGTGTGTTTACATATATATGTTAGTATGTATATGTATATATGTAACATCCCAATTTTTGCTTTTCATGAATTTAAGTGATATTTTGCACTTTGGTGAATTTTTGGAATTTTCTGGGATTTATTTGAATTTATTTGGAATTTATTTGAAGTTATTCCCTTTTGAAATAATTAAAGAATTTAATTTTTGCAAATAAATTTTTGTTGGAAATATTTTATTTGAGTCCAAAATGTTCCAAAATATTTTCTAGAATTTTTCTGAGTGTTTTGCTATTTTTAATGAATTAAATGAATTTCTGGGAATTTATTTGAATATTTAATCGCTGGAATTTCCAAACCGGGTTTCACTGTTCATCCGACCGGACCCTAGTCCGAGTCAGACTCGAGTACGACCCGAGCCCGACCGAGCCAGCCGTTCCGGTCGAACCCGGTCATCAAACCCTAACGCGTCTAACCGTTGGATCGAGATCCAACGGCCACGATCGCGCCACGTCGTCGAACCCGAGCCCGACCGGACCAGCCAGGTCGCTCGAGCCGGACAAGAGGCCAAACCCCCGCACCGTTGGATCTTGATCCAACGGCTCACGTTGAGCCACGTCACCCCAATCCGAATCCATTTCGGATTCCGTCGCCGCAGTTGTGTGGGCCTCGGTTTTCGCGAGTTTCACGGACGCCGAGGGGCCTATTTAATGCACCGCCACCCCTGCCGTGTTGCTGACTTCCGTGCGCACCCGTAGCCCTAGACAACGTCGCCTGAGCCGCCGCTGTTTGCCCGCGCGAGCTCGCCGTAGTTGCGCTAGGTTTCCGCCGCGGTTTACCGCTGTTTGCCGCCGTCTCCGCCGTCCTCCGCCGCCGTTGAGGTCAGATCCGGAACCGCAAGGTCAAGACGCGTCGGGAGGTACCATCCACTTTGCCGGAATCGCGCCCAAGCGCTGTTGCCGTGGTCGTCGTCCTCGTTCCCGGTGAGCCAACGCCGCCGCAAGCCATCGCCGTCGTTCGAGCTCCACCAACCGTCCGATCAAGATCCAAGGGCCCAAATTCGTCCACGTCACCCACGGTGAGATCCCACGTGTTAATCTCTAGATCTGTTTCCAATCGTTGGATCTAGATCCCACAGTTTAGATCGTGCCACGTAGCCAAAACTGCACCGTGCTTGGATAGATATCAGCCGTTAGATCTAGATCGAACGGCTAGGGTTAGCTGCGTTGTCAGCGTTAGATTGGATCTTGACCATCCGATCAGGATCGAACGGTCAAGATCGACCGTGTAGTCTCCTTAATGCGTTAAGCCAGATCCGATCTGGGCCGTTGATTTTCAAATCAACGGCCG
This sequence comes from Rhipidocladum racemiflorum, assembly GCA_036346355.1. Classification (NCBI taxonomy): domain Eukaryota; kingdom Viridiplantae; phylum Streptophyta; class Magnoliopsida; order Poales; family Poaceae; genus Rhipidocladum; species Rhipidocladum racemiflorum. Next base: position 14,594,490 of record CM070582.1, read on the forward strand.
AGATCTAGCCACGTGTGTGGAAGCCGAACCGGTGCGCCGCGTGGAGTGCCAGGCGAGGAGTCGCGGCAGTGGCAGGCCCGCTGTCGGTGACTGCCGTCTGATGGACGAACCACCGTGGACTGCGGGTAGCGTGGACCGCGTCCGTAGACCGGGACACGTGGCAGCACCCGGGTGGTGCCACGTGTCATGGTGACGTCATCGAGGGATTCGGCCGGTGCTGATGTCAGCAGATCCACGTGGACCAATGAGGCGCTGACACGTGTCACTGCTGACGCAATAATTAATTTTCCGAAAATGAAATTATTTATTTAATTCGGTTTATTGATTTTAAATATAGTTTCAAACTTCAAACGCTTATAACTTTTGCGTTTCAACTCCGATTTGGGTGATTCAAATTTCTAAATTTTCATAAAAATGAGGTCTACCCAAATATGAATTTTAATTAATTTTTTATTATGAATATTTCTCTATTTTTATTTAATTAATGTTTTCTTTAAACTTTAAACGATTGTAACTTTTGCATATTAACTCCGATTTGTACGATTCCAGTTTCTAAAAATTTATAAAATTATGCTCTCTCTGTTTATGGACTTTATTTGAAAGTTTGGACACTTTTTGTCTACTGTTTATTTATTTATTGCTATTTCATGCTTTACGAGTAGACGTTGAAGTGCCCGAAGGCTTCGAGGGTGAAGTGTTGACTCAAGAGCCAGCTCTAGACCAAGAACAAGTACTCTTTGAAGGCAAGTTGTGCTTGACCATGTTGATCCCATTGTTGAAATTAATTTGATTTAAATTATTGCATGCTAGTTCAATTAGAAAATGCTTTATTTATTTAGGGGAATTTAGGTATATGCCAAATTGATGTATGACACCTTGGTTAATTAAATATGTGCCATGACCCTTGTCACCCTAGTTGTGGATTATTAGTTGGACGTTATTAAATTGCCAACAGGGATAGTTAGACCGATGTAGTATGCTTAGCCTTGCCACGTGAAATGCTTTGGACAATCAAATGCTAATATTGACTTAATGAGATATTGAACCTGTTTTTGAAGAAGTATCATGTGTTGTGATTGTTGATGGCACGTGGTGCATGGTAATCAACTAGGGGTTTGATAAATAGATTTTGACCGGGGCATGTGGCAAGAATGATCGGGTGGGCCAATTGTGGCACCGGGGATGTTGATTTGGTTCTTCGGGTAGTCTTGCCCTGGTCACCCTAAGGACTTAACCTTGCAAGCCTTTGAACTGAGTCAAACGTGCAACCACATGTCTGTAATGGGACGGACCTAGTTGATTAAGTCACTAATAACATACCTGTGGGACCTCAGGGTGTCAACTATACCTTTTGTGTAGTTGTACGGGGGAGCGTACCGGGGCTGCGGCCAGGTACCCATCTAACGGTGGATTGGCCTAAACTTCGCCTTCACTAAGGGAAGGGTTAGTGTGCAATCACCGGGGAGGACCACTTGTGTTGTTAGAAGTTTCCGAAAAACTTTGTTACGGACACTCGCCTTTGTGGTGTTTGGCTGTATCTTGTGGGTAAAGTGCATAACCTCTGCAGAGTGTATAATCTATTCGAATAGCCGTGTCCGCGGCATTGGACATCGCTCGGGAATTACAGTCAAGGGTTAGACTTTCTTGAAAATAACTCGGACTTGAAAGGTTGGGTTTGGTTAATAATGATGTTGATGGAAATGTGGATTAGGAATGGAAAAGATGTTTATTTAACTCCTGGAAAAGTTATTGAGCTTAAACTTGTTTCTACTGCTTTCGAATCTACTTATGCTACTTGTCAAATGCTGTTTTACTGCAATTATACCCTGAGCTATCCCTTGTACTAAGCCATGCATGTAGTATATTAGTTTGCATTCTGTGCATGACTTGCTGAGTACCAAGTACTCACCCTTGCCACAATACAACATCAGTTGAAGAAGAGTCTACACCAGTTTTGGAGGAGGAGCTTCAAGAGGAACCGTCTAACTAGGGAGCGAGCCCAGTCAGTTGCCTGTGGTATCTTTGGATGGCGCCAATGGTTATCTTATTTTTATTCTTTGTTATTTCTCTTTTATTAAGTTTCGTCCTGCGTGGCGTATATTTGTAACTTGACCTTAAGGTCGAGCAACCAGCTTGGTTAACTAATTAAGGTACCTTATTATTTCATTGAGTATGATTGTGATATTTACCAATGTTGAGACTGTGTGCACTAGCGCGTTCCTGGACTAGTGCTGAATACACAGAGGGTCCGGATTTGCGAGTCCGGGTCCCGACAATATACTAGGCGCATGCATGTATTTATATTAGCTGTAGCATGTATACACATATCTATATATACACTATGTTGTACATATATATATGTATACATGAGGATATATTCGGCTGATCTGCATATATATATTCGGTTGATTCGCAAGTATAATTTCCCATATGTATGTATACGTATATTGTTAGGATGATTTGCATATGTATTAGGATATATATATACATATATATATACTAGCCACGATGTTTGGTTCTGGTTTCCTGCTGTCAACCGGCAACTATAACCATGTTTTGGTAGCCATCGCCGCCACCGCTGACCTGTGCTCGCTGGTCCCGTGCCGCTCACCTGGCCATCTACTTGGCTGTGGGCCATCTCTGTCCCTCTCCATAGCCAAGCCTTCTGTTTCTTTCACATAGCAAGCTGAGCAAGCCGAGCACATGAAGAATACGCATATACGGGATGAATAGTAGCATGCATGCATTTGACGAAACGTTGATTTGTTACTTTCGTCACCAAAATTGTGAATTCGCTACAAATTCGTTTTAAGTCCAAATAGTATGCGACAAATTTTGTTAATTAGTAAAAATTAATACCTTTCCACAGTAATTTTTATGAAATTTTATAAATAAATTTATATTGATAAATTATTTGCGGAAAGTCCAAACTTACGAATTTTGTAGTTTCTAAACAATACGTTCAAAAATGTCAAAATAAATTTTATAAATCTTAGAAAATGATAAACTAATTATCTGGAAGTTATTTGTGAAATTATGAATTAGTTTGAATTGGGGTATTTCCTGAATTGTTTGTTTGTACGTTGTTTGAGTGCTTATTTGTTTCTTTAACTGTTATGCGTAGACGTCGAACTGTGTGTGGGTGTTGATTTCGAGGAACAAGTTCAAGATGAAGATCTAGACCAAGACCAACTGATATTCGAAGGCAAGTTATGCTTTGATCATTTGCTCCTATGTTTTTAAATGTTGGTTGATTTAAATTATGCATGCTATTTTAGCTACAATGCTTTCAAGTAATTTGGGAATTAGATAATTACCACATGTTATTGATTCCTTGTCCCTAATGTTTGTATGATATTAAATCATTTGTCACCCTAGGTTGGTTATAATGAATTGTTAATATGAGTACCCAGTGGAAAATGGTTAGAACGTATAGTTCCGCTTAGCCATGCAATGCGTACCAATAACATAATTTTAGAAAGAAAGTGGAATATGGCTATTGAACCACGGAACGTGTTTTATAAGAATGTGAGATGTGTTGTTGATGAATGGCACATGGTGCATGGTAACCAACCGGGTGGGAAAATGGTTTAGACTAGGGCAAGTGGCAAGATGTCCAGTGGTGGGCCAGATGTGGCATTTGGGCGGTCGCATTTGGATTTGGTTTTTATGACATGTTGACATGATGGGTTTTTCGGTAGTCTTGCCTTAGTCATCTAAGGACTTAACCTTGCAAGAATTTGAACTGGGCTAACCATACAACCACAAGTTCCGGAGTGGGACGGACCTAGCTGAGTAAATTGTGAAGTCTATTGTGACACCACGGAGTGTCGTAACCTTATAAAATGTGAATGTTGAGGTCAAAAATATTATGAAATATGGAATTGGAGGTTGGAACCATACGGTATGGGGTTTATTTGCGTTTCCGGGCCGATTTCAGGAGTTTGGGCCTAAGGGAAAGGGTCGTGGGCCTTGGTGGGGAGGAGTTTGAGTCCATGTGGGAGTAGGAGACCTATTTGGGCTGGTGGAAAAGCCTCCCCCTGCCCTTGCTTGCGCCCCACCCCTCCATTGTGCACCCCCACCCCCTTGTGTGCCCCAGCCGCCCCCCCAATCCTCCTCCTAGTCGCACCCCCCACCACCTCTCCCCATTGCGCCACCACCCCTCCACCACCTCTCCACCTCTCTTGCTACCCCTAGGGGAGTTCTCCACCTCACCAATCCAAAAATCCGTCCGTTGGAGCGCTCCACGATGAGGAGATCCGGTGGATTTGGAGCGAGGAGGGAGATCGCGCGAACCGGGAGGAGATCTGTTGGGTTTTCGGTCGTCGGGCGAAGGTATGTCCATGGGAATCCTTGGGGTTGGTTTAGGATCTGTTCTAAGGGTTAATATCATGTTTTTAGATCAATTGGTGGTGCTGTAGTTGGGTAGATTAGATGGAATCTAGAGTTTGCCACATTCTCTGTTTCGGGCAGCATGAGCAGTCGACCTAGGGTTTGGGTTTTTGCCAATTTAGAGTCGGATTTTGGTCGGCCGCCTGTTGAAGAAGTTGTAGGTAACTTCAATACATTTCTGTGGGTATAAAGAACATCCAATTCCGCATAGCCATTTGAAAGTTATGCTCGTTTTACCGAACGTGTTAAAAACTGTGACGTGATTGGAACAGATCATGGTATTCTGTAGATTAAACCACTTTAGAGTCCGAATCAGTCTTTCCATATACTTAGAAAAAGTTAGGAAATTTCCTAAGCTACACGAGGATGTACTCGTTTAATTGATTCGGAGTCTTAAAACCCAAGTTATGCCTTTTGGAAGGCTGCTGTCCCGACGGGACAGAACCTCTGTTTTTGGGTTTTGCGAGTAGTTTGCGATGTCGGGGTAGAAGAGAGTTTGCGTACTATTTTGTGGACATGATTGTGAGTGTGTGGTACCGATGTGCAGGTGGTGTGACCCCGGGAGTGCCTTCTACTTCTCGCCAATCCGTCGCCCGTGGTTGAGGCAAGTGTATTGGAATGAGTAGCGGATTGTAGTTTGCTAGCTTTGGTTGAGATTGAAATTGAATACATGATATGTTTACATGTCATGCTTTAATAATTGGCATTGATATGATGAATATGCTTATTATGTTATGATGTCATGTGTTAATGTACAAGTTATTCATGATGTTGGCATGTTTGCATACATGGCATGATACATGGCCCGGGCGGTGAGAAAGTCATAACTAGTCCGGGGAAGGTCAGTGAGAAAGTTATGACTATTCCGGAGAGCCAATGAGTAAGTCCTACATCGTGATTCCATCCACCGCGGTGTATGGAAGCGAGGAGTAGGCACCTTCCATCTTCGGGATGGAAGGGGGGAGAGGGTGCACACCGATGGGTGTGTACTCAACCATACCGGTATGAGTTTCCATGGAGATATGAGCATCGCATCGCATCGCATTGCATACATAATGATGATGATAATGATATGTGATCATGAATGAGATGATTTATATGATGTGAGTTGTTATAGCCATGTAATTGTTCTTTTGTACCATTGCAATATGCTTGCTGAGTGTTGAACTCACGCTTGTGCTCTCTTGTTGTTTTAGGTACCATGAGACCGGCATGCGGGGAAGGGAAATAGTCACACTTCTACACGTAGCTTCACTCATTTGTCCCACAATTCATTCAATTGGGTTTTGATAATAAACTAAGTGTGATGTTTATTGTGTTATGGTTTAGCTTTGCGATATGAGAGTCTTTTTGTTCGTTTGGCTCATGGAGAGATTGAATGCTTGGATTTAGACTTATATTGATGTCATGCCTTTAAATATTGCTATTCTAGATGCCTCTTATATTGCCATTTATTGATATGCTGTTGTTGTTCCTTCAATTCATGTTAAAACAAAGGAGATGCTGCCGAAATTTCGGTTTTTAGCATTCGTGCCTTTGCTGTAATTTACTGGTATTTGTGGTATTTAGAGGTTGCTTAGTCTATGTTTGGTAGCATTCGGGCATATTAAATGCTAGGGTGTTACATCTATCCTTCGGTACTATCGTAGTGGTGTGAGTTCCGGGTGTACGGGTGAAAACTCATGTGGCGCAAGAGGGGGGCCCTGTCGTGGAGGTGTATCCCTTCAGTGTTGAAATCTTAGCGGGCAGTACTGGGTTTAGACAGATCTTTGGAAAGGCTTTGTTATGGTTACTCACCTTTGTGGTGTTTAACTGTATCTTGTGGGTAAAGTGTATAACCTCTGCAGAGTGCACAAACTATTCGAATAGCCATGTCCACAGTATTGGACATCGCTCGGGGATTATAGTCAAGGGTTAGGCCTTATCGAAAATGTGGTTGGGATATGACAATGATGGGAATGTTGAAATTGACTAAGGATGTGGGATGATTTGAAATAAGAAACTTGGAAAAACTATGAATAATGGTAATTGTGTACGCTGCTTTTGAATCTAGTTATGATTATTTGTTAAATGTTGCTTTACTACAAAATAACCCTGTTAGCCATTCCATTGAAATAAGCCTAGCATGTAGTATATTAGGTTGCATTTTGTGCATAGCTTGCTGAGTACCAATGTACTCACCCCTCCATAATCGCTACACCAGAAGAAGAAGGTCCGCAAGCTGTTGAAGAGGGGAACATCAGCGACACGGCTAACTAGGGACGAGCCAAGTCAGTTGCCTGTGGCAAACTATCACTACGAATAATCTTCATTCCGCTGCTGTTTTAATGTTACTCTGAACTTAGCCCTGCGTGGCTTTATACTTGTAAGGCTGACCATAAGGTCTTAACAATTGATATATGAGTTGAATACTTTAATATTAATGTTTCCGTTGTGTATGTGTGATGGTATTCATCTCTGCTGTATCTGTGAGCGCCAGCGTGATCCTAGACTGGTGTATTACACAGAGTGTTCGAAATTCCAATCCTGGACGCAACAAAGACCGTGAGTATAGCAGAGCAGAAGTGGAAGACGACGATGAGTCAGATGAGTCGGATGGAGGTACAGAGCTGCTTGTGCCAGCTGAGTAGAGCACGCATCAATCTGATAGGTTGGTTTTTAATGAAAGCAATGATATACCTTGGCAGTATGGTGACAATGAGGTTAGGCCTAACAGTATATACCTGATAAAAGAGGCTGTGTAGGATGCTGTGAAAGATTGGGTCTTATCATTAAGAAGGACTTTTAGGGTTAAGAAATCCACCCCCGACCTACTACGACGTGGTGTGTGGGATCAATGGGTGTCTGTGGAGAGTGCACGCGTACAAGCCCAAATGAGGCACCCATTGGTTATGCTCGAAGGTTGAGCAGCATAGCTGTATGATTGAGGAAACAATGATGGCTCATAGGAACCTGTCATCCGGGTATGTTGCGAACATCATGTACGCAGAGATAGTGGAGAACCTGAGTTTTGAGCCCTGTGCTATTATCCGAGCAATCGAGAACATATATCAGTACACAATTAGCTATGGGAAGGCATGGAGGGCGAAGCATAAGGCATTAGAAATGAGGTTTGGGAAGTTTGAAGACTTGTACCACAATCTGCCCGCACTGATCAGTTGCATTCAGGGAAGAAATCCTGGTACTTACTATGATTATCAAGACTATTCGTCAATCAAGTTGCCAACTAAAGGCATCTGAGGAGAGTGTTCTTCACATTCGGAGCTTGCATTAAGGTGTTCTATCACTGTTGTCCATCGCTATGCGTGGACAGCACATTCTTGACCGGGAAATACAGAGGACAAATATTGATAGCTGTGGGCTTTGATGGAAACAACCAGATTCTGCACGTTGCCTTCGTGTGAGACCCCGGATCGGCTATTCGAAATCTCCTGTGTATTTCTGTACTAGTCCCAGTCAGTAGCTAGTACACACAGTCAAACAGTGATGAATCATTGCCGAACAAAATGAACTTGCAACATAAATATAAAGTATCAACCACATAGCTAGTTATTACATCAAATGGTCACAGGACTAAAGTTCACGGTAGCGGAATAAAAAACACGATAAGTAGTAAAACCTAAACAACTCCACAGGCGACGACTAGGAACGCGCTTAGTTGTCTTGGCAATCATCCTCAAACTCCCGGGCGTAGAACTAGCCGTCTTTAGTGACGTCCTGGTAGTTTTCTGATGACAACAAAGGTGTAGTATGTGAGTACAAAAGTACTCAGCAAGTCTGGGAAATTATGCACGTGTGGGGCTTTTCAAGGAAGGCTTATTATGGCTCTCTTGCATAAAGCTGCGTTTCATCAAATCATACTTAATAATAATTTTCACAAAGCACCTTTTAACAATTATTCTAACAATTGAACAATTTAATAGTCTAGTGAAGGTTCTATCCACCATCACTAGTATAAAGGCTCTATCCGCGTTAGTACCTGGTTGGTAGTAGTATTTGTAGTAGTATTTGGAACAATTATTCTAACAATTGAATTATTTAACCGACAAGGCAACAACCCCTAGAAATATGGTGTATCGATGCCAGTCACTAGTACCTGGTTGGTAGTAGTATTTATGGAGCTATAGGTGGCTGAAACAGTACAATGGAATGCTAGAACCGCGTTAGTCAAAACAAGCTGAGTAATCGTTCAACGACGGTACCGTGCTAGTCCTAGGCTAGACCGTACTAGAGACGCGGGCCTGGACAGAAGAGAAATCACAGATCCAATTGACACGCACACAAAGCAAATAGCTAGGGATAGCTCCTTCTCTTCTTTTCTCTTTTTTTTCTTTTTTTTATAATTGTTTTGAATTTTTTTGGACCAAGGGTATAAAGGTAATTAGAAGAACTTGTGTGGAATACACGAATCACGTTCCAAGTAGAGGGGACGGTTCTTGCCAATCTTTCTAATTCACAACTTTCTTTTTTTGTGCGGCTTTTTTTTTTGCACTTGCCTTTTTCTTTTACAATTGAATTGGCAAACACCGGAAACAAAGGAAATAACCCCTCTAATCTCGGAATGTAAAACAGATCTAACTCAGTTTCCTTCCCAACCAAAACAACTTAAACTCGACGTGACGGTGATGGCAGTGGTGATGAAAAAATGTGACAAGAACTCGAAACTCTAAGGGTTTAGACACTAAGACCAGCAACCGACTTATCGATGCAACCGAAAACTCAACAAGTAAAAAGTAAGCAGAAATAGCGAAAGGCGCAAATTGTTTTGGACAATAGAACTAATCCCTATTTTTTTTGGATTTTCTGGACTATAGGTAAAAAAATGCAGAATTAGAAATCTCTCACCGATCAAACTGGCGCTCTGATACCACTTGATAGCAACAACGGTCCCGATCTTTCGATGAGAAGGATAAATCTCAATTTTTGTGGAGAGTCAACGTTAGCGGTCCGACTACAACCGTCCAGGACGTTGCACCTTAGCGACCGATACACCAACTCCATAGTGTCACTTTAAGATAAACGAAGTCCCCAACCTGATAACTGAGATCCTTCCTCCTTGTGCCTGCATAGCTTTTCTAGCGTACTTGAGTCGTTCTCAATTTTTCTCTGATGATTTTCACATGGGCTTCCGCGTCATGGACAAGATGAGGTCCAAAGAGCTGTTTCTTTCCAGTTTCTGTCCAATTTAACGGGGTTCTGCACTTTCTTCCATATAGGGCTTCAAAAGGTGATATGCCTAAACTGGCCTAGTAACTATTATTATATGAGAATTCTGCTCAAGAGGCTATGTATGTTAGAGCACAAGCTCTCAACATATTCTCCCATATTTGGTTAACCCTTTCTATCTGTCCATCTGTCTGAGGGTGGTATGCTGTACTAAAATTCAAGTTTGTACCCATAGCTTCATGCAGACTTTCCCAGAACCTTGAAGTGAACTCGGCTCCATGATCTGATACGATCTTCTTAGGGACTCCATTCAATCTGACAATCTGAGTCAAATACAATTCTGCCAACTTATCGTTTCCAAAGGTCTGTCTGATGGGTATGAAATGGGCTACTTTAGTCAGTGTATCAATGATGACCCAAATGGCATCATACCCTTGCTGAGTTTTGGGCAACCCAATGATAAAGTCCATTCCAATTTCTTCCCATTTCCAATCTGGCACTAGAAGGGGTTACATTAGTCCTGCAATCTTCTAGTGGTCTATCTTAACCTTCCGACACACGTCACAGCACACAACGTGTTCGGCTACTTCCATCTTCATTCCTTTCCACCAGTATTCCTTTTTCAAGTCTTGGTACATCTTTGTACTCCCGTGATGTATTGAAAATTGAGATGAGTGAGCTTCTGTCAAAATCATTCCTCTTATATCCTTATTATCCGGAACACATATACGATTACGGAATCATAATATGCCTTGTTCATCTTCCGAGAATTCCGAGGGGCTAACTTCATGCATTCCTTTTCTGTATCTCAGAATCTCATCTGTCTGCTGAGCTGTCTTGATCTGTTCTAGGAGACCGGACTGTATCTCCAGGAAATGTATTGATCCTTTTGACACTATCTGTAGGTTTAACTGCTGCATTTCTGACTCTAACTACGGCGAGATACTCTCAACTTGAGCTAAGTGATGGCATGCTTTTGTAACACCCTAGCACCTAGTATGCCTAGGATGTCACCAAATAGAGTAGAAATAGCAACCAAATACCATAATTAAGGACAAATTACAGCAAGGGCGTAAATGCTTTAAACGACAATTCGGCAATATCTCCTTTGTTTTTCCATGGTTTGAAGCAACAATAATAAGATCACAACACAATAACATAATAGATGACATCTAAAACAGCAACAACAGGAGTTATAGCAACAATTTAATTCTAGATTATAAACTCAAATGTTTCATGAAGCAAAATGAGGTGAACAATATAACCTAGCACATAATAAGGCAAAATCCAAGTTTAGCACATGAAAAATGATCATCACAACTACGAATGAGAGGGTGTAGTTGTCTAGGTGAATGAAACTACGTGAAGATGTGACGCTAACTCCCTTTTCCGAATGCCGAGTTCATAGTATCTAAAAATAACATAAAATAACAAGTGTGAGTTCATCACTCAACAAAGTGTATTGCAATGGAATAGAGCAACAACAGTATCCAATAGCATCATTATTACATATCATAACACATCGTCGTAAGCATCTCTTATTTCATCTTCATAAACATCTTTATTCATGCAATGCAATGCACATGTCTCTTTTCTTAGCACATACCGGTATTGCCGAGTGCACACCCGTTGGTGTGCACCCTCTTTCCCCTTCCATCACGTGGAGGGTGCCTACTCTTACTGACTTGCTTCCATTCACAACCGTGGATGGGACTACGAGGTAGGTCTTTCGTGTTCACTACATGTGAACACAGAGGCCCGCATCAGAATGGTTCGCCTCTTCCATTATGAATGCACACATGTCATAAACATGTATGAACTTGTTTAAATACTCAATATGACAATTGCATAGCCAATATCTAATCATGTTCATCATATCACAAGCATGAGCAAGCATGGCAAATTAACACATCATGTACTCATATTGCAACTCTACAAGTCTAAATAGCCACCCAAGCCCAAAGCCATCCCAATACACTTGCCTTCAACCGTGAGGGACGGAGTGGAGAGATAAGGAAGGCACTCCTGGGGTCACACCACCTGCACATAGGTACAATACACTCAAAACAAGCCCACAAAACAACACAAGAACCATCGGCTACAAAGACTTCGCGACCCACTCCTAAAACCCAAAAAACAGAGAACCTGTTCAACGGGACATCGGGCTTCCAACAAGCATATCTTGAGTTCTACAACTCCAAATTAGGTAAACGAGTACATTTTATCAAACCTTAGGAAATTTCACACCTTTTTCTAAGTATTCGGAAAGACTTATTCAGCATCTAAAGTACTCTAATCTACAGTTGAACACAGACTGTCCCAATTACGTCACAGATTGGACAGCGCTCGGTAAAACAGCTATAACTTTTAAATGACTGAACTAAATTTAACGTTTTTGGTGTCAAATTAAAGGTAATTGAATTACCTACAACTTTTGTAACAGCCGGCTGATCATAAAATGCTTCTAAAATTGCTAAAATCGCGTCCGAAGACTGACGACCTAATCTGTCCGAGGACAGAACGCAGGACAGAATTGCAATCACTCTAAATCCTTCCAATCACAGCATCTAAACATAAAATTTAACCAAGATCTCCCCCATCTAGCTAGCGTCAAAACTATGAAAATGAATCTACGAACACTTACCTTGCTCGAAGAGACCGACAAACGACGAACTCCTCCTCTCCTTGGTCCAATCCTCCCTCCAGTCGCCGGATTCGCCAGATCCCGATGGATGGGAGGCCTCCAACCCGCACGAGAGAAGCGTGAGGAGAGCGCTAGGGCCTGCTAGAGGAGGGGAGGGGAGGCACAAGGGGATGGGGTGGTGCGGCTATGGGGAGGGAGAGGGCAAGGGGGAGTAAGCAAGAGGAGGGAGGCGGCTAGGTGGTGGGAAGAGCAGGAAGGGGGCGCATTAGGGTTTGGGGTGCAAGGGGGGCAGGCTTGCTGCTCCCTTCCTCTCCCATGTGGGCCTGGGTCCTCCACCTAAGGCCCAAAGAGATCCCCCAAGGCCCAAACCAATTCCCCCAAGGCCCAAACTACCTTGGAAGAACCCAAACACCCGGAAAACGGCTCAAAACTCGATATAAATTCGTACCAAAATACCATAACCTATAAAGTCACATTCCATAATGTCACAGCTTTATAGCTCAAAGCGTCAGCTACCACGTTATCTTTTCCAAGATGATAGAGAATTTCCAAGTGATAATCCTTAATTAGTTACAACCATCTTCTTTGTCGCATGTTCAAGTTAAGCTGAGTAAACATGTACTTCAGGCACTTATGGTCGGAGAACATTTCACAGTGACTTCCCAACAGGTAATGCCTCCAAATCTTCAAAGCATGCACTACTGAGGCTAATTCTAGGTTATGTGTTGGGTAATTCTCCTCATGTGGTCTGAGTTGTCGTGATGCATACGCAATCACCTTTCCCTTTTCCATTAACACGCATCCCAGCCCTCTTTTTGAAGCTCGTAGTAAATTTGAAAATCTTTATCCGAGTTTGGGAGTGTGAGGACTGGTCCTGAGGTCAACTTAGCCTTCAACTTTTGAAAACTTTTCTCACACTTCTCAGTCCATTTGTAGGGGCTATCCTTTCTGAGAAGCTGAGTCATTGGCTTGGCTATCTTGGAAAATCCTTAAATGAAACGTCTGTAGTATCCTGCCAACCCCGAAAAGCTTCTGACTTCTGTCACTGACGTCGGCTGTTTCCATTCTAAAATTGTCTTGACTTTCTCGGGATCCATCTTCACTCCATCTTTGGTGATGATGTGTCCTAGGAAAGCGATTTCATCCAACCAGAAATCACATTTAGAGAATTTGGCATAAAGCCAGTGTTCTCTAAGCTTTCCCAAGATTAAATGCAAATGCTCCTTGTGATCCTTTTTGGTTTTGGAGTATACCAGAATATCGTCTATGAACACTATGATGAACCGGTCCAAGAACTCCATACATACTTGGTTCATTAGGTTCATGGAGTACACAGGGGCATTCATGAGTCCAAACGGGACCACTGTGAACTCATACAATCCATATCGCGTAGCAAATGCGGTCTTTTCCCTGTCTTGTTTCCTGACTTTCAGCTGATGGTAACCTGTCCTCAAGTCTATCTTTGAAAAGACCTTGGCTCCTTTCAACTGATCAAATAGGTCATCTATCCGAGGCAATGGATACTTATTCTTGATTATCACATCATTCAATGCTCGGTAATCTATGCAAAGTCTGGCTCCTCCATCTTTCTTCTTTGCAAACACTACAGGAGTGGCCCAGGGTGAAATGCTGGGTTTGATAAACCCTTTATCCAACAACTCATCTAACTGCTTCCTGAGTTCCTTCAGTTCCAAAGGCGACAAGGGATGGGGTCACTTGTAAATAGGAACTGTTCCTGGAACTAACTCTATTGCCAGTTCTATGCCTCTGTTCGGAGGTTTTTCGGGTAACTCTTCTGGAAAGAGGTCTGGGCATTCCTGAACTATAGGTATGTTGTCCAATCCATGGGTAACAGTGTTGATGATGTTCCAGCTCCTCTTAATCAGCTTTGGATCATTCTGAACTATCACTTCTTGTGCATAACCATTCCTTAGTGTCACTGTCTTCCGTGCACAATCCATACGGCCCTTATGCATAGATAACCAATTCATTCCCAGTATGATATCTAGACCATCCATTTCCAATAACAGCATGTTGGCTCTAAACTCAATTCCTTGGATTTCCATTTTCAAGTTGTTGCATCCGAACCGCACCATCAATCGACTTTCGGGTGTGTGGAAAACACAAGGGGAAGGCAAAGGGGAATAGGGCAAACCATTTTTGCAAGAAAAAGCCAATGAAATGAACGAATGCGTTGCACCTGGGTCAAATAGGGTCAATGCTGACTTGTCTTGGATCCGAAACTTACCGATGATGACGTCTGTAGCTTCTGCGCCTCTGAAGATGACACATGGTTGATTCTTCCTTGGGGGTTCCTCGGCACGTTCTGTCCACGGCTGTTTGGAATATCACTCTGTCTTGACTGGAGCCTTCGGATATCCTTGCGGCTGCTGCTGAGGCTAACGAGGGCGGGCTGTCTATTTGTTGACATGAAAGCTGACGTCTGTGCTCGAGCTACGTCAGTTGGTAAGTCCTTCTTGGGGCAGTACTGTCTGATGTGTCCGGGCTGTCCACAGTGGAAGCATGATGAAACTTTCTTGGGACATACATTAGAGTAATGATTCCCATTGCAGTTGTAACACCGGACTACAATGGGTGAGTAGTGGGGAGACTAGGTCGCGATCCTCCTATCGCTTGTCTCTTGTTCGGGGCATTTGGACTGAAGGTAGAGGTCCTTCCCTTGAACTGAGTAGAAGCTAACATTCTCTGTTGTTGATCTTTTCTTTTCCGGGTATCCTCCAGATCGTTTCTTGTCTCCTCAAAAACAATTAGCTTGTCCACCATAGATGCAAAGTCCTTGAATTCAATGGCGGAGATGTGAAATTTTAGATTCTTTTGTAGTCCTTCAAAGAATCTTTCCATTTTCTTTTCTTCGGTATCCACTTCCTTGGGTGCATAGCTATTGAATTGATGCAGGTATTCCATTACTGTGCTTCTACCTTGGTGAAGTGACAGGAATTCCCTTCTCTTGGAGGCCATCAGTCCTGCTGGAATGTGTGTCTTCCTGAAAGATTCCTCGAACAACTACCATGTAATCTCCTGACCTTCTTTCAGTGTTTGAAAATTGATCCACCACGCAGCTGCCCATCATTGCAACTTGTGAGAAGCATAGAGTACTCTTTCCTTGTCGTGCACTGCACAGTGTCAAGCTTCCTCTGAATATCCCTGAGCCAGTCATCTGCTGCCATGGCTCAGTCAACAAGGAGAATGTAGGAGGTCAGGTCTTTTGAAAGTCAGACCAACGTGACCCACCTAGTATTCCTTCCTGCCCAATGTTGTTTCATTGCGGGATCACCTGAGGCCTTGCGATTAGTTGCTCCATCAACCTTTCGATCATCTGATTCTGTTGTTGTTCTGATTGATATTTGTTCCTCTCCATAGCAGCTAGCACTTGTGCTAAGTTGACCGGATTTCTGGCTGAGTCTTCATTGCTTTTCGTGACTGTCCTAACATGATCCTTCTCCAGGATTCATCCTAACTCTGTTCAGACTGCAGCAAGTTTTGGGTAAAGCAGAAAGATAAGTAAGATCTGGGAATTTTGGGGTACGAAGAGATAGAAGGGGTAAGAAGCAAGATGAAAGGATGGGCCATCCACAGACATCTCCTCTCCTAGCACGTACTGTGGTTGCAGCTGGTCCAGCTCCTCGTGAAGCTAGTCGATCTCAGTCCAGGCATCATGCAGCTATCGGTGGAGATCATCATGATCGATGATGAGCTGGCTGTAAAGAAAATCCTTGGTGACAAGAAGGTCGGCGACCTCCTCGACACGGGGATCTGGTTCATCCTCAGGGACATAGATGATCACCTCTCCAGGCACATCTCCCTTCATAGGGATGAGCTGGAACTAGCCGACGTCAAACTCGTCAATGAATTGGCGGCAAAGGTACTTTACTGCCCTTCGGGCAGCATCCATCTTGAAAACTCGGCGTCCCAAGAAGCGACGCAGAATATCTGGGTTATCTGGCAGAGGATCTAGGTCAAACCAGGCCTTCCATTCGCATAGGACTGCACCATGGAATGCTCCTCGGTGTGGAATACTGGAGCCTCGACATGTCCTGTTCCAACGTGCTGCAGCATTCTCCACAGCAATTCTACCCATCCTCCAAGGATCTTGGGGTACGGATGGACGCGTTGAACCATCTGCCAGAAACGAGAAAATTTTCAAAATTAGTTATGAAAAACTCAAAATGAGGCTGGAGAAAAGAGAGATTCTAAGAAAGGAAAGGTAGAAAAAAAGGGGAGGAGAAGGAGAAGAGAGTAGTAGAGATAGTAGTAATAGTACTTATGTTTTTCGAAAATCCATTTTTGTTTTGTAGTTTGAAGTAGTTTTCAAAAAAGACTCTCAAGCCAACTTAGGTCTCAGTCTACGGTCAAGCCTAGGCTCTAATACCACTTGTGACGGACCGCCTTTTTAGTGGCAAGTTAGAAACTCACAACAGTTACCTAGGAACACTAACTGTTGGAAAAGACATGGATATTTTGCCAAACCAAAAGCAGTTCAACTCTTTTTATTAAACATAAGGCCTAAGGTCCGAAATTTTTACAAGGGAAGCGTCATGAGCTTCAATAGTTTACAATACCAAAAGTACTCTACAGACAGGGCCTTAGCGAGAGACAAAGACCTAAAACCAAATAATATCACCATCTACGAATTCTTGGTATGCTCCAGCTTCTTTGAACTCTGAAATGGGTGGGGTTGCAAGGGTGAGTACGGGAGTACTCAACAAGTCGTATGGGGATGTACTGAATACTATATGTAAGGGGATAACAAAGGAAGGCAATAGGGTCTAAGTATCTGGATGCAGTTTATTTTCTGACTCATTTTACATTTGAAACACAAACCAATACTAAGTAAATAAGGGGGGGTTCCAAGTTAAACAACATCATTAACCAACTTATTCAAAATTCCAACACATTACTTGAGCTAGGTTACAGGTAATCACCCCAATTCCAACTTAACTTCATTAACCAGAAGTACGGCGTAATCGATTACAATTTGATTAACTCTGCAGAGGTGCTCATCTTTACCCACAAGATATCTACGACCGTTAATGCCAATGTACGAGTTTAACATGCCACTTAAATGCATGTGGCCGGGCCGGGATTATCACATCATTTCATTAAATCATTCCTGGATTTATTTATTAACCGATAGGTCTGAATGCTACCTTGGACCCTTACTGTTCCAACTTGCACCTACCGTTGTGAGAACCGGTGAATGACACTATGGTCCATTCCCGTTCCACCCATTCGGTATACTCCCCTACCAGGGAGGTCGATCCCTATTCTCCTCAGAGAATAGTACCACCAATTTATTAAGTTTCCAGGAAATGACTAATTTACTGAGGTATGTTGGAGATAGGCCCACAGACCAATCCGACTTGTGGTTGAGCGGGAACTTAAGTTATTTACTTTGCTCAACGGGGTTTCATCCTTATTTTGCCATAGATTAAACCTTAAAGGCATTCACAAGCCCATCTGGTACCAACTGTACCAGCCACCATCCCAATCATGACATTAATCATCAGCCGGGGATCGGCCTCAACTCCACCTCATGGATAGCCTAATACTATCCCCCTGACTGTAGCACTTTTATAAAAGTCCATGACTCAACATACAGCACTTCATTTTCCATTTTGAAAGCATTTGAACTATCTAACAGGATTAATAATAACTAACTTAACATGGCATGAGTTAATAATCTAGGGTTACAAGGATTTAATATGGTTCAATATTTTTCAAGGAAGTTTCATGAGCAAATCAGCAATATCTAGGTATCATGTCATTCCAAAGTAACGGTTTTTAATAATTCAACATACAGCGAAATAATGCTTTTGCAATTAAGTACTAATTATAACATGGCATGAATAGGTTCAACATGATCAATGGTGTACGGCTTGCCTTGCTTGGCGATCGGATTGGCTGAATCGTAGGGAATGTAGTCGTTCCCAGCGTCCATCTAGTCCAGATCCTGCTCTGAGTACTGCTCCTGCTCCAACGGTGGCTCGACGGTCGTATCTAGCGCAGAAGAGGCGAATAACATAAATAAACAGAAAAACAATAACCGAGGATGAAAACGGAAATTAAAACGAAAATCGAAAAAACGGTCGGGAGAGAATGGAGGGCAATTTCGGCATTTTGGGAACTTTCGGAGTTTCGGATTGCAAAGCGGAGGTCATTTTTTGACTGAGTGGGTCAAAGCGGTTCGGAAAATGTAGTTGTGGAGTTTTTAGGGTTTTCGGAATTTTTCAGAAATTTTTGTGGCTTTTTTGGATTTTAAATGGATTTTTTGGATTAATAAATTAAATTAAAATTTGAAAAAATAGGAATACTGTTTCAACAGTATTGGGCTAGCTTTTCGCTCACGAAAATAGCCCAACAGCCCAGTCGGTCGGTGGCCTGGCGAGCGCGTTAGCGCGGGCGAGTGGGTGGGCCGGCCCACTCGTGCGACGCGGCCGGGTGGGCAAATGGGGATAGGGGGCTAGGGTTTTGTTGATTGGGCGTGGCGGCGGGGCGAGCTGGTGCGGTGGCAGCGCGGGGCCGGTGCCGGAGAAGATGAAGGCGGGGGGAGGGAGGGGCTAACCACGATCGGCGGGCGAGAGGGGCGAGTTGGAGTGGCACCCTTGGCGGCTTTTATAGGCAAGGGTGAGCAATGGGGCAGCCATGGCGCGGCGGCGGTGATGGCGGAGCCGGGACATGTGCGGCGTGGGTGACGTGGGCGACGAGCGCATCGCGCGACGTGCGAGGCGACAGACGAGCACGGCAGCGGCAATGCCGGCTGGCCGAGGCGGCCGCCACTGGCTAATCGGGCTGGGCCGATGGCGAGGCAGGCCGATGGGCCGGAATAAAGGCAGGCCAATGGGCCGGAATAAAGGCAGGCCAATGGGCTGGAACAAAAGCAGGCCGGCGGCCCATGAACAAGGGAAAATGGCCCAAGGTAAAACTGAACCCGATTCCAAATTTCCAATTCCAAAATCCAAATGAAATCCAATAGAACTCCAATTCAAACTTTTTAAATTAGGTTTTGAATTTTTGAGTTATTTCAGTTCATGTCAGCTCATTGTCTAAGCAGCGTAACTATGGATGTGCATGGATGGGGGCATGAATTTGGTGGTTGAAAATATTTTTTGATCTTGATGCATTCTCTAGTGATATGATGTAACATCCCAATTTCTGCATCTTTGATTTTATTCAAAGTGTTTTAGCCTTTTCCAAAAAAATTCATAATTTTATTGCTATATGAAGCTTAACTGGAAATTTCTCCAATTCAGAAAGGATTTAATATGATTAATGCTCAACCGAACATTTGATAAAATTATTTTATTTGAGTTCTATATGCTCCAAAGTATTTTACATATTTTTTTTAGGATTTTTCCATGTCCATTTGCTATTTATTTGAAATCCATTTAATTTTTTTGTATTTCTAAAATGAAAAGTATATATAAACCCAAATTACCCAACCCAAAACCTAGCATTGCTCATCCTATTGTTGTAGCCTGCTAGCCAGCCCAGTTCGCCATCCCGCACCGTGTGGGACGCTGACAAGTCGGACCCACCTGTAAATCCTTCGTCTTCCTGTGTCTGAGCTGGACATAGTGTTCGAGCTGTGCCCACAGTGACATTGCCATAGTTCTGGGAGTGACAGGCACTCCTATGCCTATTAAAGGTGTGCATAGGGATCGCCTTGAAGCCCTCATCCTATACCCTAGATCAATTTCCCTCAATTAGCCACCATTTCACTGGGACCCAGGAGTCTTCGTGAGTGCCGCCGAGGAAGGAAAATGTTCGATTCACTGCCACCGGGGAGTTCCCAACCCCTTGGTCTATGCCATTGCATTCGTCGCATCGTGTTCTAGCCAGTGCTCGCACTATCTCATCGAAAGCGTGCTCGGAGGCTATCGTTTCTATTGAAGCTACACTGCCACCACTCTTTTGTGCATCGCAATCACTGTTGTTCACCGTTTCCCATGATGTTCATGTCAGAAGAGTCGCCTCATCGAGATCGTCCTGATGGGATCACCTGGAGTCACCGGAGCTCCCCGCCGGTGACCATCGGTCCTTATGGTGGTTGCAGACATGGTGTGCCTTGCAAGAGTTGGATCCATGCATGGACTTTGTCCATCGTGAGCAATGTCAATGACATAAGGGGCCCACATGTTAGTGAGTTAGTGTCATCAGCCGAGTCCAGCGTGGACCAGAGCCTATAGATGTTGACTTGGTCTATGTACTAGTAGCCCACATATCAGTCTTTGTCATTTTTAGAAATTACAGAAAACTAAATTAAAAAATAAAATAGATGACCCACTTGTCAGGGAAGATTCCAGGAAGATTCTATTTTCTTTCTCTTTTTCTAGATTTAATTGTTCAGTGAATCTTTCGAGAGTCTGTTCTCATTCATACAAACTCCGATTGAGTTCATTCAAGTTTTTAAATTCATCTAAATTCAACCTATAAATTTTGGTGTATTTTATTTAATTTTTTGTAGTTTTGTTGGTACTTATGTTGTATTATTTTAGTTTTTGCTATTCATTTCGCTCAGACATTGAAGTGCCAGGAGCGTTCGAAGGTGAAGAGTTGATCCAAGACCAAGATCAAGTGTTGTTCTTAGGTAAGTTGTTCTTTGATTATGTTGAACCCAATTTTAAAAATATTATTTTGTTTTAATGTACCTCATGTTATTTCATATTATACATGTTTTCAATTAATTTGGAATTTAGCTATTCAACCCATTTGAATTATTCCTACCTTATCATTTACTATGCCATGTTTATTTGTCACCCTAGGATGGATTTGTATTAGTTGGTTGCAAATATAATGCCAACATGGGTTGGTTAGATCGTACTTAGTATGCTTAACCATGCCACGAACAATTGATATCTTTTGAAAGTGCAAATTCAAACTTGACTTATGATCTATGGAATATCTTTTGAAAAATGGTGTGTTATGTGTTGTCACACAATGATGTTGATGTGGTTGATGGCATGTGTTGCACGATAATCAACTAGGGTGATAAATGAATTAGATTAAGGCAACTGGCAAGAGGTTGTGTGCCATGGTGGGTTTATGTGATTTTTGGGTTGGAGATTCTTTCTGAAACACTTGATATGATTTTTGAGATTAATTAGAAGTCTTGACTCGGTTAGTTAAGGACTTAACCTTGTAAGCCATTGGATTGGGCTAATCATATAATCACATTTCTGTTATGGGCTAGACCTAGCTCAGTAGGTTGTCGAGTCTTAACATATGATATCTCAGGAGCATAGCCAAAGTTATGTGCGTGGTTGGAGAAGATGTGTGTTGCAGTGGTTCCATATCTTGAATAGTGATTGTTTCTAGTCCAACATGAGTGCCTCTTATTTTGCTGCCTTTGTGTGGGTGGAATAGTTAGACCAGACGTATCAGGAGTGTCTATGTTCGGATAGAGTTTTCGAAAGGTTTTGTTATGATCTTCTTAGGCTCAAGCCGATGGGTACGTGTCATTGCATGACAATAAGAGATTAATAATATCTTGTAGGTAAAGTATATAACCTTAGCAGAGTGTCAACCTATTTGAATAGCCATGTCCGCAATTATAGACAATGCTCAGGAATTTCAATCAAGGGTTAGATTTTATAAAAGTAAACCTAGAAGAGAGGCTGTGTGCCAATGGAAGTAATGTAATTTGGTTTAGCCTGTGTACCAGTAATTACTTTGATGAATATCTTAGAAATTTATTATTATTGTTATTTGTTTTACTATTATTTTAATCTAATTAATGTATTCAATTGAAATTGCTACTTTATTGCAAAATAGACATATTAGCCATTCTTTTGGAATAATCGATCTTTGCATGTAGTGTGTAATAAATTTGTATTATATGCATAGCTTGTTGAGTGCTTTATGTACTCACCCTTTCCACAATAAATCCATCAGTAGAAGAGGAGTTTACACTTGCTTTAGAGAAGTTCCAAGGGGAGGCGAGTTGCTAGGAATCGAACATTGTTAGATTCCTATGGCATGTTGATGTGTTACCTATCAAAGTTTTCCATTCCGCTGTTGTTTTCTTATAGTTAAAGCCTTGTGAGACCTAATAAGTGTAAATTTAACCTTAAAGTTATTCAACTATCTTTTATTCAATAAATATAGTATTTTATTATATTTTCATTGTGTATAATTGTGATAATACATATATGTTACCACTGTGTGCACTAGCGTGATCTTGAACTAGTGTAGTATATACATATGATCTGGATTTGCATATTTAGGTCTTGACAGATGATTGTAGCCATGGCATGTGCATCGGTGCCTCCACATTCCTTCGGCTATTTAGCACCTCAGCCACACCATCCTCATTGCCTTTAAACCCGCTGGTTTGCCTTTTCATTGACTTGTTGTCAACTGCATTGTATCTTCAGCTCAAATTGCTCTAAGTTCCATGTTTATTTTCTATTTTTGGCTATGCTACTGTGGATCACCCTCAGTCATGCTTTCAGTTAGTTAGGAGGAATTTTGCAAAGATTGAAGCACTCATTATTTCTGCTGAGGTGCACTACCCAAACCTATGTTAAGTTTTTGACAAAATTTTCTGTTGGACAAATCAATGGTAGATAAAAAGACAATATAGATGACTATGATTTAATTATGCAGCGATGCTTGCTCTACATAGGAAAACAAAGAGGCGTGCGTTTTCCTCTTGCCTTTCCACCTAATGTAATGCCTACTGAGTGTTTGTCAAAATGGCTTACCCAATCAATAGCAGGACAATGCTCCTATTAGTGCATCCTGTCGAGAGATCTGCAACATGTAAGCTATCTTCACTCTTTTGTAAAAGTCTTTTTTGGTTTAGTTGTTTGATGCTTTATTCATGTTTTATCCACTTTGGGTATCACATTATGCAAATTTAGTTCAAATTTTCTCATGCTTCGGAGTAATTCTTTGTTGATTGACGTGTCACAATAAGGGTTTCTGTAGGGATTTATTATCAACGAATTCCTTCTAAACTACATTTGTGTACTCATGCGAATGCTATGATTCACTCATGATTGTTGTGGGCAATTTGTGTAGAGGTATGTTAGCTATGCATAGGGAGTGCGTACTGCTAAGCAATCAATATATATACTGTTTAGCATCTAGAATATTTATACAATGGTCAAACATCCTTCGCATTGTACTTGAGGAGTCTCATGTTCCAATATACTCTAATTTTCCTCCGTTTTTACTTTTAGTTGAATCCTTTTTTGAGTAATTCATTTGAACCTGAATCTACCTTGCATTTAAGTGGATCATGGATCGGCATGCAGAAAATACCAAAAACTAGCAATAGCTCACATGAATGTTGTAAGTTATCTCTTAATGTATAGAAGCAATCCGAACAAGAGAGTGTAATTGGTTGCCATATCGACTTTGCTTCCCAACCTCATCTAATGGGCATATACTGCACAAGAGAGTAAATGTTCTTGTGTAATATGTAAGCAGGTTGTTCTATCCTTCTGTTTCTTTGAAATCTATTCTAACTGATGCGTTGCAGATTTACATATGGATGGAATAATAAGTTATGTTGTAACTTTGTAAACTGTATATTGGAAGGTACATATTTTCAAGCTCAGACATTCTGAAAATTGTTAAGAATGAGATATTTATGTCAATGAATCTATACTGCCCGCAATACTCAAGATGTTCTGGTATTGAATTTGAGCTTTGTAAGGTATTCTAAGCGTAACCATGCTTACTGAGTATTTTAGGTGGTGACTTGCAAGTATTCACTTGCACGAAATCAGCTATTGCCAAGGTCTGTCATTAAACTCTGATCCTAAGAAAAAACTTGTAACACATCTCTTCCCTTTTGTAACATCCCAATTTTCCAGATGGTGTAGATTAGGTTCCCAAAAATTTTCACGAGTTTTCCTTGAATTAATAAATCTTAACTGGAAATTTCATAAATAAAAAAGATTTAATTTGAATAATTTAAACTTCAATTAAATTTAAACCATTTCTATAAATTAAAAAGATTTAGTTGGGTTCTTTATGCTACAGAGAAGTTTCCTGTATTTTCTTGGAATTTTCTGAGTTCATTAGGTATTCTTTGGATTTCTATGAATCTTCAGCCTTTTCTGTAAATATGAAATCCATTCTAAATCCCAATATTCATACCGGCCAAAGTCTTGGTCCAGCCCATTTGCTTTCCACTACACGGTGGCGTGATTCCCTCTTTCCCACCCCATTTCCTCCTCCTGCTCCACCATTGGTCCGATCCGCTCTACCTTTGACCCATCACCACGTCGTAGCCCAGAAGCCCACGTGCCATGCTGCTATTGCTGACCGGTGGAACCCACCCGTTAGAGCATCTTCAGCAGAACCCCTAAACCAGTCCCTAAACCTTAAAATAGGCAGTGTTGTAAAAAAACAGATCCAGCAGGCCCCAACTCAAGCCCCTAAAATTAGGAGGCCCCTAAATTTGCCTCCTCAGCCCCAATTCCCACAGACATTTTAGGGGCCCCTAAATTTGCCTCATCAACCCCAATTCCCACGGACCCGAGCACAACTCCTATTCGGGTGGTTTCCTTGCGCGCGCACCTTGTGATCGCCCGCCGAGTTCCAATTCGCAACGCTTCGTAGTTTGACTCATTGTTCGGAGTTTACATTTATCTATTTATCATGTATTGAAAATTTTAAATTTAAATTTGGAATATCATGTTTTTAAATTGTAATTGTTAATATGCTTATGTTTTATGTATTACAAATATTTTTGATTGAATTTTAGTGGTGTCAAATGAAGATTATACATAGCAGATATGTCAAAATAGGAGAAAAAGTAAAATAGGGGCTGAGATTTAGGGGTTATTGCTGGACTTGTGCTCTGAAAACAGGGTCCCAAAAAATAGGAGTCCCTAAATCCAAAATAGAGGCCCTGTTTTAGGGGCCCTTGCTAGAGATGCTCTTAGCCACAAGGTGTCATCTTCTCCGTGGACTCTGTGTTCTCCACACATGTCTGAGCTGGACTTTGCGACGCCGCCGTTCTCACCATGAACTCCGCCTTGCCACTAGGGATTCAAAAATCGACGAAAATCACCTATATCGCTGGGGTTCGATCTCAAAAACCAGTTCGATTCAAAAAAATTCAAAAATTCAAAAAAAATTACGTGTCAAAAATCGTTGGAAATCGGTCGATTTTCTTCAAAAATCGTCGAAAATTGCTACAAAAAGTCGACCGCACAAAAGTTCAACATGGTAGTCGATTTTCCACCGATAATCGTTGATTTTCCACAAAAATTGATGATTTTTGAATTTTTTCAAAAAAAATCAGGTTTTTGAATTTATGCGATTTTTTACGATTTTCGGCTCGATTTTTGCGATTATCAAATTTTACTATTCATCCAAAATTTGGCAAAAGATAACGTGAACTAGAGATGGCAATGGGGACCCGAAACCCGACGGGTATTTACTCCATTAGGGGCCGGGTATGGACTATTTTTCATACCCGTGGGTCTATTAACGGGCAAAATTTAGTACCATGGTAGAGCTGCACGGTCCGTCTGCTATTACCCGCACTGCTCACCTTGCGGTTGAATCAACCCGGTTGATACAGTAAAAATTTGGCGCAGTGCCGGCCCGCTCCATCGGCGCCCCATGCCACCCCACTCCCTCGGCCGCTACAGTCGAGCCCATCGGAAGGTGAAGACGATGCCGAGCTCAGCCTCAAGAGTGGCCACTGTAAGGTGGACTTAACCGAACTGTGCCAACCTGACAAGCAAGAACACGAGACACAAGTGATGAAGCGCAATGGCACGCCCACCATGATATCCACTGAACCCACGGCGAGCACACCAACGATCAGTGAATCGTCCTCAGCGAACAGGCTGCAAGGGAAGCAGCTGCCCAGGCTGCTGATCAATTTCAGGAACGGAAGACTATCCGCTGCACACGGCAATAGCAGCGATTAGGACATGAAATTACACTCGATCAGACGAAGGATTCAGATTTGTAGCAGCACTCAACCGTAGGATTCAATATACCATTCATCCAATCAATTCATATGAACCAAAGGTGATAGAGCACAACCATGTCTCACAACATCGAGTGCACTTTAATCTACGCAACAGACCAAAACCGCAACCAGGTAGTCAATACATCTCCATTGCTCTTAACTCATACCACATAGCCTAGGCGAAAGACAAACGAGTGTTCAAGAACTTGATTGGAAAGCAAGTACACTAAGCAAGGCAAACAACCCAGCATTTTATTTTTAATGACAAATTTCGGGTGCGGGTTACCCGCTGGGTACCCGTTACCCGCATGGGTACGGGTATGGGTAAATTTTGTACCCGCGTGCGGGTATGGGTATTGGAACGGGTGAATTTTGCTAACACGGGTACGGGTACGGGGTGGTGATACCCGCTGGGTATAAACCCGTTGCCATCCCTAACGTGAACCCTGCTCGCCACCACCTCATCTGACTATTTAATGCCATCTAGGGTTCACAAAATCGACGATTTTCGTCCATATTGCTGGGGTTCGATCTCAAAAACCGGTCGATAAATTGGTCCGGTTCAAAAAAAAATTCAAAAAATCTTACGTGTAAAAAACCGGTCAAAAATCGATGAAAATTGGTCGATTTTCGTCAAAAATCGTCGAAAATCGCTACAAAAGCCGATCGCACAAACAAATCAACATGGCTGTCGATTTTCCACCGATAATCGTCGATTTTCCATGAATTTTGAATTTTTTTCCAAAAAATTTAGTTTTTGAATTTATCTTATTTTTTCGATTTTTGACTGATTTTCGGCTCGATTTTTGCGATTATCGAATTCTACTGTTCATCTGAAAATCGTCGAAACGATAAGGTGAACCCTGATGCCATCCAGACCTACGCATTCGCCTTACCTAACCGCACCGCCCCTGGAAACCCTAACGCTGCCCTGAGATTGTGTCGACACCATCATCTTCATCAAGATCGAGCAATCGTCACCA